>CACRXP010000185.1:339948-391709 GCA_902702965.1 Spirometra erinaceieuropaei | reverse complement strand
CAAACCCCCAGCCACCTGTTATACGGGGCCTGGCTACCAACTGCGATCTAGCCTAGTTCTTGTATGCAGTCGGAAATAAGTTCGTTCGAAAGAAGGCACCCTGAGGTTACTGGATCATTATAGAATTATGCTGAACGGTGATTAGTTTTACGACCGTATTTAATTGATCTTTTCGATACGAGAACGCATTTCAAAATTTCGGCTGACATTTCATGAGTTCGCCCACCTAATGTATATATATGATAGCATAGAGGGAAGAGAGTGTCTGGGGGTAGATTCATACAGAACTGTTTCGGGCTTGTTTGTCTCCATTAAGCCATCCATAGCCTTGACCACCAACTAGGTCTGCAGATACAAACATGCGCTCACACACCTGACGCAGTTGGTCAACCACTAATGGCTCATAAGCACTTCATCGAATCAAAGTTCATCAGCGCCTCGTCACCTTCCATTCTTTATCGCTGCAGATAGGGTATTTATTCACTCAGACTCTGTCGTCTACCCTCTGCTATCATTGCCTGATCGACTTCGACCTGATAGACGGTTGTCTGTTCGTGACCCCTTCCACCCATACGGAGCTTGTTTGCTTTGGGAAACCGATGGATCGGTGTGTGCCCACTCTTGAATGAATATGTACATATAATGTTGGGAGTACGCCCACCAATCGAGTTACAGGGCAAGCTCACCCCCAATGTGTTTTTGGATTCAATTTTTAGGCCCCGCCAGCAGTTCTGAAATATAAACTTACCGTAAGTACATCATGTTCGCAGCGTAGTCATTCGGCTTAAATACGTCCTTCCTAGTCAGAATGTATGAGAGCGTGAGTTGCGGCAGTTTACCAGGGACCATCCACACAGAAAAACCAAAATCCATACTGCCCAAGTTCGGGTTTATCTTCGGTCATGTAGAAGTTTATTCTCAACAACGCCCTCCCGTGGACGGTGAACCTTATGGGTTCCTAGGTGAGAAACAGACACATTAAAGATAATCTTAGTAGACGCCTGACATCCCGGAACTTCACAAAATTGTTGTATTAAATGGATTAATTCGACTTCAGACACAGGAGGATGTACTCACAAGGAGAGGATAATTAAAAAAACCAATTATTTTGCTGGATACACTCCACTGTCTGATAAGCACAACTCAGCATGATTTCTACGAGGAGCGGTCCTGTCTTACAAACCTCTTGACATCGCTTGAACTTTGGTCAAAGGCAGTGGACAAAGGACATCCATTTGGTGTCATTTATTTTGACTTCAGAAAGGCCTTTGATTGCGTTCCACAAAAGCGCTCATGCAAAAAATGCCAGACTTAGGGGTTAGAGGAGACCGTGTGAACTGGGTTTAAGATTTCGTAATTCATCGTAGACGAAAGGTTGCTGTGGATGGCTGCTGTTCAGAGTGGACGTCTATTAAAAAAATGCAAATAATGCCAGTGAAGCGAAGGAGAAATGCAACTTCACGACAGTGTGCAAAATTAGCTTGGAGTATTAGATAAACACGATTTAAGCGTGACAACACAGTGCTTTATATTTGCAGTACGGACGACGTCAACTATGAAGGCGATACGCAGAACGTTTGTTAAACTACAGCAGATATGGTAACTCATGAAATGTTGATCAAAATTCTGAAATTTGCCTTCGGCTCGAAAAGGTTACTTAAGTGGGGTTGTAATATTAATCGCCCTTCAGAATGCCGGCTTTTGAACGAAATTCTTTCCAGCCACCTGAAAAAACTAAGTTATGCAAAAAGTACTACTTACGTAGTATGAAATTTTCTTAGTGATTTACGACGGTCTTATAAATTTAAGTATATTTAATGGAAAACATACATATAAATATTCATTCGTTTACTCATTTGGTTGAAAATTATGTCTTCTGCAGGCGATGAATATAAAAACTCTACTTAAGTGATCTTTTAGAGTAGAAAACGTATTTCAGGATTTCGGTCAACATTTCATGGGTTAATAGATATACAGATATCTTCGGTAAAGTTTACGGAGGATCTGCGCGGACCCACCTGAAATATGTGATACACGCTTGGCGACCTGGGTTTCAGGAACACATAGATATTCTTGCAGGTGTGCTGTGACATGCTTCAAAGCTTGTTCCGGAACTCAAAGATTGGACGTACGAACAGCGCCTGACCACCTTAAACCTATACATTCTCCATTGTAGACGAGGCCGAGGTGAACTTATACCAACGTTTCAGTTGCTGCGAGGATCTGAACATGGGATGGATGGGGAAAATCTTTTCGAAATAGCAGCGTAGAAGAATTTACGACGTCGTCCTTGTTGGCTGAAAAAGGGACTGTGTTGCACCGAACAACGTTCCGTCTTTTTCTTGGAGAGATTCATTGGGCAATGGAATTCTTTATTAACGTATGTTGTGCATTCCCGCAACTTGAGTGTTTGTACGAGGAGTTTGGATACTCAGCTGTTAGATGTCAGCTGGAATGCCCTAAACCTCATCTAACTAGTCACTATTGTTAAATATCCACATGTTACTATCTTAATTTCAGTAACGCATTTAATTGCGGCTTTATAAGTTCCAGAGGAATTAATCGCCTACTTTGAGTAGATCAGTCTGTTGAGACTAACAAGCTCAAACAGACAACGGGCGTGCAAAAGCAATTAACTTCTAGACCAAGCCTGACAAGGGATCCTATGAGTGGCTAAAGTCATCTGCTCGGGATCGATTGAGCCAGTTTGAATCTGTCCTTAACAACTTTGTATGTGACATCTAAATCGATATGTCAGTTGATGCATGCCTCATCTGAGTGCATTGCCTCTAGGAATTCGCGGCCTTTCCTTATTGGGCAGGCGCCAACAATGCGAGTGTTTTCCCATACGAATTGTTGTCCAGTGTCCAGTGTGTGCATGGGCACCTGGGATTGCTGGTGCCTCATGCACGCCAGTTGTCTGAAGACGAGCTGGGAAACCAGTCTCGAAAATTCACACAATAAAGTTTTCTGTTTCCCAAAGAATTTCATCTTCCTTATTATATCTCTTGAGATGCCTGTTTTTCAATATATATGTATATAGGTGGGTAGAACGACATACCATACTTGACAGCACAGGTACTATTTAGAAGCTCACACACGCGTTTTGCCGATATTCTGCTGCTGCATGACACAGCTGCGAGGACTTTGACTAATCAATGGGTTCTCCAGCATTCCCCGTGCGTTTTTCTAGTAGACACCCCAGTATTGAAATGCAGGTTTTTTAGTTTCCTTAGAAATTAATTGCTAACTTAGAGAATATCAGTTTGTCTGAGACTTACAGGCTCAGACATCTAGCTGGTACCTGTGTTGTCAAGCATGGTATATCGTGCCATCTGTGAATATACAATTGGCTGTCCGTTTCCAATTCATGTTGTCCATTTATGAATACTGAGTGCTTATTCTGCTGTGACTGCTGGACCTCTACCCAAATACTCATATTAAATTTCAGTCTGAGTTTATAAGTCAAAATTCTGTTTGCTGCTATTTAGTAAATTCACCTGTTTCTTTTACTCATGTTTCACTATCAGTCTTAGATATTTTGCATTTTGAAATTACTGATAGATCACTGCAACTTAACGCCTTTTCCTGCAGACTTGTATCTTTTTTCATTGGAGTTTTCAAGGACTTCTGCAGTTTCCTCTGAATACGTTGACTTGACTGGTTGATTTGATTTGGTCAGAGCTCTTGACGCGCAGCCAGCTTTGGACTTGCAAGCACATCTGTCCGCGAGGGTGATGTGGACGTGTATAAGTGCCATGCGAATGTCAGTCTGAGCTTGTTGAATTTATTGGGTGAGTGCGGAGTTTGTGAGCGACTGTGATTAGCTGCTATATCGGCTGTATGTGCGTGTGTTCCAGTCGACCGGGCACAGTGATCGCACTATTCCTAACATGGCGCATTTGTTAGAGGCCGGAGGTTTATGCCAATAATCCCATTGAAGTAGTTGCGCAAAATAACCCTATTCTCAGAACAATCTCAACATGACGGTAGGCAAACGAATTTTTGGTCGCAAAGGTACAGTTCTGTTAAAACCATTATATGGTCTCAAACTCAATGTATCCAACAGCAACCGCGGTTCCTGTGCGTATTTACGGACTCTAGTTAAACTCTGAAGGGGCCGGCCAGTAAATCCTTTATCACAGGGGAGCAGGTGTACACCGATTTGATTGATCTATTAGGGAAAAATGCTATGGACTGTCTTGTTAAGGGTCACGAAGAGGCAACAAAGAACACTGGCACGCAAAAACAAGGATAGACAGAAAGAGACGGGGACTTAGAGGACAGATGCTCATATCTTGTTTAGTCCCTCTGGATTTGGTCGCAGGAATGCGTGCCAATCGACTTGAGGTCACCTGCGGGACCGCCCACTATCCCGTCTTCGACCCGTCTAACTTCCTCCTCAACTCGAGACCTTGGGCACATGTGACTTGGCCCCGGCGAGGCGGGGACTAGGCACCAATCAGCGCTGCATCCTTCGCTGATTGGCTTTGGGGGGGAGGCAGAGCCCCGACGCATGCACGTGTTTCGCGCGGGGGAAGGGGGCTAACAACCTAAAACAGCTGGAATCGGCTGGTGAAGACTTAAATTCGATCAGTGTGGCTTCTTCGCTGATTAGTTACAGAGGCGCACACAACACTCCAGCAAGAGACAGCTTGTAGCAACTGCTTCCAAAGCCTTTTGTACCCTCCTTCCCCAACCTAATCTGTCTTCCCTGACTTTTGATTTGGGAACTTTCGTGTCGTCGACCATACAACATCGACAGTTCGTCCAATAACTCTGTCGTCTCCGATTTTTGATTCGGAAAACCTCGAACCGTTTAACCATCGCACGCTGACCATTGGTGACGCTGGCGTGATTCAAACACGCAACCTTCCGACTTTGGGTATCCATCGAGGTTCTCAATTGCTGAATAAATGAACTATTGCGCCATAAAAGTTGTTGTCTAATTTTATTTTCCTCATCACATGTTCCACTGGCTGCTTGGTCTGTGGCAGTCCGCTCCCCTGGTCGCCGACGCACTCACTTACCTATGCTGCATTCGGTTCGCCAAGCATGCCTGTTAATTCCTGATCACGCGCGTGTGGCAGATCTTGAATAGCCGACACCGGGGCGATGATCGGCGCTTCTTCCTCTACTGATTGGCCGCAGCCGGATGAGACTCAGGCGCATACATTTCGACTACAATTTGCCCGATGAGAAGACTTGTTGTAGCTGCTTGTTGAACTGCGTGTGCCCCCGCTCGCATCACTAAGGCTTGTCCATATAACTGTCCTCCCTGCCTTATGGTTTGGGCGCCTCTGAGTTGTCGATCGCTGTACCTCGACAGATCATGTTGCTTTCAGAGAGGTGGCAATCCCTTCCCAAAAAAATTACAACTTTTTCGGGGTTTGTCTGCTCTGAGGATCCGAGCAAATACCCCCATCCTTGTCGGTACCAATACCACCTGACAGTGTTGAAAATGGCTTCATTGATACTCGTGATTCAGCGGCTAGGAGTCACCTGTTGATCATCGGCGGTGTGAATGTCCTATTTCTAGAAGCGGCAGCTTTACAGGTGTGCGGATACACAAAGGGAGCCGCACTGACTCATATCATCCCTTTGAGGAGACCTGCTGATTCCATGTAACCCCTAACTACTGCCGTACACGCGTATATCAGTGACAGGCTTCCAAATTACAAAGGTAGGGGGCGCTCATCGATCGTTCGTACGGAACTCACTCGTTCCGTTGTGCCTTACGGGCTCTCTCTCGAGCCCAACCAGCAGCCGCGCAGCGGCGCATGATATAGGCAGAATGGCATTACCGACAAAGACAAGGGAGACTGATATGGCCATTTCTGACTTATTAGCCGTCGTCAGCCAGTAATACCCAACCCCGAAATGTGGAACACCCGAGGCTCGAACTCGCGACCTGTTAGTTAGAAGTCCACGCCTCTAACCACTGGGCCACGAGACCGTTGCCCTGTTGGTTTCGATCGGGTACACACAATGGTAAGGGGTACTCACCGATCAGGGCAACGGGCTCGTGGCCGACTAATGTGATAACTTGGCCCTTCTTAATATGATATTTGCTGCACGCCCTATTGCGTATAACCCAAGACCTCCAGCTGTAAAGAGACTGCGAACTGTGGCGTTGGCGGAGAGCTTGTGTGCGGGACGCGTAGATGGTTTTGTATTTGTTTGTTTTTTCACGCCCTTTTCCGATCCTTCTGACTTTGTCCTGCAATCACGGATGACGGAAGGCAGAGTGGAAAGAAGACGGAGTGCAAATGTATGAGCGCAAATCACGGCTGCCTCCGACCCACAGTCAGTGACTGACCTTGTCTTTCACGGAGGTTTGATTATATTTGTTTATTAACTTTAGAATTTCTTTGGGGATGCCGAGGCAGTTATTAGTGAGGCCCTGACAACCAAATGAACTTGTCTTATTGATCGTGCTTAAATGGAGTCTCACGTTAGGTTAGATTGCTTTTCCCAGTCCCTTGTGTTGCACGATCTGCCAACTGAAGTGAACTGTGGATTTATTTGGTTTATTAAGGGCATGACGTTTCAAATACCCCTTCTGACTGTCCATCATGGGTGGCTGGCGATTCTCCAGTGATCCTGTTTGGGGCGCCAGCTGCACCACTGCACCAGCAACATCAGTCGTTCGCTTAAGTCGAGAGGCTCCGTCTGACTTTCGATCAATCACAGCTACCCACAATGGCCAATCAGCTTCGGGCCTGATGCAGGTACGTCCTCGCACAAGGAGCACCACGCCTGCCCCGGTAGCGCTTGAACATGCACCTTTCGTCCGACTGCCAAATTACCCCAGCCTTCATTCAGTCTCTATCGGCATCTGAGCTCTCTCTTACTCCTCGGAACCTGTTCTGAAGGTTGTGGTGAGGGTGAGGGTCTGTCCATGGATTTTGCTGTCGTGGCAAGATCAGCAGACAGACTCGTTTGTAATATCCACGTGTGGTCTCATCACCGCGCAGAACTACTGGTTGCTTTATGTGACGTTTGCATTTGAACAGGAGTTAAATTAAAACGGCATAACCTGGAATAAAACTTTCAGATTTTCTCGACAGGCGTCCCTGTAAAATGTCAAGTCTCCCAGTAATGTCGCGAATCAGTTCTTCGAATGTAGCAAGAATTTATTCCCTGCAATTATATCTGAAAGCATACACTGAATTTAGCTGAGTCCATAGTCCCTTTGCGACAAGCGTTAGATTCTGTGCATCAAAATAAAACGACTAATTATCCCTAGTAGCAATAGATATCGAGTGGATATACATGAATAGCGATTTATCGGGGCGAAATGTGGAAGAAGAGAACCAGAACGTGTGTATGCGCATGGAGTCACTCCGCTGATCTTGGCTAAGTCTGAGGGGGTAGCCTATAGTTAAGCCATGGGCCTATTGGCCGCAATGCCAGTCAAGGTCACGCGCGCGTCTAAATCAATTAGTCGTGACAGCTTACGGACGTGCAGCGAATCCTTTCTTGAGCTGATTTTTGAGTTGCACATTTTTGATTGCGTGAGTGGCCATTTTAAAGACCGACACAAAAGCAAATCACGACTTCACCAAAACGTTTATTCTTCCCTCTTAAGCTCAACCTTACTGGCGAAGCAAAATCAACGAAATTTTGTGCAAGTGGTGAGGAATTCAGGTAAAAAAACGCATTAACAGGAAGACATACCCCGTAGAAGCTACTATCAACGTAGGCGCAATCGACCTCGTAGAAGCCACCGGAGATGATCAAAATCCATAGAACAGGATGGAACAGGCTCATCGCAAAGTCGGCAGCCCGTTGGTCATACGAAGCAGACAGCAACTAGCCGCAAATGCTAGACACGGTTAACAATCGATAAAATTTGAATATTGCCAGCTGTCTGATTGACGCGGAAACAGTGCGAATTCGGTGGTTTATTTTGACGTTAGAATTTCGAAATTTCACAAATAAGTAGAATGTAGACCAGTCTGCAGCTGCAGAATGCGGTCATGATCTGTTTAACACTAAGGGTTTTGGTAGATTTTTAATAATTCATTTTCATTCAACTGTGAAAAACTCAACGATCTCGGTGGGATTCGAACCCACCACAGTAAGGGCAAGGCATCAGTACAGCCAACTCTCTAGACACCTGAGCTACGAGGTCCCACCGGGAGCCATGTGTTAAGTCGTATTTGGTTCAGGTTACCAGCCCAGCCTACTGCAACATATGGAATCAATCAAATCTGATACAGTAAGCTGACTGTCCAAGCAGGATTTCCCAAGTAATCCATTCAGCAGCCACCAGATGACAACCAGGCTCATTACCGCAGGCTGACTTTAAGCTAAAAACCCACATCGACTGGGCGAAGTACGGGACGGATGCAAAGTGCATTGTCGTCAAATCTGTTGCAAGGGGAGCATTTGATACACAATAGACCTGAATTCTCTCTAACTCGTGAGCCAGACGACGCACTCGACCGCGCTGGGCCGGGCAAAGATGAGCAAAGTTCCGACAAAATAATTTGGCTAGTCATTGTGACATGAACCCCCGGTTTCCAAACTTCCTTAGCAGCATTCTTTTGACTAAGAAATCATAAACACGCTTCAATGGGACATTTTTAGAGTCTCAGAGTAAATACTGTCTTCTGATGGGAGGGTTAGTAATATGTGGAGTCACAGATTTTTGAGAACTTTCGCAGTCCTTCGATTAAGTGGTAAAATCGGATCAATCACCTACGTCAAAGGATGGCAATCTTATTGCAAAACCCAGAAAAGGAATCGGCATTGCCATTTTAAAGCGAGGTGAGCAGACTTCAAAAATACAGCCGAACCCCGGTACTCGCGAACAACTAAAAACACGAATGATCGAGACTCTTGTAAAAACGCTTACAACTGCCTATTTAAATGTTCAAATACCAAATAATATCTTAAACTGTTGTCTTAAAGCACTTGAATGCTATTTCAAAGTCATCTTACAACATTGCCGATGAAAGTGTGTGGTTCACAGCTGCGCGTGAGCACACCATCAACGGCGAAAACGAATATTTTTGCCACTTTGTTCAGGTACGCACGTTTTCGTTCATTCAGCATTCATGCCGTTCCGTTTCCTTACAAGGTGTACAGTATGTAGAAGTAACATAGGTAGAGGGAACATTTAAGTACAAGACCTAGATATTTAAATATCGCGTTCATCATCTCCCGAAGAAGACGAAGAAGAAGAAGAAGAAGAAGAAGAAGAAGAAGAAGAAGAAGAAGAAGAAGAAGAAGAAGAAGAAGAAAAAGAAGGGGGAGCGAGCTCATGGACCATTGCATTTGCAGTGACTTTAAGGGAACTTCCTCGTTTCCATCATCAGAGTGGTGTGGTCGCTACTCCTGTTGGGCTTGATTTGATCAGTACTGCCGTCCGCCTCGTATTATAGCCGTGCTCGACACACGAACTTCGACCTGCCCGTTAGCTGCCGACTAGCTTTGACCTCTCCGAGCTTTCCTGGCAGCCCTACAGCGGGATGGTCGGAGCATCAACGAGTGGTGGATAGTAAGATGTATTTCAGAAAAGACTCGCTGCGAAATTACCCGGCCGCCAAATCTGATAAAGAAACAGCACCACATAATGAAGCGGACCTGTTGACCGGTCTTGCTGGTTGACGGTTTTTACAGCAAGGTCCCAAAGTCAGATTTCACTATGACCCGATTAAGGTTGACTGCGCATGAAATGCCGGAAGACATAGAGGTACGTTTGCGTTATGCCAGAAGGTAGAACCAGATGACGTACACACCTGCTTGATGCATCGCCTAAATACGAAAAACCCCTGTCATTACCGGTAGACATTGTTCCTTTGTTCTTAGATGCTAAAATCAGATGACCAAGAAAATTAACTATCCTACGATAACCTTGTATCGTGACTCATACTGCGTCTTAAGATTAACACCCTAACCAGGCGGCTGTGTAGTGCATACCTACGTCAGTAAGTTCCGACACAGAAATACATATATTCTACACTTCCATTGCAGAACGTGCCTCTATGAAGATCTTCCATGAAAACCGCTCGGTGAGGTTATTATAACTCATTGGACAAAATTTGTAGGAGCTTATTCTGCTGCCACCTCCTGTCCGCAGCTTGCATACACGCCGCGGTATGAGTCATGCTATGGTCGTTCCAAGCAACTGCCAGCCAATCACAGGCGTGGGCCAACTAATTTATCGATTTCCCCTGACCAGTATATGCTCCCACACAATCACTGGATAGCGGCAGATGTGTTAAGACTGCTCTCCAGTTTTCTTCGCAGGTTAGATTCGTTCTCTCAACTAGGAGTGGCGTGCAATGGCCTATCCTGGCCCTAGGAAGGGAATGGGGATGGTATTATCGACAAAAACAAGGGAGACTGGAATGGCTGTGGCGGCTAGCCATCCTGACTGGCCCGGCGTCATCGTTCAAGAACTCGCTGTCTCAAGGTCATTCCTCCCTTGCAGCGAGCCGTCCCAGACGAGCTGACCTGAAGTCACACGACCAACAGCTCGGGCATACCTGCGTCCGCGCAGTCGCAGCTGCCCATGCGACCACTTGAACGCGCCACCCCCTGCAACCAGCGGAACAAGCCACAGGGACACCACCCCTCGGCAAATGCAACACCCGCTGACTGGACACCACCTGAGCTTGGCCTACGAGCCTACAAAAGCGGCTGCCACCGCTATCTCAGGGACTCTCTGACTTGTTAGCCGTCATCAGCCGGCCATACCCAACCCCGAAGTGTGGAACACCTGGGACTCGAACCTCAACCTGTTGGTTAGAATTCCAGCGACCTAACCCCTGAGCCACGGTCTCGTTGTCCTGTCGACTGCGATCGGGAATACACCATGGTAGGGGACCGTTCACCGACCGCGTCTCGGAACTCACTCGTCCTGTTGTCTCTTGAGGCTTTCCGTCTTTCTCGGGGCCCGCCAGCAGCCGTACAGCGGCGCGCACTATAGGCAGAATGACATAAAGGGCGTCAGACTTCTAACTAACAGATCGCGCGATCGTGTCCCTCGGAGTTGAGTGTGGATGAATGGCTGTCACAATGCCTATATTAGACGACGCTGTGCGGCTGCTGACGGGTCCCGAGAAAGAGGGAGATCCCCAAGACACAACGGAGCGAGTGAATCCCGTAACGTGATTGATGAGCGTCCCTCCACCATTGAAATGGGAATCCCTGTTTTGTCTTGAAGCTGATGCTGTACAGTCCACACAGCCGGTCGCACGACGACTAACAATCGAAATAGGGAAGTTCTTCAGACCTGACTCTGAGATTACATACAGCAAGCTCCCAGGGTAAGACCCTCAACTTCTGGCTGGTTTGGTTTAAGATGTCGTTGTGTGAGGTTCTGGCAAATGGCGACAGTTTCAAATAAGAGTTTTGAACGAAGGACCGAAAGACAGAGGTCGGTTCGCTGCCTACGATGGCGATCTCCACAGGGACTCCATCAGCCACATCTGTTACGGGCAGTGAGGATAGGTAGGGAAGGAAATCTACATTTTTCTTCTTTTTGGTCCCACAAACATTTCCGCCATAGAGCGAGCTTATCCACTGGGTCTGTGATGGATACCGATAGTCCGTTCGAATGAGGAAACGCTGGTCAGACAAAAATTCTGGTATTGCCGGATGAGCATGGAGGTTGCCGGCAGGTATCTGTGAAAGTTCTATAGTTATGCTGCGAAGCGGTAAAAGCATTACTAGCAAAATAAGTCGAACGCTCCATCCCGTTTCTGGAAAGAAGGACGTCGATGGTGGATCCACGTGCGTCAGTTACAAAGATAAATAAGGTTTCTTCGGAGAGGATGGGGGAGGCCAATATGAAGGTGAGCAGAGACTGTCTTTGTTATATTCCCAAATAGTATGACGCCAGTTCTGTGCGGAATAGAAGACAGACAGGATACCAGAGAACAACTTTACTGTGTCAGTCACTCTGTGTATACCAACTCGTAATCCTTCCTTCCTTGGATTCGTATTGAAGGGTTCAGCCTTCGTTTGGCTTGCGCGTTCCTACTGGTCCAGTCCTGAGCGCCCGCATGGCCAGGCCCTCGCGTGTTGCTGGCCTCTGGAGGTCGCGCATGACTCAGCGGCATGCTAATGTCTGGCTCGCACGCGGGCTTCCTAGGCAAGGCTGTCCGGCGAGTTTGTGGTTCTTCGTCAGGCGTGACCCCTGGACGACAGGAACGGTGCGTTCGTGTTCCGGGCCGTCCTAACAGTCTTCATGCTTGAAAGGGAATGATCACATCAGAGGTTTGTTTGAGCTATCGGTATCCTTCGATAGACCACTCTAGAGGGTTTGCAATGCCTGCAAATTTGCGCACAAAACACCCTCAGCAGGAAAAAAATCGACAAAACTCCGAACTGTCGGGCGGCAAAACAACGTATTCAGCTGGGTTCAAAAGAAGACTGTCGTCTCTGATCATTTCAAAACCTCTCTCAGGCTAGTGTTCTTTCGTTCATGCATTGGCTCGAAACTGCGTTGTCATTAAAGATAACAAGTCATTTAGGAGGGAGCTGGAGCGACTATGACTTAACACCAGTTTCTCTAACCACGTGCGAGTGTCATGTATGTCGATCAGATAGGCCAGTGTGGAAGATTTGAATACCGTTATGGTGTATAGTTGTGGTAGCCAGTATTCAGGCGAAGTCTACCGTCATGCTTGATTGTCAGAGCGGTGGGCGAAGCCCAATGCGAGAAGGAGAGTTGAATGACATTGCCCTTATAGAACTCTTTATGGTATTTGAAACTCATGGTGATTAAAAAGAGGCATATGAAGTAGAACTTGCCCGGGGTTTCGACAGAAATAATGATATGTTGAGTTCTGTTTGCAAGGCCTGAGACAATGGTTGTCACGAGAAAGACCTGAAAAGACAGTGGTAAGCCGCCGATCTGAGTACATAAAGTTGAAGGCTATTGGGTAGATTGTGGTAAAACACTTTGCGTCTGAAGCAAGTGCTACCATAGCCGACACTACTACATTATAAGCGAAGTATGGCCCCACAGCGGACCACGCTGAAGATACGCCGAACCAAATGGGGGGTCTGACTGGTCGACAGTACGCGTTAGTCAGGCTGCACGGTCTGCGCAAGACCAATAACTACTGTCACGCGCAGGGATGGGGGGCGGGGGTGCGCTGAGAGGTGTGGTGGCACGCCTAGGTGTAGGCTTCATGTCACGGTAGTCACTGAGCTCGATCCCAGCTCCAGATGGCTAAAAGGCCCAGATATCAGGCTGGAGAATAAAAGAGGGAATAGGGCGATCCCACCCCAAGGCATATCAGTGCACTCCTCACTATAAGAACCTTGACGCGCATGAGTCTACAGCGCGTACTAAGATTCGTAGCTTGGAAAGCTGCCAGCCGACGGAATAAATCCTCCTCTCTGGACGGAAAGCCAACCTAAAAAGTCGAACGCGATGCACGAAGAGAACTCAAAGCCGCGGACAAGGGGCGTTCCATCGTCGTACTGGACAGAACAGACTACCTTCAGAAGGCCAAAAACCTACTGGAGGATCGCCAGTTTTATGTTCCATGTGAAACCAACCCCGTAAAAACGCTGACACGCGAAATTAATGCGACACTGTTGGCGCGGGAGAACTCGGGTGCAATAACACCGACCGACCGACCGACGCATGGCGGGAGCCCAAGAAACGGCCTTCGCCCGATTCTATGGTCTCCCCAGGGTGCACAAGGAGGGCGCTCCTCTCCGGCCCATTGTATCACTCAAAGGCACTCCAACGTACAGACTGGAAAAATGGCTGTTTCGGCTCCTCACATTTCTGACCGCTGATTCGGACACCACCGTCCGTTCGTCAAGACAATTCCTGGAGAAGCTTAAAGGAGTAAGTCTCTTGCCAAATGAAGTCATGGTATCTTTTGATGCCACGTCCCTCTTTACTTTTGTCTCCCAGGATCTGGCAATCGAGACCGTCGAGCTACTCCTACGAAGCAAATAAGGAGAATCGACTCGGACATGTCCAAGTCCTTAAGCTCCTAAAGTTCTGTCTCAGGACGTACTTCACGTTTGACGAAACAACCTACGAGCAGGTGAAGGGAAAACCAATAGGCTCGCCGATTTCGGGATTCATCGCCGAGGCGGTCCTACAGCGGTTAGAGTCGCTGGTCTTCCAACACCACAGACCGAGATTCTGGGCTCTGTATGTGGACGATAACTCCGTCGTCATAGGCGAATAAAGCCCTTGTTCCTGCGATCGATTCTTCTTTCTTTTTTCTTCTTTTTTTTTTCTTCTTCTTCTTCTTCTTCTTCTTTCTTCTTCTTCTTCTTCTTCTTCTTCTTCTTCTTCTTCTTCTTCTGATCAACTAGTTCCTGGAATTCGCATCTTCACTTGTATCGCCAAATTGTAATGCTGCTCCCGTGAAATCTTCATTTATTCTGTAAATAGAAGGTAGTGTAGGATGGGTAGACTGTCAGCCACTGCGTTCCGGCCCCCTCCGATCATACGGAACATTACCACTGAGCCCAAGAGGTTGAGAGAGTGGAGTGTGCGGTAGACGCTACACAAGTCTGCCCCAGTATAACCTAATTTACTCGAGAGTCGCCATCCTGCGCCTAACAGGCCGTGCCACACACGCCGGACATCGTCGTGCGCGACGGTCGAATTGGCATAGGCAAATTCAAGTTCGACTGACTTGGGAGGTTTCGTGACTGTTGTTTTATGATCTTTGATATACTGTTCTTCCAAGTAAACTAGTCGGTCAGGTTTTGAGAGGAAATCCAGTTCGTGTAAAAAGTACTGCACGATGTGAGGTGCAATAACGCAGACGTGTATGACAAATGTGTATGTAGCCCACTATTCCAGTGTCGAAGCCGAAAAAAAAACAGCAAAGGGGTGTACTTAAAACTGGCATAAGGAACTTATGAAGGCGTGGGCGCGCGAAATCCAGCCGCTTCTCCTAGCGATCGACTGTTACCATGTGAGATTGGCATGCGCATTTGGCCGCGCACACGAAAGGCTCGGGCAAACGGCCTGGGTAGTACTGAAGCGGCTTTGCCGTTCACTTGCTTGCAGATGCGCGCATAGATGCACGCGTAGATGGGGTCACCAGCTACACCCGTCACGGCGCCCGCCCTCCGTACTGACTGGCTTGGACGGTGGACTGATAGAGAGTGGGGTCGACGACTCAGCGCATCTTCCTCACGACAAATAGTCTGACGCGCTTGATACTATCATGGTGTACTAAAAGCCTTGACTTGGAAAGTTACCAACTGACAGGATTAATCGGAACTCGCAGCCCGTCAGTGTTGTGTGGTTGTGTGGAGTGGCGGACTGGTGGAGAGAGAGTCAGGCTGCAATGGCTCCTTCTTACCGTGTTCTCTACCGCACTCCCCCTCCGTGAGATCCAAGACGTCCCTGTATTCTCCTATTGTATATTAAATCATAATCAGTTGGCAGACGTTGTGGACCAGAGGGTATGGTGGTACGCCTAGGTGTCGGCCCGGTAGTGTCGAACACCTGCGCCCTCTGCCGTCCCCGGTCCTTTTGACTTTGTTATGACATCGGGTCCAAGTGGGGGAGGAGAAGAGAGTGTGGTAGGTGTTGCGCAAGTCTACTATCACTGCGAACGGATTCACGCACAATTCACTGTGACTGCTTTCGCCCTTCGTTGGAGCACACGGTGGACATAGTCGACAACGAAGGCCGAACTCTCACAGATGCCAGTCCACTACCGCAGGAAAGTTATAAGCTCCTATTCCTACGAATACAGTTGAGACCTTCCTTAGGCTGGTCTCAAAACTCTCAAACTAGTCCATTTTCACAGCCACTCAAGCGCTGTCGTAAATCACTGCGAAGATACCATTCTGAATTTGCTTTTATCTCTAGAAACCCTTTGGTGCAATCTAAGATGGTTGTGTGAGGTTTAGTTTCCGGGTCCTCCATGGACAAGAGTCCTAGATGGGTGCGCGGCTTTAATACCCACCGGATGCCTCACGGCGTGGTGGGCGTGGCCCGTTGTAAGAGCACATGGTGGAAACCAGGGAAACTTTGACAGGCAGAGTGCGCTTAAAGAGCACTCAAACATTCTGGGTTTCCTTCTGGACCAAAGAGATTATCGCAGATTAAAAGTCAAATTGACCGAAGTCTGGGTGCAGCCTCAACGATACAGTTGGCTGCCGCGCGACAGCTGCTCAGACAATTATTCCAGATAAGGGAAAATACAACGTTGTCTATCTCACACACGGAACCTCGATGTTCTCGCTCAAAAGCCGTACTGATCGATGTGAAGATCGGATTCAAATGCAACAGTGTTCGCGCCCGCCGGACGTCGTAGGGACAATATAAACTTGGCTAAGAAAACTGTCTGGCTAGATTGCAGTTGGAAGCCAAGAACGGGGAAGCGGACGGCGACCTTAACCCTAATCCTAACCTCGACCTTAAACGTTAGCCGTTAACCCCAACGACAACCCTAATCCTAACTGAAATCGCAAACATAACCGTTGCCCTTAGGCATAGCCGTAACTGAGAAACCTAACCGTAATACTGAAACCTATTCGTACGCTCAAACTCTAACGGTAACCCCAAAAACCTAAGTGTAAAGGCATAACCCTAACCCAAAAATCTGAAAACATTAACCGGTACCCTAATCCTAACCTCAGACGTAAAACGGAAGCCAAATGAGTCAGATGTGATTTATGGAGCCCCACAAAATAGCTCCAATAAGCAAACCCTACAGCCACCTGTAATACACGGCCTGGCTACCAACTGCGATCTAGCCAACTGTCTGAAGGCAGATGACTTCTCCTGCGCCTCCGGTTTTTCATTTATACAATGAAGTCTCCGACGTTTGTGAGCTCTGAACTGAAATCAACTCAAAATGTTGCTTTTCCTTGAAGTGTGGTTAGATAAAGCTGTGATGGAAGAATACGAGTAAAGGTTGATCAACACACATCCAGATTCTAGAATTTAGAGCATTCATGATTTGAGACAACAACCAAGGGAGTCTGAGTGAAGTGCCATTGGGGCCAGAAATAATTTAAGAACACAACCGCCTCCACTCCGATTGCATACTGATCTTCGCATAAGACTATCCTTATAAGTTTCTAAGTTCTACATAAACAGCCTGGTCCATGATTTCATGGTGCCAACTGTCTCTGACCTTCTTGAACATTCATAGCTTGTTGGAAAGGCGACGCACACCAATGCAAATACTTTAAAGTTTGCTTACATCTGATGCTGTGGGTGGAGGTTCCTGCTATGGCTCATAATGGGTAGATCTTCGTGCCTATATCTCTATCTCCCCCTGAAGCGATTTCTTGGTTGGGTCTCAGTTATGTGGGCGTGTTGAATCCAGTTGGTCAACGTTTGTAATTCTCCACGCCCTCTTCGCAAGTGCTTCCACTTTCGGCCCCTGTTGACATTCTCCTTTCCCCTTTCGTAACCCTCTTTCGAGCATGATCGGTGTTCTTTTAATTAACAAGTTTTTATATTCTGACCTTGAGCCGGGAATTCGATTTGCTCGAACAGTCACAGAGAAATTCCTTGTCTACGGTATCCATTGTTGAGGTTTGGGCGTTTTTCATTATTAGCTGTATCCTTTCAATAGTACCGTATATACACCTAAATCTGTTTTGGTTTATGCGCGTCACTCGTTTAACAAAGGATTCTACAAGGCGCATACTTGATTGTCTGTTCAAAATCTTTTCTAAAGGGGCAGATTCACCTCATTCGGTACTGAGCGTCGTTCGACAAACCAACAAGGAACCGAGTTCCACATCTTTTGCATCGTTCTTTTGAAAGCCAACAAACTTCTAGGCCGGGCTAATATATTTGATCGTAGGTGAAAAGGCAACAAGGTCATGTTTGATCCCCCATTGTGGTCACATCTGCTGGAATGTAGTTTAGGTGATTTAGGTTGCAGTGTTGGTCACAATCTCTGTTGGAATTCGATATCTCGCGACCACTGTGTTTTCCGCCATAATTACCGGAACGTTGAAGACATCCAGCCATTTCTAACGGGCGACCACTACGTCGGGAATCATTTTCTTGTAAAAGGGACTCTTGTGGTCCATGTGGATCCTGCTTCACATTTTTGTGACTTTCGGATACAGCGCTGATGGTATTTTCGGGGGGTTCTACGCGAAGCGCCCACACGGGCCAGAACTATGGACAAAGGCTTCAATGTTTACGTCCGTTCCCATTCAGTAACCATACTTTCTTGCAAGCTGTTTCATCCCCGTAGCGCCCGGGTACACAGCATGTAGCTACCTCCTTATTTTGGATTTATATTTGTCGAATACAGTAACTTTGTCGTCGTTCGCTGTGCAATCCGTATGATGTACAACTGATTCTTCCAAATCTTACAAGTCTTCAGAGATATACGAATTCTGTCTTCGTCGGGCCAGCAATAGAGCATAGATTACTTGGCATTGTGGTGGGTCATCCGCTGTTGCAGTTTTGATGTGCTTGGCTGTTTTGAGGGCCTGTCGGATAAATTCTTCAAGTTTTTCATTCGTGTCTTTCATTAACTTCGATTGCGCCTCTGGAGTGCCGAATTTCTGCGTGGGCATGCGCTGATGGGTGAAGTCGTCAGTCAATATTATTGCTCATCGCTGAATCCGTTTCGTAACATTTTGTATGCCAGCTTTCGTTTGCAGGAGAAACTTTAGGGGTTAATGATCCCCGTGTAAAGTGAAATATCTGTCACATATAAGCTGGCGGAACCTTTAGACGGCAAAAATTAAAACTAGAACCTCTTTTTCTTTCTACTGTATTTTCATTCTGTCCCCGTCAGTGACATAGTGATATGACTAAGAGGCCAAATCTTTTTTTCCACGCTCTGCTGGAGCAGGACTACGCCCAGTCCATAGTCAGAGGCGTCGGCGTAGACGATCGTCTCGGTTCTCAACTCAGAATATGAGAGCATGCTTGAACGATTGATCCTGGACTCTGTCATCACGAAAGTCTCTTGTCACTCCTCTGGCAAAATGAATAGGGTAATCCTGTCCTTCAGGCCCTTCTCGCAATGAGTGTTTCACAAAAACTGAGAAGACTCGTAAATGATTGTACTCTTCTCCTGGGGCGTATTTTCGTCCGTATTAAGACTGGATCAAGGGGGGCTGCAATGGGACATTTAACCCGCCAGATCCTCGTTCTAGAAGGAGAATTGCGTTAGAGTTGGCCACTTTCCCGTCCCCTCACAACAATATAGATGAGGTCGCGGTGGTGTTCGTTCCCCATTCGTTGCCGAACACTGAGTCATAATTACATAAACGCGCACAACAAAATATTTTTGCCATGATGGATTCAACACCGTCCTGGCCAACATGTGCTCGGAGTGACACATGTGCAGCCAATGAATGTCAGGCAGGCAGTCCACTTAAACAAAAACTTTTATCCAGCTCATTCCAGCGTGTAGTAAGTGACCACCAGATTCGCCTTTTAGAATCTCCAGACTGAAAATAGGGTAGGGGTCGCTTATACGCCCCTCCGACATGACATAGGAACGAGAGCCGCCCATTCGAACGTGAAAAACCTGGATCGCTAAGGACCTCAGAACCCTTAAGGAAGTTCCAAGGCGGCCAACCAAACTCGTTAGTGGATAGGGCTCACTACCCTATCCAATCCAATCTCAGCCTTTTTCCCTCTGAGTCAGAGACAGCTAAGAGGCAACCTAATATAAAACATTCTGTATCATGCGCGGTCAGGACTGCTATCTTTTACCTGAAGACTTCATTGGGTTAGCAACCCTAACGAATTCCCGAGGTCATCCACTCAAAGTACGTGTAACTGGCGCCAAGCTGGGCTCATGAAAGTTCTTCTTTTACAACAGCGCGGTTGTAGCTTGGAATGTTCTGCCTGAAGATATCGTTCGGTTAACATCCGTCGGGGATTTTAGGCGCAAACAGGATTAGTATACCTCTTCACATCATAATATCACCCATCCGATATCGGCTTAGCATTCTGTCCTAACAGTTTATTATTGATATAATATTACTGTGTGCATTTCAGTGACGTTTGTCTTTTATTCGTTCACTGTCCCGAGTTCACAGAATGTGAACGCTGGCATTCACTTCGTCTCCCTCAGATAACTGAGGTCGTACCAATATTCTGCAGCACAATTATGCATAGATTGCCTACAGCACAGTGCATTTAATAATGTTTATGTTTTTAACACTCGAAATAATTCGTTTATCTGTATGAATTCGAAAAAATGCAGTAGCTATTTGATGCTTCCATTTTGAAATTTTCGATATAACTCGCTCCCTTGTAACAAATAGGCAGTTCAAAGGTTCAACACCTACGTTTACCTCATATAAACTGAACTAAACTAAATTGAATTTTGTATTAACTTCCAGGGAAATTAGGGTTAGGAATGAGGTTATGGTTAAGTTTAGGGCTGGAGGCAAAGTAGGGCAGGTGAGGGTTACGGGTAAAAGAGTTAGGACAAGTGAATGTTCATTTTTGCCTTAACTTATCGCGACACCAATTGTATTACCCCGATGGGACGTCCTCATTCGTGTCTATTTAGGGGTAATATATGTAATTCCGACAGAAAGCGACAGATCTACAGTCATGTCCGACGACGTCCGCTATGTGTCCCGCAACAATTTGGGAGAAGGGACGGTGACTTTTGCGTGAATTATTCCTAGTGATAGTACATATGCGTCAAATCTTCCACACGCCTCTTCGCTCATTTGGGTCCGGTGTTATGACAGGGTCAAGAAGATGGGAGGCAGGAGAGGTCTTAGATGGCTGACACGCGAAAACCTGCACTTAAACGCACCACCATCACCACCACAACATCTCTGGTCAACAAAACCCGCCGAACGGGATTTTGCCCAAAAAGAAAAAGGAGGGGACGGCTCGGAGCCCGCATGGCCCGGCGTGGGCCTGCCTATGTGCGTCGCGCCACACCCCCAAGGTTGTCACTCGTTATGGGTGCGCACTGCCAACAAAAAGTGCCGGACTCCCAAGTGAACCAGTGTTGGGAACGGTCACCTAAAGCGTGGCCCGTGCTAAAGGCCCGGGGCGAATAACCCCGAAAAGTATGAAAAGTAGGATGAAAGACCGCTGGTGCAAATGCTTAAAAGGCGCCGATTATATCCGTGCACATAGAAAGGTAAAGTTGTTGAAAAAAAATTAGTATGAAGTTTAAGGGGACCTGGAAAAGGGACAACGAACAGTTACACAGAAAAGTTCGTCAAAAAACAACGTATTTGAATAAAAAATATATCCATCTTTGAGGTACGGACGACATATAATGCGCAAAGATTGGCGCAGTACTATTTCGGGCGCGTTTCACCTTCACTTAGTCAATCATAACCCCGACAAGCAGTTGACAGCAGAAACATATACATGCGCTCATACACGGGGCGGGTGGTCCGCAGACGGAGTCTAGCAGATTTAATTCCTCCGTTGTCTGATGCTTCTCTTAACATCATTAATTTTTCTCCTGAATGTATTCAAAAACTGATAAGCCATTTTCCTAACTCTCACTCAGTAGGTACGGACAATATCCCAAACTCTTTTATAAAACAACTAATAGATTTTCCTCCTCTGCTTAGCAAAATCTTTTCAGTATTTCTCGTAAATGGCTTTTTCCCTGACTAGTGGAAAACTTCTATTATTATTCCACTATTTAAGTCTGGCTGTCGTTCTGACGTTTAGAACTATCGAGGTGTCCATAAAACACCCTCTCTCACCAAAATCTTTGAAAAAATTATCGCCGTAAAAATTACCAACTTTTGCATAGTCAATCAAGTTATTAGCCCTTCCCAGCATGGTTTTTTTACCAGATTGCTCTTGTGAAACATGTCATCTGTCGTTTCTCAATCTACTTACCTCTCTTCGTAATGACCATCTATCTGTTGTCGTTATTTATTTTGATCTTAGTAAAGCCCTTGATAAAGTACCACATAAAAGACTCTTGGTTAAATTGGAAGCTATGGGAATTCGCAGTCCACTAATAAACTTTCTCAGGTCATACCTGTCTAATCGTAAACAAAAGGTTTTGGTGGGATCTTCACTTTCCAGTGAAAGCCCTACTGTAAATGGTTTCCTACAAGGTACCGTTTTAGGTTCTCTTTTGTTCTTGCTTTACATAAATAATATTTCGGCAGCAGTTAAACATTCCCAGTCATTTATTTATGCCGATGATCTCAAATGTGTATATTCTCTCAAAAAATGTACGAGCCTTCATGGCCTGGAGCAAATCCATGCTGACTTGCTTGCTCTCTCAGCTTGGAGCTCAAAATGGCTAATGGAATTCTCTCCGTCTAAATGTCGCTATATGTGTTTTGGACCTGATATGCTACCCCTACCAGTGGTCTTTCAAGGCACTGAATGCACCGCCATCAAGGGTTTAGGTTTAAGCTACACTAATAATCTTGATCTCTCGCCAAACGTTGACAGAATTACAGCCAAAGCTGCCCAGACTTGTGGCTTTATTTCTTACAATTTCTATCTTCCTGAAATTAAATTAAGGCTCTATTGTATGTTTGTACTTTCCATTCTCGAGTATTGTCGCCAATTCTTCGGTTTGATGAATGAGGCTAGTCCTTTAAAAATTGAAAATGTCCAAAGACGTTTTTCGAAAAAACTTTTAGATAAGGAACATCCCAATATCTCCTACTCAGATAGATGCCAGCTAATTAACCTAAAATTTTTATGGGTTCGAAGACTAGAAGCGGGCTCCTGTCTCCTCTTTCGCATTAATCATAGTTCAAATTTTCCTCAGATTTCAGCACTCACCCCTAGTAGGCACCCATACAATCTTCGCAACTCGTCCTTGATTATACCGCCTCCAGCGTCCTCCACCTCTAAGCGCTCCCTTTTTCGCTTCCAGATATACTTTCCTCTGGAATTACCTTCCAATAAATATAATATCTTCAGAAAATCTGCACACCTTTAAGAGGAGGCTACGCCTTTATCTGAATACTGACTCTGTTAAACTTTTATTTTCCTAATCCTTCTCAGACAAATTTTTCTGTGACACTGAGAAAGGGCCACCGGGAATTTAGTATGCCGTCATTAAATTTCCGTATCTGTTCACATTTCCGTCCTTTGTGAGTAGTCTCGCTTCCTAAGATCCCTCACCAGAAATGTTAATTTTTCCAATCTTTCAGATTATTCATCGTGCCCTCACAGAATGCGCTCCATCGACGCTCTTGGCGAAATCTTCTGTATTCGCCATACACTAGTAATCTAGTCGCATCTCCCTTGCCCATCCTCAGATGGATTCGGATGAATGTAACCGACCGCATCTGGATTCCTATCGCCTCGGGACTGGTTTTTATCGTGCCATCACAGAATGCGCTCCATCGACGCTTTTGGCGAAACCTTCTGTATTAGCCATATACTAGTAGTCTGGTCGCATCTCCTTTGCCCCATCCTCGGATGGACTCGGATGAATGTAACCGACCGCATCCGGGTTCCTATCGCCTCGAGACTGGTTTTTAATTTCGCCACTTATTTGCCTTATTCAAGGCCACATACAGGCCAGTCCTGACCGACCCGCCTACTTACCCCTTTATGAAATCCGTTATACAATGCCATATACGGCTGACATTTATTTCGGCCCTGACGAAGTCCGATTATAATCCATTCTATCTGGCCACATGCATGCCAGTCCTGCCCGCATTTTTCTGTTTCTATTTTTTTCGAGGGGTTCTTTCTCCTGTAAAATTAATCTAATCATTTTTAAATTTTCATATGGAGTTTCTTTTCACCCCTCGCTTATCATTTTTCTTAATAGACTTCTAATTCAAAAACTATGTATTGCACTTTGTACAGATTTTGCCTACCTCGTCTAAAATTCGCATGTACATTTATTTTTACTTCCTTTGATGGGACTCCGACGGGTCTTTAATAAAAATAAACATAAATAATAATAATAATAATAATAATAAAAAGATGAGTCTTAAACCCTTTATCGAACCGAAGTCCATTATTGCCTCGCCACCTGTCATTTCTGTCGCCGCATATTGGGATATTTATTTGAGCAGGAATCGACAAAAACTGATGTATTAGCTTTCTGAAGCAAGTAGGCTCCATATGATTGGCAAAGATCATGGAGAGACAGCCAACTACGAGACCAAACGCGAATTTCGTAATTAAAACTTGGCAGGACTAATCATGTCGGAAAACAATAGGGTTTATTTATGGACAGCCCCCAATAGGATAGATTTAAAGTGACAGATCTCAAACTTTGCTCACTTCGGTCTCCTTGGCGTGGTGTATAAAATCGTGGAAGAATCATCTGCAACCACAATGAAGTATTTTCCTACTAGCATCAACAGCAAATTCTGAAAACAAAGCTTCCTTAAATGGAAATCGGACCTCTAGATAGTCTCTGCAATTAGTTGTAATAAAAAATTTTCCAACAGAAAAGACTGCCATTGAACTCAGCGGTTATGTCACTGCACTTGAACAGCATGTCTTCCGCAGTATTAGGTCCATCTGCATGAAGCAATCTGGCAGGGCCAGGTTCAGTTAATTGAAAACCGACCGTGTAAAACATTGAAGTTTCAGTCCCTGTATAGTGCCGCTGTTTCCTTAAAGTGGACCTGAGTCTAGGTATTATATGAATGTACCAAACAGATTTTCCGCGAATGCACAGAAATCGAAATTTCGCACAAGGAGCCGTGCCTTAAACTTATAAATGATTCCGCCAAAACGTTAGTACGGAGGGTTGCACCACGTGTCAGTCCTGTCCTAACTATCAGAAATGAAATTGAGCTAACTCAACACCATTGATACAATGTTTGCAAACGGATGCTTAGGCTCAATAGGAAGTCCTGTTTTTTGAAGAGTATTTCGAAATAGTTCAGGGAAGTTACCACGCAGTCTAATACTAATGATAATAGTAATATAGACAATAATGAGGTAAATACACAGTTGTGTCAAGCACTAAGGAGAGAAAAGCCCAATTAATTGGGAGTGAATCAAGAGAAAAACAGCAGCCCGCGAAGTGACGGAAGTCCAGAACGGAAACAGTTTGCACGAGTACAGCGAGGTTTTGCAGTCTCCATTCCCTTTTGTGGAAATGCAGATTTGTACCAAAGAAGGGTGCATAGGTGAGGAGTTGCTCGACGCTGATGAAGGATTTACCCGCTGGGTGGCGGACTACGGAGTCGGCACTGTTCCTCAAGAAAGAAGACCCATCAGAAAGACTAAAATCACGAAGCTCTCCATTAAGGAAGACTAATTCGTTGGACTCAACATCCATGCCTCCAAATAGTATACCTCTCCGTGCGTGAACATTTATGAAGCGGATATGGAGAGCTCGAGCTATTTTTTCTCTGGCAGGGGCGACCGAATACGTAAGGTCCAAGAACTACGTCCATTTCTTGACGAAACATGTCGCGTTAAGTCTTCGGTTGGCCTCCTTTTCAGCGCTGTCAGGTAGGCAAAGACGCCGGACCAAGGACAGCAATGCTGAGCCCATAGAATGGAAGACGGACAACGTACTCAGACCATTTTAATCATCTTTTGGATGGCCTGAATATCAACACGATATTGTTGAGGCGAGTGCGGACTGCCACATTCGGTCTGGAATACTGTTCGTTTTAATTTAGCCTTATGCGTACTGCTGAGTGGAAGAAAATAGAATCCGTCCAACATTTTTTTTTACCAAGAGAGTTTTAATCCCGGAACACCGAAGTTTGTCGTATCAAGAACGTTGGGAGCTTACAGGCCTTGATCCCTGGTGGTTTCGTACATCACAACAGGGACTATTTTTTGCTATTTAAGCTTTTATATAATCATACCATTAACTCACTCACTACTTTAAAGACTCTTTTCAGCCCCCGATGTAACAGTCATCGCGAGGTATTTTTATTTCTTCCTCTGGCACCTACCGTTGAATATCGTCGGTTCCTTTCTGCAAATACAATAGCTATTTGAAATAAATTGCCCAACAATGTGAAAATTCTGCAAAACTATTTTTTTACTTAAAAGAACTATTACTCGTTTTTTGCATTCAGAAAAACTCTTACAAATTTTGTGTGCTGAACACGCCGATCGAATATACCGTATTGATGGCGCCCGTGGTTTCTGATCGCCATGGCTGGTCTCATCAGGAACAATTTCTTTAGTCAACAGCCACAGCTGTTTTTCTGTGCTTCTGTTTGGTCCAGTCCCAACTTCATGAAAAAAATGGCGGCTGAAAAGATCCGATGCAGTGCTACCCGTCCGTTTCTTGACTGTCGTCATTTCATGGGCAGCAGTTTGTTTCCTCCTGAACCCTCCAGCCTATACAAAACCGCCATTCTCTTTATTATTTTATGAGGAGTTTTTTTCAAAATTGGTCGGATTTGTACTTAATCTTTCTCTGGCAATATCCGTAAACTGCTAATATATACGGTCATTATAATTGAGAAGAAGTTGGTACACTTCACTCAATGCATGTGCCTCAGGCGGCGACGGTCATTTGCCTCAATTTTTTGCTCATCTTTCACGCGTAAAGCCCGGCATTCACAGCCGTATAGGAGGATCGACCGGGCGAAAGCACGGCACACGCGGATCTTCTTGCTGATGGGGATGTCGCGTCGGCCCAAAGACTCATTTAAAGGACTAAGAAAACCCTACGAACAGCGTTTATTCGGGAGATGTCGTCGTCCTTGAACTGTCTGTTTAGAAGCAGCCTGGTTTCAGGACGTGTGAAACTGTCTACTTCTTCTTCTTCTTCCAATTTACAGGCATTACACACGAGATGTGCCTTCTCCTGGACGGAGACTCAACTTGTAAGTACATTGATTTTCCAGCGTTTATGGGCAAACCGACCAAAGTAGACACTTCATTTATCCGTGAGACCACAGACTATAGATCACCATTAATAAGGACTAGGTGGCTGGTACCGTTGACGTAGTCCATATCAGTCAGCTTCAGCCCGGGTGCAAGCTCCACACAGTCAAAACTGCATAAGACCCTTCCGAGGATTTAGTTGATGGCGTAATTGGACAGAATGGACGACAGGATGCAACCACTTCAAACACCAGGGCAAATATCGAACAGTTGGGAGAGATCGTTATGAACGAGAACCCGCTCAGTGGTTGAGGGTTGGTTGGCGCTGATCATGGTAATGTCGATCTTGATCGGCATACCATCTCTTTCCATTATTCACCATAGGTGGGCAACGGATGGAATCGAAAGCTGCGACGAGGTTACAAAATGCATAGAGCCGTCCGTGGTTGGTAACTGTAGCGGAATTCAAGGATGCGTATAAGTGTGCATATCTTGTCTGCGTGCCCACCCTAGCTCAGAATCCGGCTTGATTGGGCCTCGAATTAGAGTTACGCACAGACTGGAATCGTTTGAGAAGGACAACAGTAAAGACCTTCGCAACAGCGGCGGTGCCGTGGTGGTTCTTGCACTCTGACGTACCTCCCATCTTGAAGACAGGTACGAGGATAACCAAACACCCGTCATTAGGAACTGCCTGCCATTTCAACGTGTGTTTAATCACCTCATGGAGCCAGGGCGTCAGTGCAGACATAAGACCTATAGGTTTTGAGGAATACTATCCTCTCCAAGCGCCTTATAATTTTGGAGCCTCCGTATTGCCCCAGATATGTCTCCTAATATGGGGTCGCCTGTTACTGTATAGGCTGGGGAGAGATAGAACTCAGTTGTAGAAAAGAGGGGGAACGTGATGGGTTTATCAATGATGTTAAGAAGTTCCCCGAAACGCTCACGCTAGCGATCTAATTCTGTTGGTTTGTCAGTAATAATGCCTACATGCACATCGCGTAGAGAATCATTAATTTGCAAGACCCTATTGCTACCTTGGTGGATAATTCAGTTGTTTTCGAGTGTCACCAACACGTGAGATTGGTTTCAGACCAATATTTTTTGTCCCTCATCCCTAGCTGACTTTGCTGTCATTTTCCAGAGTTGGTGGAAGGGAGGTTTATTGCAGGGCATGGTTCGAGTCGCCTGGGCAGACAAATGCAGGGTTCCTCCGCTGGTCCAGTCATTGCAGTGCTTCTGGGTAAATCCAATACTTTTTACAGCTGTCCCGAGGAATGATGATTTCAGTGACTATTATTGGCCACTGCCTTCGTGAAAGGCCGGGGTGTTAGAGCCGAGCCGGCTTCCTGTTATCATTGCCTTTGTAGTGCTGGGTTATCGACTTTTTGCGGCATTAAGGCGCCTCGCACGGGACGTTATGGATGCAGATAAAGCTGATAGTCATAACCGACAACTATAAAATGACATTTGTGCGGAAAAAGGGGAAAGGTTCCATGTGTAGTGCCGCTGGGCAAACGTCTGAAGATCGTTTTTAATGGTTTGAGCACGTTGTTGATATCTGCGGCTTGTATCAGCAGACAACTTTCAGATCCGCAGCATACACAACAAACCCCTGGGGAAATTCCAAGGATAATTTGCCACTTTACGATGCATGCCCCTTCGGCTACCTGAAGGTAGAAATAAAAATACATCTTCGGAGACTGATATTATTTTGAGTAACACACGGAAGTACGAAACCCACAGCAATAGAAGTGGCCTGGAGCCTAATTCCACGAAGGGTGCGTATTCTCATGTCCTTACCCTAACCCTAGCATCGATACACATTTTAAACTCCCTGGAGTTTAGCACAGGTAACCTGCATTGAGGAGGTTCCTATTCCCGTATTCTACCTTTTCTCTACTGAGGTTCTATGGGCATCGTGAGAATTCTCACTATCTGTATGTGAACATATTGACTGGATGGATGAAATTCAATGGGAGATTTGTTCATATTTGGAAGTAAACACCCGGAGAGTTAGGCCCAACTGCTTCGCGCATTTGCGAGGTGCTGCGGATCTATTCAGAAGTCCGCCCAAATCAGGACATGAAGTTGCCTACCTGCGGTCACTGCCAGAGTCAAGTTAAAACGTAAGATGCATTTAGTTCTCCGATGAAAATGTGTGCAAAGGTCTTAAGTAGTTATTTTCACAGCAATCTGAAAAGATGAGAACTTGAGGGGTAGAAATGCTGCCCGGTAGTTAATAATAAACACTTAATTCGTACGAAAAGCCCTAAATGGTTGTTTGCTCTAGAATAGCAGACAAGGCAATGCGAGCCTACACTTCGGAACGCCAAGTATTCGCTGTAGCATAGACTTCCTTAGAGTTCAGTATCTCTTTTGATTTCGCATATTGTTTTACGTGTTTGCTTGAACATAAAGAGGACAAATTACAAACAATCTTGCAATTACGCTGTTCGCTCTAAGTGTTATTTGATCGCGTAACTAGAGGTTGTTAGACACTTGCTGAGACCTATGTATGTGTAAATGTTGTCTGAACGTCTGTTTTTTGCTCAACCGTCAGTCATAAACATGAAGGTAATACAGTAAAATATTGCCTGCTCAGAGGGTAATGTCGTTTAAACCGTTGATTCTAGAATGAACTTGTCCGCGACGTTCTAGCTCAAACCTCTACTCAAATTAGCGCCAATTTTTGACCTTTTCGGACTACTCCATCAAATATTCCTCAGTGATATAGGCCGCAATGCTAAATAAATCATGCATATGGAAAGCCTGCGTGTTTCTCAGGCAACAGGCGTCGTACTACTAACCTTCTGCCAAGTTTCAAGCATGCCAGGGAAAGGCAAAATATGAGCGCACATGAGGTCTTCCAAGTTGTATTAAGTAGTCACTCAACACAACAGAATCACGATGTCGGCATCAGGGTAAGCACTCAACCTACAAACAAGGGTGAGTGCTTTATAACCACTGTCAGACGCTCATGGTAGTATGGTGGACTCATCTCTGACCACCTCCAAGTCCTGTTAAGTGAGACCGAAAAGAGAATGTAGGCTTCGAATTAAGAGTAAACATTGACGGCACCATAAGCAGACAAACAGCTAGAACGGTTATATTTTTGAGGATTTCCACTTAAGGCCCTCCATACATTTTATTCCCCAATAGTGTGGCGGGGAGATTAGTGTAAAGTTAAGATATTTTCGTGGGGAAAAGCTGTCCTGCATCTTATCAGCGTAGCGATGCAACACACGACATTTAGGCAATTATTTAATACCACTGTCCACTACTTTGCAGTTTTCCACGACTCTGGTTGTAAACAAGGATTTTTTCTAGTGCGGAGAATTGTTAACTAGTCTATCTACAGTACAAAGTGCGCGTTAGCCAATGTATCTCGAGGCCAAGTTCAGAGTCCCACAGGATGTAACACAAGGATCGGCAGAATGCAAGACAAGTAAGGACAAAGACGAAGAAGACTGGTGTGATTAATTTGGACGTAGTAGTCATCGGTACCGGAACTAACTCGCAATGAAAAATATTTCAGGTTCAAATTTTGAGATGTTATAATCTGGGATCCGAATATACTGACTGACGACGACCAAGAAGCTTGAAGTGGCCATCACAAAGATCCCCGCTTAAAAATAACGCCTGCGTGGCGCGGAAAAACGCATTGTAATATTGCGCGAATCGCCTTCCAGTGATTATGTCCTCTGGGCGTTGAGCAATAAAATTCACAATTACGGTTGTTGTTTCAATAAACGAAGAATCCAGGCAAGAAAGCCCTGAAACCACAACCGTCAAATTTTCAAGTACGAACCACGCAAATTCTGTGTTTCGGGAAAGAGAGAGTAGTGATTCTGTTTTTATTGACAGCGTACAGACCTATCGTCTGACCAACAACATTTTAGAAGCAAAAAAATTGACGAAGGAGCCTCTCAAAAGCATTAGGAGGAAAATTTTATCGTCCTACCTTTTGCTTAATAATTTTCTCTGAAAGAAACTGACGCGAGAGATGGCTTAAAGGCGTTGATCAAAAGTTGTTTTAATTCAGCTTGAAACAATAGAGCTAAAAATTGACCGCAGGATGCGTATGACTTCATCTGGCACCTTGAAATGCTGTCTTTAATTATTTACGGTATATTGGAGAGATTATGTTTGGAAGTGACCCTACTCACACAATAGGTATATCCTGGGTCAAAAAAACCTGAATTCATTTTTGGATCCCTAGTCATGAAAAGTGGAGTAAAGCACAAATCAAGAGCCGCGAATAGAACCACTGAAAATTCTCGCCTGACGGCTGGCTGTTCGATTTCAAGCTCAGAAACCAGAAATATCTGGGTATGCGAAAAGAAAGACGGAGAAGAAAAAGCTTAATAATGAATTTCTCTGACATATTCGAAAAACGCAGTATATCGAATGCTTTGATGCCTGGATGGGACTCCGGCGGGTCTTTCATAAAAATTATTATTATTATCTTTGGTTGGATACCAGTGTCGCAACACTCCGTTACTGATGCTAGTATTATTGCAGTTAGTTACCCATACTGTAAGCGTTGGTAGAGTAGCATTGGCAGTCGTGGTGGCGGTGGTAGTAGTAATAGTACTAATAGTAGGATTATTAGTAGTATTCGCCGTATCAGTGGTGGCAGACGGGAAAAAAGTTTTCTTCAATGTTGCGACACTGTATTCCCGCCAGTGGTAGTAGTATTAGTAGTAACAGCGGTAGTAGTGGTAGTAGTAGCAGTAGTAGTGGTGGTAGTAGTAGTAGTAGTATTAGTGGTAGCAGTAGTAGTAGTCCGCCCGTAAGACAGGCTGGTGGGGGAATAGACAATTCTAAGTGTTGCGACACTGTATTCCCGCCTTATCTTTTCTCGTAAGGATTTCGATACGAATTTCTTCCCTCTGACATAATTTCCAACGTCGTGGTCTTTTGGGAAGATGGTCCGCATTTACTAAGAAGCTAGGTGCCGATGAATTTGACTGTAAATATTTGAAGTGAAAGGCTTAGTAGTTTGATTGAAATCAATGCTGTTTATCAGAATTACTAACCTGTACTCAGTTGTAAGTTATGCATTTATTCGAATATTTGGCTGTTATGTCACACTTGTATGTTTGAATCGGCATTGAAGCAAAACAGCAGGGAGCATTCAACTCGGCAATGAAGCAATAATAGAAAAACGCAGTAAGACATAAGAATTTACAATAAGAGTACGCAAAAGTAAGCAGGGCTGATGAGACCCACAAAAGCATAACGGGAGCGGCAATGACCACATGTTAATGGCTGAAGATTGGTGATAAGGAAGAATATTCCATCTAGACAGAAGACAGTGCAGGAAGATTATTAGAGGCTTGTTGCATAATTAATCACAGAGGGTAAGAGTCGGTGGTGAAATGCCCAGATTTCGCTACTTGTACGGATGCAAATGAGTAGCGACGGTTTTTGAAGGATCTACGACAATGTCAAGTAGCACTCAAATAATAAGTATATAATGGCCGTCGATCTGTCTTTGGACGGTTTGCTGCAGGATGTGACTAATTAGGGTTTTTCATACGTTCACATTGAACAAAGTTTTGAAAAACGATAGAGGCGCCTTAAGAGTGCTGATTACGAGAGACTAAAGCCAAAATTCTAATCAAAGATATGTAATCTGTTAAGGGCTATATGATACTCAGTATGAGAGATACGTGCATCTGGAGTTCGGGCACCCTTAAGCGCAACTGTTAAAATATTTACACATAGACTAAGTAGATTTTTATAGATGTTTTGAAAGAGAAAACGCATGGGAAGAGTTACATTTGCGTCTGCATGGCAGTTCACAATCGCCATTGTGAGGCGCGACTTTGGACCCCATGACGAATATCGGAGGAAAAAAACGATTTGTGCCTGATCAGACAACTTATGTTACACTGGAACACGGCCACAGTTGTAATTGCCGCCACACTAATAATGAATCTATAAGAGCACAGTTTAAACTTTTGGTAGCAGTTTCTAGGCACTACATACACGGCAAGGGAGACTATAAAAGTGATTCATAACTTATAAAGCGATATTGAACAGCGCCTTCTAAAGGATGGCATACTACTGGCTAAATTTCCCTTCGAACTCTGAATAATACGACTTTGCGGGTATAATCGAAAATCAATGTTCCCACTCCTATCAAGATAGATGGGTGTAAGAAATCAAAATGGGATGGAGTTACCAGTGAAAATTTGTTAAGTCCTACTTAATGTTTAAACAACTTTATTGGATGCGAACGCCTACGTGTTAGGATCGGGGAACTTTGCTAGTTGGGGAAAGTTTTTATAAATTTTGTAAGCGGACGGCTGCCAATTATCAGCCCACAATGTCGCCTGAATTATAAAAATGGTGCAAACAGACTAAAAACCAAATAGAACTATTTTAAAAATTCAAAATCTTTTCTGGAATACCAGGACCTTCCAGTAGACTGTACATTTCTGATGATTAATTAAGTGTGGATTTTGGTTTGTTGGAAACGGTAATTAGACGAACTAACAAAGCGCACTAATTAAAAACAGAACTTCTGATCACGATGCAAACCTCTGTCGGCCAATGAAAAAACGGTACGCTTTCGGTGACAAGTGCATAGATTTTGTGACATGTAGACCTCACTTAACATTGAAGAAAAGCACTTGATTCTTCACAACCGCTGCGTATTGACCAAAATTAGATGATTCGTTCTTCATGCACTGACTGAGCAGCCATCGAAGCATTTGCATTTTATACTGGCGTCTTTTCGACTAAATTGATTGGCTAACAGATTTCAGCAGAAAGTATGTGCCGGAGAGGGTCGTTTGCGCATCCTCAATGAGCAATGAATCGTGTCGAGACGGAGGACGAATGCGCTGACGGAAGCAACATTTTACTTTTATTATTGAAGACTATTCAGTATATTTTGCCATTTGGTAGACGAAGCTGGGTAAGTTCCCCACAGCGTTGTCCGACCCAAACTATTCTCACGGCACTACTAGTTCCTTTATATGCCTGCCCTTTTAATAGCACACTGACAAAATAGTGTTCTTTCACCGATATTTTAACGTCCACTAGTTTCCTGTGGTGTTCGCAAATGCTGTTTCAGGCCTAGAAGCTGTTCTAAACCCACTATGGACAACTGCGCACGGGAGTTGTTAGACATGCCTAAGAAGGAAGAACGACAACCCAACGTTTTGATCTCTGCAAAAGTCGAAAATTTCGTTAGATTTCAATCTCCGGTTTATTTCAGGATGTCACCGTTGATCGACTATCGATAATCAGACCAAAACTCACACAGAAAGTATTGGAAGCTACCGGTCTTCATGTCATTCTGCCGATATGACCTTTCGTTTTTTACCGATATCCTTAAAACTTTCCACTAAAAACTTTATCATCAAACTCTATGTTTATTACAGGTACGATCTTGGCTCCAGACATTTCCTCTAAGAGCTTTAGCTGGGCGTCTTCCGTTTGGGTGTAGTGCTCCACGGCTCCCTGTGTCCGCCAGACTTCTCGAGACACAAGCATTTGTTGTTAATGTGGACCAACCGTTGGAATCTGTTTCTGATGTAAGTCACCATCACCTTTCCGTTCCTCGCAAATGGCTTGTCCGAACCCTTTACGTCCATGCTTTGTGCCTATGTCAGTCCACATAAACCGTCTCACCGCCACGCACTTCCTTAGACAAACAAGTGCGGCCAGATATTTCCGTCCCCAGTGGACTAGATTATTGCCATTTCACTGTCCGCAGACTATGCTTACCGTACTTATTGGTAGTCTGGACTATCTGTCACGAAATCAAATGACAGGTTTTACGGTGAATAGCGGCTTTCATAGTTTAGTTTCGGACTGATCTATTATTACTGTTAGCCCCATAACCATGCGATAGAAACACTTTATTTCATGTCTATAATCCCGAGCCATGTGATCTAGTAGGAAGCCTTAAAAATTTGCGATTCCTACAGCTCCCTTAAGCAATTTTTAATGTGTAAAGCTCTGTGACATTCTGTCTCATTTGGCAAGTCCTCATAATGGAGGACTAACGGAAACGAAAAGGTAATTTCTCAGAGGACACACAACTCTATTTAGTGTGACCCAACGTCCCATGGAATTTTGAAGCTCTTTTTTTGACAGGATGTAAGTATCAATTATTTCCAGATCGGTGACCAAGCGAAGTTACTTCATCACTCGCTGGCGCCATTCACTCCTTTCCCGTTTAACCATGCATAGTGGAAAGTGGTTGATATTGCCGCGTTAAAATGACTGACGCTCGTGGTTTATGGTGTGCGGAGCCCCTAGAACATGAAAATCTTTCGACATTGCAATTACCTCGACATTTATTCTACAACAAGGTGATTACTTCTGCTCTGACCACTGTCACTTAAAGCTCTCAGCTGCAATTCATCCTACGATTTTTTGGGTTTCTGTCAAGTCTTGTTACCCCGACATCGTTTAGCCAACCGTCAGTTTTTTTTATTTTGTTTCGTTTGCTTCTAGACATATTCCACAAGTCTGACGGATACTGACGCCAGCTCTCACCAGGCCGACTCCTTGGTCAGTATCCGGCCAGCCAGTCGAGACAGTTTTGTCAATTTAAATGGATTTCCTCAGTCGACCTTAAATGCGGCCGAGGAGAACGGTAGTAGTCGCCCATGTTCAGTTTTACCCATCCCGGTACACTATGTGGGCCAGCTCCCAACAGTTGAAACTCCAGTCTTCGTTCCCCCACCCATATATACATTCGACTGTCCTGTCGAGGATCCGTCAGCGGCTCTTCCCACTGTTTACCCTTCCTGGATACCACCAAACTCCTGCGATCGACATACTCGGCGCATAATCAGGCGGTGTGATCGGTGGATCACGGAGTCTGTACTCGTGCACATGCAAAAAACACATGAATATCGACCACAACCCTATGGCGATTCATCCTCCGCGGAAATCACAACCGACTGCGCTAGTGACGTATTTTATCCCTACGAATTCTCAGATCAATTATCATTCGGTGATTCGGCATCCCAACAGTTCGTAGCGTCAGCCGTGCCACCGCCATCTAGTGAGTCTTCTCAAATTCTCGCTATTAACGCCCTTCACTGCTCATTTCTGCCTTGCCTGTTTTTTTTTTCGGATATGCAGAGGATGAGTTTAAAACCTTGCGCGACATAGAAATGACTATTTAGTTCGACCACCCCAAGTGACGGGATCCACTGCGTCCCACAGTGGGACGAAGTGGTGACGTTTTGCGCATAAATTTATGTAGAGCGAAGGAGACTTGCGAAATATCTTGCTTACGTTCTACAACCACACCCACAACACTGCGATTGCAAGACGACCAATGGTAGGCGTAAACGCAGTGACGATAAAACTAGACAGCACATTTAAGTGTCCTGCACAACATCCGATCTCTGATTTCTTACACACCTAGCCTAATTCAGGGCAAAGGTACATAAATTTTCAACTGCTTCGCATAATAAGGTCAAGGGCCCGCTGACCATCTAACTTTTCTTAAGAAATTGCGCTGTTTTATCCCTGAAGAGCTTTAGGCGGAGTTCACTGACATTTTCAAATGGCTTTTGAGAGTACTGCATGTTAGTTTAATAAAGGCAAATTTTTCGCACATTCGGGAGTCAAGGTCTCGGGACTTCTCCGCGGCCATGAGGGTTTAGTGCACTGGCCTATCGACCGGAGACAGTTTCTGTAGTTTTCTTCCCCAGTTATGGCCGATCATTGCGGCGAGAATCGTAAAGAAGGACAAACTGAATTACCACATTGCGAGACCTGGTATCGAATACAACCACTATACTGCTTGCGACTGTGTGCAAGTCATTGAGGTTGTCTGAGTCAAAACAACTCTAGGAGGGGGGCATGGGGGAACCTTTACTCACAAAACCACAGAACTGATCTATTCCTACCCACTAAGTCGTCAATCTGGCTCAACAATGAATGACCAGCCGGCACTCAACTAATTAAGCATTCCGAAATTCATAGACAGTTCTGAGTAATTCAGAAACCGCCCCTTCAGAAGAGATTAGACCATGCGAGTAACATAGAATCCTCGAAACACTTTTTCAAGAAACTATTGGGGTATTAAAGGCACTAAACTTCGCGCCTCACTATTGTAGTTACTAGTGCAAATGAGTCGATGAGGACAGATTATGCACCACAAACTTAGAAACACTTTCGATCATCGGGTTGAGTATCCTTCATAAATAACCATGCTATTTGATAGCCTGCCACCTACCTAATATCGGGTACTCTTTGCCAGAATAACGTATCAAATTATGAGTCAAAAGGATTCTTGTTTATATTGTTGGAGGCGCCGTTGGCTAGATCAATGTTGGTTTTTGATTCCCCTGTCAGGCAGGTGGTATGAATAAAACCTTTCTTAAAGTCGCCTGCTGAAAGGTACTCCATCAACAAAAAATAGAATACAGCTAACATACACAACCATAAGTACCACTTTCTGTGCGCAGACAGAACTTTTTTTTCAAAAAAGTCTGTCTTTGGCGATGGCAAAGGCCGTCCGATTAGTAAACGCGTTGTTGACAAAGAACTCCCATTTTTGGATGTTCTCGTGCAGCGGAAGACCGACGGGACATTGCGCACATCAGTGTACCGCAAAGAAACCTATGCGGAAATCATTCTACACTACGAGAGCAACCACCCCATTTCCCACAAACGGAGCACGGTCAACTGTCTGCTTAATCGGGCAAAAACACACTGCTCGGACGAAGAAGGCTACCGAGCCGAACTAAGTTACTTGTGTGAATTATTTTCCCGAAATGGGTACCCCAAGGATTTTGTGCGCCGATGCATGAGACAGAAAGAGTCAAAGGAAAGGGAACAAAGAACCTCCAGTCAGACACCGGAGCCAAATACATGGCGAACCCTCCCTTACATCAAAAACGTTTCTGAACTCGTGGAAAGGCACCTAAAGAGACACCAGATTCGGGTGGCACACAGACCGACGACTACACTACGTACTCAGATAGTACATCCTAAGGATAGGGTCGACTATTTGGATAGAAAGGAAGTCGTCTACAAGATCCCATGTGAGGCCTGTGATGCAGTTTATTGTGGTCAAACAGGAAAATCCGCCTCTACACGCATTCACGAACACCAACTTGCAGTAAAGAGGCGAGACCACCTGTCTCAAGTAGCCATGCATAGCTTGGACACCGGGCATACGTTTGCTTGGGACAGAACACGGATTGTCGGTGCCTGCCCCTTCAAGAAAGGCCGAGAGTTCCTTGAGGCCATGCACTCGGATGAATCGTGCATCAACCGTCACATCGAGTTGGACGCCGCGTACAAAAGTCTCAAGGAGAAATGGAAGAGACGAGAGCCAATCGGAACGGAATGACGCAAATAGCGGCCGCTCACGGGCGCAAATGCGAACGATTATCGATTTTTTCATGTGCACTGCCAGATGTTAACTGTTTTCGGCACATTTACTTTCAGTCTGCGTCTGACGACGACCTGGGGAACCGGCGTCGAAAATTCACGCAATAAAGAACCTTTTCCCAAAGAACGCCTCTGCCTTCAACTTATATTTCTTGGGATGCCTTCCTTCCAATACATACGTATTAAACATTCTATATGTGAAGGTACTGGGCAGACAAATGTGCATACCCGAGATCTTGCTCTAAAGCAGGACTAACTTTCGTGCATTTACCTGACTGACAGACACTTTCTGTTTAAAACGGTAAAATTTCCTCACCCTGCTTATTTTGACCAGTTTTCGCCATGCGTACTTACAGTCAGATTTGATTTTGTAGCGACATCGAAAACCAATCGAAGAAGTTTATGCTATTTGGTTGGTAACTTTTCACCGACTTAAGTTTTATAGGCGGTCGAAAAAATACTCGTTCGAGGGCCGCCATTCTGACGGAACTGAAGTATCGTGGGACTACCTTGCACTTCCCTTAAGTACTCCTTCCTAATAGAAAATCCATTTCAGAGTTTCGGTTAACGGTTCATGATATGAGTCACCGACTGCAATTATAGAACTTGTCTTCTTCTTACAAAGGCTTTACAGGGGGAATCCTATACCTCTCACGCGGTACGTGTTCCGTTCCTAAATTGCATTTGCTAAAGGCAAACTGCAAACCAATCGCCTTCTGACTTACATGGCTAACATTCTTGTGGGGACATACTGTAACATTTCGTTGTAGCCTCCAGAATATTTGTTAATGACTAGAAATTACCTGGGAACTGAGTCAGACAATTTGTCTGTTGAGATTATTACTTCGTCTTAGGGAATAAAATGCCACCTTTAAATCAACATTTTACATGAACTGGATGACTTTCGTATTTGCGAGAGCTCTTTATTTGAACGTCTCACGCTTATCCTTGTGTCCCTTGTCAGTTATGTCCCATGAAGTCCTTGAGTGCGCCCGCACTTTAACCCTTGGAGTTAGAATCTTCTCTTGTCTGAGATGGTCTACTCTCGGATTTGGGTCATAAGATTCTGCACCTTGTAACTGTCACGTCAATCATACGGTGTACATCCTTGCTGACAGAAGCCGGTCCTGGATAGAAGACGAACCCATGTGACTGGGCAGGAACACGAATACATGATACGAGGCATCCCACGCCTCGTCTAGTTGGGTTGGAATGAATCAGCCTTCATGATGAGCTCCATCCTATCGTTGTTTACGGAGTTAATATTAGCCACCCCCAACCCCTCCACATAGTATTCAACTGAGATACCACGCAGTAGTGAGTGCTCGGATGACTAGTCGTGATAACGTTGACCTAGTATCCGAATGCCAACTAACGACAATGAGAATAGTGAAGTTATTTTGCAAAATAAATGACCTCTTCTATGTGGATTCAGGGCCTACAACCGCGGACAGTGAACGTATAAGACAACTCGAAGTAGAACTGGAAAAGCTTCGCAGCCAGCTGGCGCAGCTGGTGCTCGCCCAGGAGCGTGCTAACCTGGGCGACAAGAACACGCAGGATAATACCAACAACAGTGCCGCAACGACTGAGCCTGCTAGCTTCCGTCTAATCACAGTGAAGTCAGTCGGAGCAGATAGCGAGGTCCACCGTCTGGACGGTGACGGCGAAAGTGACCCCGGTAGTTCATGTCCGACGCAACTTACTATATCAGTTGAGCAACCAGCTGTCATGGAAGCGAACTCTACGGCCCTGGCCGTGCCTCCGCGACCACCGCCCACGCCGGTCGGTGTTCCTCCTCCGCCTCCCCCACCACCACCGCCGCCGCCACCACCACCCTCTAACGCTGGTGCCGATTGGTTGGAGAAGTTAATTGCAAAGAAGAGGGTACTTATAGACGTATTTTTGCAACCTTTATAACTGATGCTCCCTACCCTCCTGTATATCAAAATCTCCGCTTTCCTAACCAGGCAGCTTTTGAGATGGCAACCGAGGGTTCTAAACTACTTTCCTCGAGTTCTTTAACCTGATCGTTTTCCAGCTGTTCATTTAAACTCACTTAATTCAACAAAGGCTGGTATAGTCCACCCTTATTATTACAAGACGGGAAGACGGGTTGCCCGTCAGCCTAGCTGCTGGCTACCCAGCGCGTCCACAGGTGGCGGATAGTGGGACGACCTTCAGTGAAGGTTAGCTGCAAAATAAGCAGACCCAGGTCTGACGAATAAGCAGTCGCGGACCAGCAGCGACATTGCTACCAGGGTGCGGTGGGCTGAGGTCTGGCACGCTGAAAGCCTTATAAAAGGCCGCAAAACCCAATGACGGCATTGCGACATGGAGACCGTAAACCGCCATTAAATAAGTTTATTTGCCACCGCTGCCTTGTGGTTAGGTTTTTAAGCCAAAGCGCTAAAGGAGACAACTTCGAACAAACAATCCGAGCGGCTGTTGGGGACCCGCCCGTATTCGAAATTCCCAAGAAACCTCATGAAACATGTCCGATCACAGTACTACGACCCATGCTATGGCGTCCGCGGGAACTGACGCGCTCCGCAACCCTGCTCCAGTGGTGCGGACGAATAGTATGCGAGCTGGACTACTCAATCGTTGACGGACTCTCGGTATTGGATGCTGGAATGTGCGAACGTTCCTGGACCTTAGTACCCAAAGTCTGACCGCACGCAGCCTTTATCAGTTCGTGGATGTCTGCTGTCTGTCTGAGGTTCGACTCCCTGACTCAGGCTCCCGTGAAATAAAGATCCCGGGAATTGAATCACACTTCACCCTGTACCACAGCGGCCCGCGCGATTCTTCTGGTCGACATGGCGTGGCGATCGTCCTATCACAACAAGCGGACCTCGCGCTACTTGCTTGGGAACCAGTCAATGACCGGATGGCCTACGTGCGACTGAAGGGTCACTTCAAGAACATCTCCATCGTCGCTGTGTACGCACCAATTTCGGCTGCCGAACAGCTCGCAGCTGCAAGCGTTACTTGAAAGGCTCCCTCGTCGCAATGTGCTGATTGTTGCTGGGCATTGGAATGGTCGGACTACACCTGGCGACCCCACAACCAGTCATCTTCTTGGCCGCTTTGGGCTTGGTTCCCGATGTAAAAATGGTGAGAGATTGCTGAACTTCGCTGGTCGAAACCGACTGCTTGTCACTAACACATGTTTCCAGCATCGCAAAAAAACATCTACTGACCTGGTATTCCAACGACGGTCGTACGGCCAGTCAGTTTGACTACATACTAGTCAGCTCAAGGTTCTGCAGCTGGGTTCACGATAGCAGATCGATGCGTAGTGCCGAGACGGGTAACACCCATGGATCGGACCATGTCCTCGTCCGTACACGCTTGAAGGTTCATTTCTCATCCGCGCCAAAATGCCACGTCCTAGGCGCCTCGATGTCGCACTGACGAGGCCCTAAGCAGAGAAATCCGGACCTGTTTCACGACCCGAGCCGACTGAGAAGTCAGTAACCAGTGGTCGTCACTGAAGACTTCAGTCTATGGGGCAGCTGAGAAAGTCCTTGGATACACCCAGCGACGCCGCAGTGACTGGATCAGCGGAAGAACCCTGCAGTTGTCTGCTCAGACGGCTAGAGCCAGGTCCCTCGACGATGACTACTTCCGCCAACTTCGGAAGATGACGGCAAAATCGGCCAGGGATGACCGGAAGCAATATTGGGCTGAAATACCGACCTCCATGGAACAGACCTCGAACGTTGGTGACACTCGAAAGCTCTACCGTCTGGTCCACCAAGTTAGCGGTAAGCCCTCTACATTGAGTGGCTCTGTTCGCGATGTGAACGGCGGCTTTATTGCTGACAACTCGGCCAAAGTCGAGCGCTGGCGTGAGCACTTTGAGCACCGTCTCAACTTCGATAACCAACCTACTTCGCCCTTGCTCTCCTCTTCAGCGGAGTTTCTTCCCTCGTATCTTTGCAGTGCCATGCGATCCCCCCTCCGAGGAAGAAGTCGCCGATGCCATACGAAAGTTGCGCAACAATAAGGCACCCGGAGAAGACGGTATACCTGATGAAATCTTTAAGTCTTGTGTCGACACTCTGGCGCCCTGGCTCCATAAGGTGATTGAACGAGCGTGGAGAGACGAGGTTGTTCCTGATGACTGGGGCTTAGACATCCTTGTACCTATCCTCAAGAAGGGAGACAAGACGAGATTCGAGAACTACCGTGGCATAAGTCTCATCGGCGTTGCTGCGGAGATCTTCGCTATTGTCCTTCTCAGGCGATTCCAGGCTGTGCGTGGCTCAAGGCCGAGGCCCAACCAAGCCGGATTTCGTGCTGGACGTGGATACGCAGACCAGATATTCACACTGAGGCGCATTCTCAAATTTCGCCATAGCTACCAACGACCGACGGCCGTTTGCTTCATTGACTTTGCCGCCGCGTTCGATTTCGTTCGCCGTGAGTCCTTGTGGCGGATAATGGCGCTAGATGGTGTACCGGCAAAAATCATCGCCTGATCAAGGCCTACTATCGCTCCACTACTGCGAGAGTCCTGGTCCGCAACAATCTTTCCCAACCGTTCGGTATTCTGTCTGACGTCCGACAGGGTTGTATCCTGTCACCCATACTGTTCAACTACGCTATTGACTGGATCCTCGGGAGGGCCCTACGCGAAAGTGACGGCGTTGAATTTGCACCCGGACATCGACTGACTGATCTCGACTATGCCGATGATATCGCCTTACTTGCTTCAAGTTTTGGTGATCTGCAGTCTATGGTGTCACGGGTAAACGAGGTCGCTAAATCGGTCGGCTTGTCTATAAAGGTTGGGAAGACCAAAGTGTTCTCAAGTTGCATCCCTGACCAGGAGAAGGCACCCCTCGGGATTGATGGCTGTCAACTTGAGGAAGTAGACAATTTTAAATACCTTGGGGCGAGGCTGCTGCCTAATGGACAGAGTAAGGACGACATTGTCTCTTGAATCGATGCTGTCCGCTGGGTTTTTTTCAAGCCTTCGGAAATGCCTGTGGAACCGGCGTGACCTTTCCATCGCCACTAAGATTCGCGTGTATCGTGCATCTGTCTGTTCTGTCCTTCTCTACGGTTGTGGATGCTGGGTTTTGCGCGTGGAAGACGAGCGAAAACTGGAGGTATTTGACCACCACTGCTTGAGGACCATCCTTCGAGTGAAGTTCACCGACTTTGTCTTAAATAAGACAGTCCGCGCTCGCTGCGACAACATCGCAAGGATAACTCAGGCCATCCAAGAAAGACGACTGAGGTGGTTTGGGCATGTTCTTCGTCGTCCACCTCAGGAGCTCAGTGTTACTGCCTTCGATCCGCCACCGTTGCCCCATTGGAGGCGTCGAAGAGGGGAGCAGTTCAAAACCTGGCTCGACACAGTTCGTCAGGATTTGGAGGCGGTTCTTGGACCTTCGGTATTCGGTCTCCGTCGTTGGCGAAGGGAATGGGTTGAGCTGTGCAGGTCTGCTGCCGCGGATCGTCACGCGTGGAGAGGTACAGTTCGGGACATCATCGAGGCCGGCTAGATCAGGCCTGATCGCAGCCGTATCAAGTACAAGAAAGTAAGTAGTCCACTCTTCCGCATGGTTGAAGAAGAACGACTGCTATGAAGCAATGTTGCTGTAACTGTCTTGCCCATTCGGTCGCTGGCCAGCGCATTTTTAAATTCTCATTTAGATCCGGTAGTTTCAGCATAACCTCTTGAGTGCCCGGACACAACCAATGTCCTTTATTTATCCGTACCTTATTATCCCTGTTCCATTTGGCTCACACCCATTACGCCTTTCCATATTTCCATTCATAATCAACTACATTACTTGACACTGTGCATAGTTTTCGGTACGTCAAAAGCGAAGCGAGTGACGAACATTTATCTGACCAGAACCGGCTAGTTGTCACCAACACGTGCTTCGGGTATCGCCGCAAATACCTGCTGACCCGCAATTTAACCGGTGGTCGTACGGTTAGTCAGATTGACCATTCTAGTCGCCAAAAATGTCTCGCACAAAACGCCTTTAGGTTTCGAAGGTATCACTCACCGGGGCGCAGTCAATCTACGGAATCTTGATTTCATACGCATTTGTCCCTTATATTGCGTCTCCAGCGAACGGCTTTTTGATGATATTTCGACCGTCGCAAGCTTCGATGTCTAGTAACCTGACCAACGAACGCCCATATGACAATAGTGATAAGACTCAGTGGGTTAGTGGTTAGAGGCATTGGACTTCTAACTAACAGGTCGCGAGTTTGAGCCCCAGGTGTTCCACACCTCGGGGTTGGGCATGACTGGCTGACGACGGCTAGTAAGCCGGAAATGGCCATTCCAGTCTCTCTTGTCTCTGTCGGTAATGCCATTCTGCCTATATCATGCACCGCGGTGCGGCTGCTGGTTGGGCTCGAGAGAGAGAGAGCCCGTAAGGCACAAGGGGGCGAGGGAGTTCCGTAAAACGATCGGTGAGCTCCTCACTACCAATGATGAGACTGTTTTTCCACCCTGCGATGATCTTCCGAGCCATGGCTTTTAAGGCACAATGACGGCTTTGATAACAGACAAGTCGAATTGTAGAGAGGGAGGATTGCGCGGCGCCATCCACGTTCACTTCCAGATTTTTCCCGACGCCCGTGACGCCCAGGCGCTCTTCATCCCAACAAAGCGTACATATTAGGGGACATCAAGCAAGTGTTTTTTAGCGACACCCTTCCTTTGTTCGTCGCCGCTTACATTCCGCCCTTTTGTAGCTGCTTTGTACCGGGGCTGAGTCTTGACTGAAGGCATTTAAACAGCAGTCTGGTCGGTTGTGCCCCGCCTCCACTACGTGTCTTCCGGGCCACGTTCTAATGAATCCGAGATGGTCGTTTTTCCCTCACACTTTTTTTTCAGTTTTCACGATCTTTCACATCGCGAATGACAATTTCGTAGACCCAGTGTCCCGGATTGCTTCGTTTTGTTTTCGTCAGTTCTCGAGCCTATTCTACCGTTCACCTGTTTTGTTTTGCCTGCCCGTCCAGGGTGCCAGCTCAGTCCCAGCAAAACCACGGAGTCAGCCAACAGATATGTCCCAAGTTCTGAAGGAACTCACCTCGGGAGCGATCAAACTCCGATCAGTTGTCCGCTCACCTGGAGGAACACCCCAGCGAAACCCACCCGCCAATGCAGAGGATCCTGCGTGAGTCACCGTTGGACCCCATCTCTTCACTGTCCCGCCTTGAACTCTATACTGGGCCTTGTGCCTAAAAGCAATAATATTCCTCCTAGTTGCAACACTCCTGCCACCCAGTTATAAGTCAGCCGGAAACCATTATGCACTTTGAGTTCTAAAAGACTTGGGATGGGGGAACAAATAGGCCCGAAAAAAAGCCGGGGGAAGCTTGAGTAGATAGGTGGGCTCGTCACAATTTGAGACTAGTAAATACTTCAGTCTCCAGATTCCTTCGTTTCATTTTTCTCAGTTTTCGAGCCTGTGCTGCCGCCCACTTGTTTTGTTTTGCTTGGGGGAGCTTGCGTATTTGTAATGCAAACCACCACCATGCGGCCCTATCGTGCAGTCGTGTCAGTGGTGCAGGTGGTACCTTCTGATCGTAGTGCCGCCATTTGACTCAATGACTCACATGACCTAGTCCTTCACTTTTTGCATGCCACGGTCACATTTCAAAAAAGACTTCTTTCTATACTGATTGTAACTTGACAAGACCTTCCATAGCCCTCCGTCAGACGTAAGAGGAACGGAGCTTGGCCGGCTTGCATTATGAAAACGACTGATCGTGTTCGTTGATTCTTGTCCGAGTTTTTGCCAAAATAGTCAGTCAACGAAAAAATTTCCCATCACCGACAAGATAATGTTGAATCTGTTCTTTTGCGAAGGTCTAAAGGTAGTGTCACAAGCACTGAGCATGCCTAGCTCTACGTAGTGGGCACTCATTCCGGAAATAGGCATCAATGCTTCTGCCGACACAAAATTACGGTCTTTTACTTCGCTGAGGGCTTTTCGTAGATTGTATCTGCTGTTTACCGCTTAAGTGAAGAAGAAGAGTCGAGCACCGGAACACTTCGTTTATTATCCTGAGTTTTCAGACTCGTACAGGAGTCCATCGTCAGAGGTAGTGACAGAAACAGGGCAAGCGGCAGTTTTAAGGCATGTAGGCCCAATCATCGTCCGACGTCGCACGACTGGAGTTGACTACGCAGGGCTCTGTACGCCGGCGCCAGATCGATAAATCGATTGACCGAGTTCTCATCCGAGGCCCAGGCTTCAATCAATTCTCGGCCTGTTTTGTTTCCGGCGTGGGCGACTATTTTGGTGGCTGCGAAGTTAAACTCGTGACCCCTTTCGTAGGTGTGGGCGGCCACTTGTGATAATGCGTCGCCTCGCCGCACAGCCAGCTTATGTTCGTGTATGCGCGATCCGAGCATGCGTGCAGTCTGTCCTGTGTAATTACAAGGACAATTTTGACACGTAATGCGATACACTACTTCAGATTGCTTTTCAGGTTTTAACCGGTCTTTGATTTTCATGACCCTGCTGCGCATGGTGGCTCTGTACGAGTCTGAAAGCTCAGGATAATAAACGAAGTGTTCCGGTGCTCGACTCTTCTTCTTCACTTATGCATACACCTGGAACTCGAAATTTCGCCTTCACTGTTTACTGCTCTTTGAGTGGGAATGAAAAGGGGTAGGGCCCAAGACGCATCTACTGTAACTTGTACGAGTTCGAAGAGCTGAAGAGCAGTCGCGAAATTTTTTGGTACCAATAAATCCTGCCGTTCTTACCTACTTCAGCTTTGTACGAGTTCGTCGTAATCTGCACTCCCCAGCTTTGTCCATCCAGAAAAGTCCACTGAATTGTAGTTTATTTGTCACGTGTGCTTTACAATCTGCATAACCCCGTCTCCCTACCCGCCCCCTCCGACCATTGCCCTTTACTTCCCGCAGGCAAATGGATCCAGTGACTTTGATCGCCAAGGCTCTCAGAGCCAAGTTCGCCAATGCGCGTTACGAGTTAGATCGGCAGGATGACAGCCCGAATCGTGGCGAGGGAACTTCTTTTTCCGCCTCCGACGCTGGCAGTTTTGGGGCTCGTTCTCCGGTGCCAATCGTCAGCCGCAGCAACCTCAAGCCCATGCAGGCGCTGGCCGCCAGTGTAGAGAAGGAGAACAGGCAAAGTGACGAGAAACCGGTTAGTAATCGCCTGATGCCCCCCCCCTCCCACTTTGCCTTTGCTCATTTAAATTCTCCCCTACCTCCCTCACACCTTCTATTCAGGGTTGCTCCGCAGTGGCTTACTTTAGGAGGAACTGGTCATTTGACTGTAGGGTACGTGCGAGAAAAATCCGATGTGGTAATGGAAAACAGGACTAGCCAAGAACCGGCTTCCCCAGGAGCAGTTCTGAAGTTCTTGCGACGTGTGAACCATTAATTGTTGGAGGGGGGAGTCTAAGAGTGGAGTTTGGACAACGTTGACTGACGAATTCACTCTACTCCTTCCCACGGTCTTTCAGTGGCAAATAAATCCAAGTAGTCGTCAAGAAGGCTTCTTATCAGCACACCGAAGTGGGCTAGTATTTGGTAGGATATCTTTTGACCTGCATAACATATGGCGGACGTAACAAGTGACGATGCAGGCAAATGCGGAAAGGAATGCTGAAGAACAGATTTAAAAACCACAGGAAGCAGGACGAGATACTTTTAGGCGGGGAATTACGAATTACGGAACCTGGTTACCTTCTATTGTTTGATTTTTATTATTATTCGAGACAGAGGAAGTGAGAGTCATGTTGATGAAATTGGAACGTTATTGAGTTTGTCACGCCTAAGGAAACACGAAATATTTTGTTCGCAAAAACAGCGATTTCCACAATAAAGTTGCGCTTCTTTACGTCCATTGTTGCTATTTGCCCCAAATAATGACCGGGGACCGTAGGAGAGGGTGTAGTGCATTATCTATTAACCCCAACCTTGACGCACCCAATACCACATTAGCTCAAATCATCCATCTTTAAACACGGCAAGGAAGCTGAAACCGTGGTGGCGATAGAAGAAATAAGGAGGAGGTCCATTTTCGCATGCTTTTATCTTGGGTATAATATGAACATCTCCAGATACACAGGATGTATTTAACTGGGTTACATAGTGGAGTACGTATTTGTAAATTGACGATATTATGGCCAGAGTACAGTATTAAGCCTCTATTCTGTCAATCTTCAGGCGGTCAAGGTCGAATTCTCAACACACCAAAGAACACGGGCATTAGGGAACAGGCACTTCATTTTGGTGTTTTGTTTTTCTTATGCTATGGAGACTTTCCAAGAGCACTAGAGTTGAAGCCAATCGTACTACCTTCTAAGAAAGAATAGTTTGAGTATTTGCCCGAGTTTCTAGCTCATAGAGCCAATTTTGGGGCATCACACAGGAAGCGTTTTAATGTCATAAGTAGACACGGGAAGAGGGCACGGATACGTCCGTTGCAGGCCAGGTCGAAACAGTTTACTCAACTCTGACCACCCACACCTGCGATCGAAGGCTGTGCACCAGCAGAGGTCTCCTCGGACGCCCTACAGTGGCCGAGCCCCCTCGCGAATATTTTCTGGACGACCCGTGATTTAAAAGTAAGGTCAACTGGTATTTGAGTGGTTAAATCGAGAGTCCTGCCATTTGAGCCAGGCGCCCTCGTCTTGTCTGTTGAGCTACAGCCAACGAACGACAGGAAATGAACCGGAAGGCTTCGTTTCCTCCCTCCTTGGTCTTGTCAATAAACTCTCTCACATTAGGTCTGCTGATCTTGCTCACCATGTTTTGTTCCTATTTCTTTTTCCTCCGCAGCTCTTTGGCCGCCATCTCCTACGGCCGGTGGACCGTGACCATTTGCCATCCCCATTACGTATTGAATTAGATTCCTCAATGGACCTTTAATTCTGTGCTTACGTGTATTCGACCCTTGCATTTATTGTCGACTTCATGGTTTAGTCAATCTGATCGGCACTATGAGTGTGCCGGAGGACACCCTGATTACTTTTATTTTTGTTGATCCTCGCTGAGACAGCGTGTCTACTGGGCTAGTCATGCAAACATCGCACTCATTCACTCTTTTCATTGGAAAAGGTAATTAATATTGGGTTTGTATGTGGTGTGAGTTGCCCTCACGGCTTGCTCCTGTTTGTCCATTACTTGATTGCTATGATTCCAGTTTTATTTCGTGACCCGAATGAAAACCTTTTTTCCCATCGTGTTGTGTGCTGTAGGGTCTTGGGGAAAGGGGTGAGGCATGGTTTTTACCGAATACGAAGGGGTTTGGGCCATTTGGTTGCACTTGACGCGTATTGGGTTTGTGGGACAACAAACCAGTCCAGGCTGTCACTCAGTAAGCACGCTATTGGCTACTTCGGTCTTGAAAGCTGTCGAGTTTCGATGGTAGGAGTAAATGAGGGCTCTAAGCTCTGCAACAAGCCTCCGCTGGCTTGACGTTCTGACGATGAGTCTGCAGTTGACCGTGTCATTCCCCTGCTGTTTGCATGACGTGTCGACGCTTAGCGTGGGTAACTGCAGCGTCTTAGGATCAAATCGTAGCGCACGTGTGAACGAAAGGCATCATACCCTCGATGCTCGCTCAATAAATTTGTGCCAGCGGATACGAAGCACTGAGCTCCCGTCATGCCGTGTGGCTCTACTCAAATAGGCAACGAACAATGGTTGTTTCTACGTCCGCGGGACAACGGAAAGAATCCCCGATCTCACCAACGTCTGTTCTATTGAAGTTATCTGCCGTATAGCACCACACTTGTCTGTTCAGACCGTTCGGGATAGACTCCACAGCAATAAATCTTCTAGCTCAGCTAGCGAGGACTACCAGAGTTGCAATAAGAAGGTGAATCGATCGCTGGGACCAAGAGCTTTATTCGCCTGACGTTTCGCATTCTCGCTCGAACCCATCATCAGAGACAGTGACAGGAACGGGTCTACAGTGTTCAAGCAGTGACTTACATGGAGCAGTCTCCAGAACTGCCCACGTTTAGTCAGGTCACCGCCAGATACCCTTGCACGGGCTAGCCTCATTGATCCTTCCGGGGGGCGTATAGGTAGGAGGTATGTCCTGTAGAGAAGAGGGGTCGTGTGGTGGTTCCCCACCCCGACTCATGATTGACATCCAATTCTCACTTGTGGCTCTGCGAAGCTATGTTCTGCTCAGCAGACAATCTGCTAGTCACTTTGGCGAGTTCAACCAAACGAGGGTTGTCCCCGCAGTTCCACTTTATGGTGAATCTGCGAAGTCTGGTTTAGTCAACAGACGTGGAACAGTCCTGTGGCACGTGTAGGCAGGCGTGGTGCGTATTCGGTCATCCCCTTGTGGCCATCTGAGCGAGGATGGACAGACAGTTTCATTCCAAGGACAGCCTTGGCGACGTTGAAGGATTTTACGGGCCTCTCAGTCATCACTAGTCTTCCCAGAGTGGGCCAACAGGCTGTTTAGTGGTGGCGCCGTGGGGGAGAAAATGGTGTCGGCGATTTGCAGTGGTTATGCTGTGTGTGAGTCTCTGTGCGCCACCATCATCAGGGCTAATCCTAGTGTTGTAAGGAGAAGACAGAAAGAACCAGAATGTGGGGTTTAATGTATACAAAACCCAGAGTTCTCCTCTCAAGCGGCCGTGGCCGCTGGCGAAGCCATGGCTGGCGTTGACTGCGTTCAGTCATGCCTGAAAGTCCCTGAGATAGTGGTGGCGGCCACTTTTATAGTCTCGTAGGCCAAGCTCAAGTGATGTCCAGTCAGTGTGTGTTGCATTTGCCGAGGGGTGTCCCAGTGGCTTGTTTTGCGGGTTGCAGGGGGTCGGTGCGTTCAAGTGGCCGCATGGACAGCTGCGGCTGTGCGGACGCAGGTATGCCGGAGCTGTCGGTCGCATGACTTCAGGTCAGTGCGTCTGGAACTTCAAACTGCACAGGGATGAATGACCTTGAGACAGCGAGGTCTTGACCAATGACTCCAGACCGGTCGTGATGGTTGCCCGCTACAAATTCACCATGCCCAAAAGGCGGTTTAGTTGATTGGTGGTAGCCGGGAGCGGAGGATTTATTACGGTGAAAACTTTTCCGGGTACGTGGTTTATTCATCCACAGTCCGCAATGCGACCCAAGAAGCCTAAGCTGGGGACTCCAAACCCACATTTGGCAGCATTGATGATAAGGCCGTTAGAGTCGAGTTGTTCGAACAGTTGTCAGGGATGAATTAAATGTTCGGAAGGGACGGAAGTTGCCACCAGTAAATGATAAATGTGGGCGTTGAGGAGGTTGAGACCGCGGCACTTAATCAATGAACCACTGGCATTCCTCATGCCAAAAGATATTCGAATGAATTTGAACAAGGCAGAGTAGTAACTGCGGTTTTCGGCACATCACTGACCTCGATTGGGATTTGTTGGTAAGCGCGAACAAGATCAATCTTAGAGGACACGCGCTTACCATGCAGCGAGAGGACGAAGTCTTGGATGTGTGGGACAAGATATTGGTAGTCGCCGCACGGTCGCCAGTCCTTGGGACAAGATGGAGGCATGATGCCCAACAGCTACCGGACTGTTGGACGGTGCCGAGATCAAGCATGTGTTCGAACTCTGTCGTAGCAATCTAAACGGTCCGAAGCAAGACGACGCAGTCGGCAAGTTTCAGGAGGTCAAATGGTGGGGATGTTGTGGGTGATTGTGTATTTAA
>CACRXP010000185.1:315616-334796 GCA_902702965.1 Spirometra erinaceieuropaei | reverse complement strand
GCCGGGTGGGTTTGTTTTCCCGAGGCCATTGGAGATGACTTCGAAGAGTAGTGGCGCAGACGTCGTCGCGCTGATTCCCCGAATTGTTGGTGATACCAGCACATGCAGCTTGGAGGCTGTTGACGGCGGGTGCGGAAAAGGGAGGAAGTTCGTCGACGGTCTCGTTTTCGCCACGGGCCGCTAGTGGTAACTGCAGTGAGCTGGGTCTTCACTCGCATTAATAACTTCAAATCTGTACATGCGTACGCTGGATCCTTGAGAGGTTGAGCTGACGAGTGACTACTGGTTATGCGACATCCTGCTGTAAATTGTCGAAAGACGGCTGTCGTGAACGGTGCGCTTGCGAACTTCCAGTGTTCGGAAGATCGGGATCACCAACACGTGAGGGCCAGGGGTGTGATATTAACTTTACCTACATACAGTAAGTTCGTCCCGTTTAATGTCAGAAGTCAAGGGGTTGTGAGAATCAGTTTATTCTGTACGCAGGGCAGGTTTCTATAATCTGGCTGTTTGCTTGCGTGCCAGAACACAGCGTCCACTCGAGAAAGTACAAGTTTTGGTGTGTTGTTTACGCGGGTGCCATTATGATGGAACGCCTAGCTGAGTGTTGTTCATGTGATTGGTTGGTTTAGGGGAACGCAGGTAACAGGCCAGGCCATCCAACGCGCGCGAAGCGGCGAAAGTTTGTGTGCACAGCGCCGACTCGCTGCAGCTGAAGAAGAGGCGCCCCAACTCAGACCTGAGGGGTGATCGCAAGTAAGAACTGTACTGCGGTACCCTTATGGAATGTAAATCTGCTCATCCCCATTAGTAAAAAGCGTCAATATAATGCTGACCCCGTGCAACAGGAAGTCTTAAAAAACGGTAACATCTTCTCTGGAGCCAAGAAGTCATGTTGGCGCTGACTCCTCATGCATCAGGAAACGGTTGGTGCCGTAAAGTCCTACTACCTCACCCTGCCGTCGCGTGTTTTGTCCTGCACTACGTCATTGAATCCTCAAAAACGGGTGGTCCGGTATTGTTAGCGTTTATATTACCACTAGTGCGGTAGATGCAGCGCAAGTCTACTACCACTTTAAACTAATCCACGCGCAAGTCACCGTTCCTGCTCCACCTTGTTGTCATCGGAAACGATGGTCGAACTGTTAGGTGACATCTGGTGGGCCGACTGCACTTCCGACTTTGTCTTACGATCCTCAAGCTACGGACTCGTACGAAATGCAGGATCTCTAATAAGAGCGTTCGCCAGATCAGCTGTTTGATTGCTAAGCGACGTATTGATCGGAAGTCGTAAACTGAAATCCTGAGTAGGAAAATTTACCTCAGACATCACCTGAGAGAAGTGGTCTGTTTCCTGGGCCTCAACAGGCCAAGGAGGACCGATAGCGCCTAAAGGCTGTGTTTTAAAGATGTTTTTGGGAACTTGGTGATTTCACAATCACTAGGAAGGCTATCGAAGATATCTACGGCCACCCAGGAAGGACGGCTACCTATGCTAAGGTTCATTTTACAAGGGATGTCGAGGAAGCTAGAATTGGCCTCCACAATGGGCTGCGTGCGAAATGTGCTGAACCAAAAAGGGGGCAAGATTAGGACGAGGTAGGCTTTATTCGAGCTGCGCATGCGTAACAAGCGCCACGCACGGTCAGAGGACGTGTCGGCACGCCTAGGCGCAGATCAACGCCGCACTGACCAACTTGGCCCAGTCCGTACACCAGATGACTGACGGGATCGGGCAGTGAACTGGCGTCTGGGAGAGAGAGGGTGAGGTTGACTCCGTGCCCAAGGCACTTAAGACATTTTCAATACTATAAATAATTTGACGCGCTTTTAAACTATCACATTGCTCTAAAAGGTCGTGGCTCTTAAGGCTGCTAACTGACGGGATAGTTCCATCCTCACCGTAGGACAGAGTGTCAGATTGCACTAACTCTTTCCTAGTATGTGCTCTATGTCACTGTCACCTAGCTGAAGTACGAACCACCCTTTTGGTGTTTCTGTGAGAGCCTAGTTCGCCATGCGTGGAGCAGGCGTGTTTAGCAGGCGGAGAGAGGCTGTCGTGAACGCGAAGGACACGATTGCTAATCCCAAACTATGGATATCGGGACAAGATACGAGTTGTGAAAGAATTACTAATTAAATGTCAACGATCTGATAGTCCAACACATGCCACGCGCGTCGCATTGAACCGAGTTCCTTCCATTCAGATAAACAGACAGTAAGTTCAAGAATGGTGAACAGGTAGGCAAATGCAAGATAGTCTGACGCCTCGGGACAAGGCTGTTTAATTCTGCCAGTTTATGCGACCGACACCCTTCCCCCGTCTTTTTGGCATTCATGATACCGGACTCAATGCGGTATGCCTGGCGCCATTCCTCTGTCACTATGTACTTATTCTATCACTTGTCACCGTGTCGGAGGGCACCGCAAGGACTTCGTCATTCATAACTGTCAAGCTAACGATGTTTGATGGGACTTGAAAACTGCTGAGACCTGGTCCTGAGCGTGCAGAAGATCCATGTCCGCCGCAGCCGATCACAGATTGAATCACACGTTCGCCGCGCGGAGAGACTGAGTCACGACATTCAACTCGTAGAGACGATTTCCACAAGCGAGCTGGATAGGGATTACGAGAGCTGACTGTCACAGGTACCTAATATTCGACTCTGGCCATCACGTGGTATGGCACATAGCTGGTCCGATTAAAACAGTTTGACGGTATCTGGATGTCGCTCTTAATCCTTCGTTCTTCAATGATGGTGGCTAGACGAGGGACGGAACGACGATCACGGTGAAGTACGAGGTGGTACGTCGTTCGGGCCGGCTAGACCGTTGAAAATCATAGCCGAACAAATGCATCGGCAAATATTTGACTTTTACAGTTTACAAACATCACAAAAGTGGCGTCAAACAGAGGTAAACGTTTCAGAATCGCCCAGTAATACGGCCAGTATACGGTAATATTTATAATCCTTTATATTTTGACCCCGATCATGGGCACCGTCGAAGTCTCACTGTGGCGAATTTTAAAAATGAGAAGATGCCGGGAGGAACAAGGGGGAACAAAATGAGGATTTCCTGTTTGGATAGCCGGAGGTCGATCGCAGGATCTTTTGCAACTGGGCATTAGGTCAAATGCTTTATCTTTATGTCCTGAGCTCGACAACGGCCTTCCGTCGACGGCTAATAAGCCAGAAATGTCCACCCTTCCACAAACAATAGTCTAAGAATACCATCTACTTACATTAGTAAAGTAAACGTTATGTATGTTTGTCGAATATACGTGTCATCGCACTTTTGCACAAGAACTCGAGCAGGCCCCAAAATTCTACCTTGCGTTATTTACAGACGACTTCTTTGGCATTTCGGTAACTGCTCGCTGAGCTCTGAAACTCTTCTTTGGCAACAAAACGGAACCTGATTAATTTTGGTGGACCACAAGGAACTGTGAAAATGAAAAATTTGTACCGCCGGACGAGATTAAACCGTTGATATCCCGATATTTCGCTGGAGGCTTTGATTTGGAACCATAGCGGGTGCATCCCTCAACTGCGAAAAAAGCAATACTTATTCACCTTTTATTCACAAAAATGACTTTTGAATATTGGACCTTCGAGGTTTCTGCAACACAGTATTTCCGCGATCATAAATGTCCGAAAATACCCTCAATTACTATTTCGTAAATCCTAAGCTTTCGCAAAAAACACAGGACGTTGCTTCCGTTAAATGAGAGCTGGATACTCGAATACTATTCTCTCCCATTTAAATTATGTGCGCGTTGTGAGACGCAGGTTTCAGAAACTGAATTTAAATCGCAGGAGCAGTTTTGGTACAGGCAGAGAGGCTACCATTTTCAAAGGCTAAATCACAACCCTTGTCTTGCTCAGTGTCCGCGGGATTTCACTCGTTTCTCGGATACCCTCTATCTCCGTGCATGCATTTAGTTGCCTATGGCCATCCCAACCCACTGCCAACCGTTACAGAGTTTTCTGTTCTACTCCGGGGTCGTTGGTGCATCGGCTTTAAAGGCGCCTCCTGAGATATCTGTGAAAAGGATGGGTGAAGAACATGAAGAAACGGTTGCTCTCTATTGTTCTTTAAGCTGCCCGGACTGCAACTGATCCAAGGACAGTTGACCCTCAATATTTAACGTTGGTGTCCCAGCGGCCAGCGCAGCGAAAGTGCTCTCACTGCCGGGGCTGCCGGATCGTTGTTTTTGTTGTTGGAAGGTACTTGCAGCATTATACTGACGCCAGGGTCGTACTGGAACCTGACAGTTGATGTATCCGTTGTTAGCCAACTCGCAGATCAGCACCGAGCCAACAGTTTGCAGACCCATGCGTCGCAGGTCTTGCCTGCATTCTCCGGCCTGAAGCAGTGCGTAGCGTCCGTTGAAGAAGGGACCCCTACAATTGAAGGTAGGGTATATTTAGATGCCATTCCTACAGTCACTTCCTAATTACAGAATTCGGAACGTAAAAATCAACCGGCAAAATTACTGCTACTCAAACCTTAATAGTAGCATCCAAAACTGATTGTAAATAAAGGCTTTAGGTGACTTAACGCTCATCCCCTTAACACAGTTAACTATGCGTCTGTTGCTCAAGGAGTTTGTTCTAGGCGTACAAAAAGGACCAACACCAATTGCGGAGGTAGTGATGAGGAGACTTTGCGCAGCGTCTGGCGTCTGCGTTTGAGGCGGAAAAGAACTACTGCAATCGTGGGGTTTGTAGGGTGTAGAGTCTTCCCACTTTGACAAAGAGTCCCATCAACAAGCAATCATCATCCCATCATCAAACAAATATGTTTCCGTCCATCATCAGTTATTTTCTTTGGGCATGTACGCTGGCCAGCCGAACAGGTATATGTTTAAAAAGGTAGGGACAAAGGCCAACGTGGTTCATAAAAGATGAATTGTAGCTTGGAAACCCTGAATGCAAGTGTAACGGCAGGTAGGGTTAAGAATTGTTCGGGGATTGGAAAAGTTCTTGAAAACCGAATTATACCCTTCCTTCGACTATAAAATTGGAAAAAGACGACAGTTTCTATCGAATGAACAAAAATAAATATTTTTATGCATGTTTTCCATGAAATATAATTGGACATTTAGGGGCATCGAAAATCAATGAGAAAAATGCATGCTACTTCAGTAGTTATTTTTTACGAAGTATGGTTTTTGCATGCAAACAAAAGGAAGTTCATTCGAAAGCCGGTATCTTTAGGTAACTGAATTATTGTAGAACCGTGCCGCATGATTATCGATTTTAAAACCCTACTTAGGCAGTCTTTTCGAAACGAAAACATTCTTCAGAATTTCGGTTAACATTTCATGAGTTAGCACGCCTACTGTTATTGCGGTCACGCTAGCGACACCAAGCAGAAAGAAAATTCATATTCGACAAATTATTGTCCGCTAGGCTAGGAAGCTTTCGACGTGCTTTTGCAAATCGTACCCACGGCCATTTCTGCTTATTAAACATGCAATTTCCTACTGTTTTTCAATCATGTCTCTCAAATATGCATGAAACGTTTCCTAAATATGTCCACTTCGTTCTCTCCCAATCTTCACTTCGAAAGACCACTTATTTCTACCTCAGAAAACGGACTTGCTTGTGTATATTTTAAAACCCAGTGTGCGCTCTCAAATGGCGTACTGCATCATACCGCTAAAACAAACCAATTTATTCCTTCTTATCTGTATGAACAGACTCCCAGGTGTCCACGGACGATTAGCATGGTTTTGGTTCATAATGCACAGTTTGGTGAGCAACACTGACAAAATCGTTCTTATTTATTCATCTTCGTAAGCCTGTTTGGGGTTGAGCACTCGTCAATAATTAGTGCAAAGCCTACACCCACCCAATTATTTTCATTTTAGGATGCACAAGATTCTAAACCAGGGGTTGACAAGCTGGTGAACATGATACAACATCAGATTTGTCCCCATAATGCTTTATACTATAAGCAAACTCAGGTCATATCTTCCATTTGAAAGCACTGAGTTCTTTCTTCTCTCCAAGAGTGATTTCGAGAATATTCACACTGAACAATAAAAGGGATCCAAACAACAGGACCCTTGAGCTAAAATTCCGTCTGCATGAAAAAACTGGTTTCCTTCCTTCCCCGCCTTAGCATGACACGGGAATTAGAACCCACGTAATACAGGTGGCTCTGCGCTAAGTTCTAGGGAGTCTAGGGGGCACGCCTAGGCGCAAGTCCGGTCGCGTCAGCCACCTGCGCCCTCTCCCGCCTTTGGACTCAGGCAGGGGAGGAGAGAGTGCGGTAGACGCAGTGCAAGTCTATTACCACTATAGACCAACGCGCGCACAAGTCACCGCGCCTGCTCTTACCTTGGTATGGAACACATGGTGGACATCGTCGGCAACGACGGTCAAACTGTCAGGGGGATTAAGGTCAGGGCTGAAGTTAAGGTTAAGGTTGGGGTTGGAGTTAGGGGTAAGCTCAGGGTCAGAGTTAATGCTAAGGCTAATTCACGACTGGGATTAGGGTCAAAGTCAAATTTAGGGTCAGGTCTAATATTTGGGTTAATTTCACGGTTTGAGTTAAGGTAGGTTTCGGATTACGGATAGGGCAAAAGTTAGCGGAAAGTTTAAATTTGGGGTTTAGGTTAATGTCAGGAATCAGGCCAGAGTTAGGACACGAAAACGCCGTCAGTGACCGATCTTATGAAATATTAACCAAAGTTCTGAAATGCGCTTTCGATTAGGAAGGATTACTTAGGAGGGGCTATAACACTGACCATCTTGCGACGCAATCCCGTAACATTTTAAACAGGCCAGGGTGTTGACTTTTGAGTGGACTTTTTCGGGCGTCTGCAAATACAGCACCTGATAACCATGACCACCTAAGTAGTATGCATTTTCTCCATCGATTTTCGATGCTCCTGTAGTTTAAACTATATTTTATAGAAAACCTCCATAAAATGTTACTTCTTGTACGCTCACTATAGCAAATTATGTTTCCTTTAAATTTTATACACGAAGAAATAACACATTTTGGTTTTAAAAAAGCTTTTCGGTTCTTGAATAATTTTGAGCTCGATCTGCCGCTGAATTTCCGCTTAAGGTTTTCGGTCTACATGCTTTATACTTTCCGTGTGGAGAAGAACATCCCTTCCTTTATGCCACTAAAAAAACACCACACGGGGCTCATGAAAGATTGCAGCGGATAGGAACCATGTTGTATACTTGACGAGGAGCATTATTAGGTGGAGGACACGATGCTATTCGAATGGACATTGCAAAGTTTTGAAAAATATCGTAATTAGAAACTATTTTAGGTAACAATTGGGAGATGGCACCCAAAAAATTCCGTTACCGATGAGAATATGCCGGAGGACTGCATAAGTGTTTGTCCACAGGCTGATGAAAGGAATAAAATAAGGGTATTTTGCTGAGGGCCGGAAAACTTTAAAAGCATACAATTCTAGACAGACGGTGTCATCAGCTAAGCAATTTCACAAAATTGCAACTCTCGTCGGGGTCAAGTGCGGCGATGTTTTCAATCACGTCACCTGTGTTTATTGAACGTGCCGTTTTGAAAGCGAGGATATGAAGGCATAGGGTCATGAACAGCACAACGTAGAACGTTTCCTTTAGCCAACTGCATTCCGCTTTCAATCCCCTATTTAAAAAAGCAATTAAGCAGGGAATACGAGCTGGACCGACTTCATATTATCTGCCTCTTCAAGTAAATCCGACACCGCGCACATTTTTGTTGCCATATTGTGATGAGGTTAAACTCTATCGTTCGAAAAGCCATTTCTGAAAAAATTCTTAGTATTATTTATATTTATCCACGCAATCGAAGGCCCCGCCCGTAAAACCCTTATTACCACCTGTCCCGTAAGACAGGCTGTTTTGGTTGGGCGAAATTTTTTTGGGTGCCATCTCCCAATTGTTACCCTATTTTAAAACCGGAAGATAGGATTTCGTGGGATGCAAAATTGAAGAAGACGTAGTCTGCTATCAAATGATTACAAGAAATGATGTTTTCAGACGTGTTTCCGACAAAATACTTTTGAGCTTATAAGAGCACTGAAAATCGACCGAGAAAGCGCATGCTACTTAAGTAGTCATTTTTTAACGATCATGATTTTTGGCGGGAGGCCGGAAAGGAAGTATATTCGAAAACCAACATTTCGGGATGTCTGAAATATCATGGGATCAGGCCAAAAGATAATCAGTATTACAGCCCTACTTAAGGAATCCTTCCAAATCGAAAACGCATTTCAGAATTTAGGTTAACATTTCATGAGATCGGTGACTGACAGTAAATACCTTTCCGGGGATTTAGCGCCAGGTCAGTCGTATTACGCAGGCTTTCTATTCCCGTGTTCTACCCCGACCGCCTCACTGGCTACCTCACTTGACACTGATGTTTCCTCAAAAGCTAGCCAAGGCTCCTCTGTGGCGTAGTCCCCCCAGTCGGAATCCATACTCCTCGGAGTACTCGTATGACAGTCTGACTTACTCGAACAAGAGCCAGTAGGTTTGCCGCTGCCACCACTGTTGCGGAGGCGCACAGGCGGATCCCGTGTTCCAGAAGAAACAGTTGGGCAGGAGTTCGTTGCTGTTGCAGAAATCTGCCCAGTCCCCGGTCTTCCAGCGCTGTTGGTAGAGGCGTAGGCAGTGTAGACCAGAGCCCCCACTGAGTGGTTCATTCAGCGACTGACGACCTGCAGGGTCCCAAACCTTGTCTTGCCGAATGAGGGCCTCGGGGCCAGTGAGCAGAAAGAGGAGGAGGAAGAGGAGGGACGAGAACATCGAAGCGGATGCTGTCACGACCGCACAGAAGGATTTTTTCACCAGTCAAATGTTGCAGGTTTACAGGCAAACGCCTCCTGCGCAGATATAATGACCCGTCTCAGGCACGCTGTCACATGCAGTGGCGCTATGGCTCGAAAGGAGGTCAGTCCTAAAACCACGCGACAAAATATCGATTTTCGTTCGGGTCAGATTGATTGGTCGGATTCTAGACAGTTAAGCTGATAGAAATAAGCGAGTTCAGTTCAGTGGAAGCAAGTAGCCTTGTCTTCATGTCAGAGATGCAAGTTTTAGGCGAACACTTGAGGCGTTATGCCACACAGAGGGTACACAAATCTTCTTAAAATCCTTTTTTTCGATAAACTCAAAAACCGGATACCCATATTTAGTTGACGTCAGGCACTTTTTGTGGAATATCATTCCGAACTTTAAAACAGAAGATTCAAGGGTAAGATGATAGTTGGTAGTCGTGCCCACAGACCCCCCAATGGTACCTACTGGCTCGATTTCAGTAGCTCTGATTGCGTTCTCATTATGTTTCTTAATTAACGCGCACGCTGTATTACCTGTATCAGATTCATTTTAGAGGTGCTATCCTGGGCTGATTTGCACCGGTAAAGATGACAATGAGGCTTACCCTTTGTCAACTTTCATTATAAAAGGTAGTTGGCTGCCGTGCCCACAGAATCCACAATTGTACCTACTGGCTTGATTTCAGTAGCTATGATTACGTTCTCATTATGCTTCTAAATTTACGCTGTATTACCTGTACCAGATTCATTGTGGAGGTATTATCCTGGGCGGATTGGCACCGGTAACGATGACAATGAGGCTTACCCTTTATCAACTTTCATTAGCAGAGGTAGCTTTCGACTGCCTCATTATTTGCGGATTTTCTTTTCCGCCCAAACCAATTTTTCGCATAAAAGTCTTACCCGGCTTACGTTGTGGCGTCCCGCGTGCCGCTGCTTGACTCTCGTGTTCTTCTGTCCATTATGTTGGATGGAATTCAATCGCACACATTGCGGAATGACCTTCGGACCAGTTTCCTTCTTCCCATTGGTTGTTTGTAATCACTTGCTTTTCTTTCCAATCTGAGGCTAGGATGCATTTATTCCGCACACCGTTCAAAGTCTCCTTGCTCATTTCCATACCTTCCTTGTATTTTTCACCTAATCTAAATTAGGCTTCCACTTTACCTGGAGCATCAATTCCTAGCATATACTACAATCGCCATTTACCCGTCCACTCAATTGTCCCACCCGTATGGCCCCTATTACCACCGGTCCCGATTGACAGGCAGCTGGGAGTTTGCGGTGTCAGGAGGGCTACCAAGTATCATCTAACCGATTCAAGATTAGCGTTTCAGCTAGAGGAATAAACATTTGCGAGATAATTGCATGTGTTCAGCAAGTTTGATTGTAAATTAGCACATCCCCCTGTTCCAAATCAAACTTTAGATTTCAGTCCATTGTCCTTTGGGTGCGGCAGAGCACCTTGGCCCGGTGGGCAAAGTTAAACAGTTTGAAATTATTTCAAGAATCAAACTAGTTTCTGCAATTAAAAAGAGGACTGAATGGCCCATTAGAAAAAAATAGAGTCCTTTGAAGGAAAGGAAGCGCCGAGGGGTTGACACTGCGACCGCGCAGGTATCCAATAAACTGCTTACGAGCTTGCTACTCATTTTTATTGGGTAGCCATCTTAATGTAGTTATCGGCCTCGTAAACGATGCTTTCGTTAGTATGTCTACCTTGGACTACGGTGGTTCAGTCGACCTTTGACCATCCACTTCCAAAACTGATTCATTTGAAAGCATGTTGACCTCACTTATTTGATTTGATGGCAGCGTACGTCATAAAGCCGCAGAAAAAGAAAATGTGGCAACTTTGTGCGGTGACATAATGGGAATTTACTTTTATTGATACGGCACAAAATTTAATCCTAATGGGGCGTGGTCATACAATCAAGGTTCAATACTTAAAGGACTGAGAGCTTAGTAAGTAGGACTCATTTTGGCTATTTACACCTTAAGATTGGTTGGCAGTATTTGCGGTTGGTTCCGCTGGCTTCGTTCCCGAAGGCATTATTAACAATATTCAACAATGACGTCGGGGTGCTGTTGAGGGTTGTCGCGTTTACAGGATACATTGCGGTCTGGGGTTGCTCTCAGGCGAGGAGTGGTTATGTCTCAGTTTAACCGAATGTCACATGAAAGCCCCTGCTCAAACAGTCTTCTCCATTTGAGCAACTAGATCAACAATGATCCTGCCCAGTGACCGAAGAACAGATCAGTTTCCCGTACCACAGTTGGTCTTACACCTGGGAAGCACGCATATTCGTGTCCGAGCGGCGTTATTCTATTCTAAACCGAGTATCGTTCATAACATCAATATGCAGGGGTTAACATTTCCGACCTCAACCGTCGGGATAAGGGTTCCATGACAAAGTTTATAGCGCGTTGGGCTTATTAACTCTCAGTGACCAAAGAACATGAGATCGGGATTCACGTACTGCAAACTTGCGTTTGGGTAGGGTCGGCTGATGAGGTCTGAAAAGGCGGAAATGACCACTTCAGTCTCCCTCGTACTTAGCGGCAATCTTCATCCGCCTAAAGAAATCTGTCGTAATAGGGTAGTGTAAGCAATCTACAATAACTTCCATGTACGACAGCGGACGTATGATGGTGCTTAAATTTTGCCACTAGACTTTGCGGAACTGAAGCGATGAATCGTTCAATATTTGTGTACTACTAATTGCCTATTGGCAGCTTGTGAGCACTACGCGGTTAGCCTGCTGAAACCGACGGCTTTCAGCTTGGTCTATCGCCATGCGAAAATTAAAACAAATATGCATATTCTCTTTAGAACAACCAATAGAGCATCGTCTTAGCGTTAAGTCAGTTGTCCACTTAAGCATGTTATCAGGTCCCTGATTCTTTGACTTTTCATGTACATAATTCTTCTGTCCACAAACAATACCGGGGACGTCAAGTCAGCTAATACTTTACGTTTCTTTAGCAGAGGCAGGTGTACCAAAGTCACTTACAGTTTGGGCATTTTGACGAGGTAACCCACAGCCTTATTTAAGCATATTTGAGGGTAGTAGGCAGTTCATTTGGTCTATAATGTGTGGAAAAAATGGGTTTCTCTTACTACGAAATCCCCAGGGAGCTTCCCCGCCTGCCCTACAGATGCGGACACCCTTAAAAGCAAGAAGTTTGTAATGGAATCATCTGCACCGTGTTACCGGTTACCGAATACCCACATTCTGACGAGGAGAATGATAAATACCACATCCTCCTTGTTTCCCTTCGACTCAACACATCACCTTCCGCACTCTTTTGTCCGCATCTGGGTGCATGCCCGACAGAGACTAAATACCAGTATTTTAAGAAAAAAAACGCATATCCCCTTTGTTTCAATCTTCACTATCCTTCTACCTGCGATAAGAAAGAGACCCCCCAGATGAAATTGAAAAGATCTCAATATCAGTTGCACGGGGGCCTGTTCTTACAGGCTGTAAAGGATTAAGTATCCAAAAAATGATGCATTTGGGGAACTTCTAAACTGGGTTTTATATCAGAAAGCACAAAGATAGCGCAAGGGAAACCCAGCGTTGAGCCAAACTCCATGCGGTTGCCTCAAGCATGAAATTGATGGAGTATGTTTGGGCTTCTATGCGGTTAGTGCTCGTGCTGACCGCACGGTGAGCATTACATAGTTCGACGACGATGTCAACCGTGTGCTCCTCAGCAAGGTGGAGCAGGAACGGTGGCTTGTACGTGATTTAGTCTATAGCGGTAGCGAACTTGCACAGCATCTACCGCACTCTCTCCCTCTCCCCCACCTGACCCGGTGTCAAGACAGAGTCAAGAAGACCAGAGGCGGAGGAGGGTGCAGGTAGATGGCAGGCATGGCTCCATTTCACACCTCCTGGTCCGCACAGCAAATTACTTGGATTTTGAAAAACCAACAGCAACAAAGGGTGGCCAGCAGGGGTCCCAATGTGCGCGACGTACGTCGGCAATCGGGTTTGCCACCGCACCCCTAAATGTTGGCATTTGTTATGGTGCACATTCTGATAACGCCTGACAGAATCTGGTATGGGTCCCGAGTTGGCGCAAAGCATCTACCACGTTGCCCGTTTTGGGGGGGGGGAGGTGGACACTATTGAGCATTAGTGGACTACTGACTACCTGTTGGAAGCTGTCAAATATTATAATGTAATTTATTATATTCTGTATTATTATATATAATATATATTATATATTATATTATTATTGTATATTACAATAATATTATTATTAACTGTTTATAATGTTATTATAATGTATATTTTTGAGGAGATTAAAAGGTTGAAATCACAACAGTGGAGTATCTACCACAAGGCACACGGGCAACGCTGGGAGGGGGGTGGGCCTCAGTGGTTAACCAAGTCTCACGCAACTGTGTTATGCAGCAGTACACAATCGACGCAACAGTTGCCTGGGCTTTTAGCAAGTTCCTGTGTCGACAGTACAATGAATCATTCAATATTTGGGTACTACTAATTGGCAGCTTGTGAGTACTACGCGGTTAGCCTGCTGAAACTGATGGCTTTCAGCTCAAATGTCTATACCAACTTTAGAATCGTGCCGGGGATGTTTGTGCAGAAGAATTTGTCCCAATTTCACACACCAATTTCCGAAGAAATTTAAAAACGAACTTTCGAACTCTTGGTGGCTCATCCATGTGGCTTTGTAGATGCAATGTTCTCATACTTCGTCATTCGTGATTTTCAAATAGTGCGTAAAGAGAGAGGAAATTGAGGATTGCAAGGGGCCAATGACTTCTAAGAAAAGTAATCTGCAAACGGCTGACACGCTGACAGACCCACAGAATAATGAGACCATTTGCAGGTTGGGAGATTCCTTGATTTTAATTTCAACTTAACGGAGCAAGAGTTGAAGTAAAATATTCCTAGAGCACCTCGGCAGATTCCCGCCATATGTATCTGCCCAACAGATTGTAGGTAGAAGGAGCAAAGTAATCAGATCGTACTGTCTGCCCCTCAGGCGAAGGGAATTGCATTGGGGGCGCAACAAGCTACTTTGATGACAGAACTCAAGGGTTACTGATTTTCACACACTTGCGTTAATCAAGTCTACTGCGGCATAATTTCATTAGCATACAGTATCACCTTCCATTGGCCTGGGATTAGAGGACGAGGGTCTTAGCAGAAACTGATTGGAGTCAGGTATAAACCTGAGTGCATGTCTTCACCCTTCGAGAGATGAGGATTCCCACGATATGAAAAAAATCCGAGATATTTTGCCCAGCGGTGAAAATCTCCCCGATATATGAGGACCCGTGAAGTTAGTGTACTTTTGGACGACTTTTAACAAGATCGGGAAAACAGGTGAGAGCACGCGGGCGGTTAATATGTGCATATTTTGGAGACAATGTGGTTCGACGAGAGTACTCATTTTGTCTACCTTTAAATTCAAATTTGTAAAAGTTCTTATTAGTGAAACCACACTAAAGACGGCTGCATCCCCAACACTTTCGCTGGCCAATCATGAAACCGCATACAGTGCCATCGATGCCCGCAACCAATCAAATTGTAGGCAGCCTTTACCCTGTTAACGTGTAAAAAATTTGCGCAGCCAGTCTGATTAGAATTCGTGTTCTATTAACACTAATGAAACAAACAGGCAGAAAAGACATTGGAAGTGCCAGTTCATATGCGTCCGCCAAAAGGGAGCGCATGGGTGTCAAAACTGAAAGGGCCGGACAACAATATTGGCAGTCTAAGTCAAATGCAATGCTTAGGTTACGTCTGACTGGCATCTAGGCGAAGAAATGCGCACTACTTTGCTGCCGTAAGGCCAACAGGCATGTCCAGACAACCTGTGTGTAATACCAGTCAGCAAAACAAAGTACGCTGTTTAACCTCCGCTATCTAGTTTCTGAGGTCACAGTTCTCCTAAGCCCACCCCGACATCTGTGTGATCAGACAAGATCATGGACAGGTCGCCTAAAATGGGCTTCATATGGCCGGAAAAATCTGACAGCCAGTCGATGGTTTGGTCGTCGCAGACCGCAGTCCAGAAGCGACAACTTGTGCCTGAATCTGCGCATTGTCAGGCAGAAATCAGTTTCATCTACGTCATCCGAGAGTTCGACCGTCGTTGCCGACGATGTCCACCGTGGTGTGATCCATTGGAGGGTGAAACGGACACGGTGACTTGCGCGTGAATTAGTTTATAGTGATAACAGACTTGCACAGCATCTACCGCATTCTCTCTTCCCTACTTCCCACCTGGACCTAGTGTCAAGACAGAGTCAAGAAGACCGGAGGTGAGAGACGGCGCAGGTGGATGGCGCGGTCGAGCCCGCACCTTAGAATTCCACTCCACACCCCCTGGTTCACACAGCAAATGACCGGGTTTTTGACCAACGACAACCACAAAAGCACCCCAACGGGAGTCAGAAGGACGAGGATGATGACTGGGCAGACGTGCCCACCACCTGTATACTCTGCGGGAGTGCAAGCGGATCTACCGGCAGGGAACCAGGTGTCAAGGGACTGCCAGCGCATACCAGGCTGCGAGGGCCATGGTTTGCTGATACTGGCATAGCAGACACTTCCAGACCTTTTATGTCCCCCTCTTCTCCACGCACACCCACCGTACTCCGACGGCGACGGAGATGGCGGGGAGCGCAGTGGCCAACAAGGCTAAACAGCCCGTCTACGTGTGACACACACGATCTGGTTACATTTAATGAGGGTGGCTCGGATCTCCCATAAGTAGGAATGGTATAAGGACAACATTAAGGAGTCATTACAGTCTGACCCTCAGTCCTGAAAAGAACCGAGATGGTCTGTCAACCATCGGTCCGAAACTCTTACAGCCACAACTCTTAACGCGTCGTGATAGGCTAGTTTCTGCATACACGTGTCTGGATGTGCTGACCCTTCAACCGACTTCACCCACTCTGACCACTTCCCACTGAGTGTTGATAGTCAGGTGTCGACCTTCTAGGCCATGATTGGTAGCGTGTCGTAATTAATTTACGCTCGCTAGATACAAAACCTACTAAGCTGTTCTGTTGCTGGAGTGGAAGTCTACGGATCGATTCGCCGGCTCCTGCACTATTTGCGTAAAGCAAATACAGTCTAGGCTGCACGCACCTCGCCCTTCCGAAAGCTGCCTAGCTTTGACATACATGCATCGGGCTAACTGCGCTCGCACTTGATTCGGAAATCCTAAAGGCCTGGGTGACGGTTTATGGTCTATAGCTCTATCCGGCGCGTTGAGACCATACGCGCAGGGAACCATAGTTGCGTAACCACGTATAAAGGGGCTGCAAGACTGAAAGCACCTTCAAAAATCCCACGAACTATGGCCCTATCGGGCTGCCCCGCAAGCACAGGGAAGTGGAGGGAATCCTACTGGTCACTTACGCTTCGCGCTGAGTGGGAACCAGCCACGTACAGTAGGTGGGCTAACTCATGAAATGTCAATCGAAATTCCAAAGTGCGGTTCCGCTTCCGAAGGATTAATTAAGTAGGGTTGTCAAACTAATTATCTTGCAACGTAATTCTATAATAGTTCCGTTACTTCAGGATGCTAACCAATGAACAAACTTCCTTTCGGCTGCATGCACAAACTATGCTCTGTGAACAATGACTACTTAAGTAGCATCCATTTTTTCTAATTGCTTTTCGACACCCTTAAAAATTCAATTATATTTCATGGAAAACATGCGTAAAAATATTGATTCTTTTGGTTGTTTGGTAGAAAATTACGTCTTCTTACAATTTTATACTCAAAAGAGGGGTATAATTGGGTTTTAAAAAACTTTTCCAGGTAACAATCGGGAGATGGCACCCAAAAAATCCGTTACCTAGAAATAATACCTTTAACAGTGGACTCAAACACCGTCAGGCTATATCAGCGGTTGCATGCCTACTTTCCCGCACTACTTGGACTTTCCGCGACGGCCTAACATGGGCTGGCCGAACGAAAATCGCGGGAGGTTACAGGGACAATGGTCGCTGTTACTCTTTTCTAATTCCCGAATAATTTTGAACCCGACCTGTCCTTATACCTGCATTCAGGATTTCCAAACTGCAAGCCGTATATTTTCCGCGTACGGGAAACCATACATTTCTCTTCGGTATTAAAAGAAGACTATATGGAGTTTATAAAATTTAAATGTGCATTTGAGGCATATTGATAACTTTGCAAGCCGCATTATTAAATTCAGAGTCATGTCGTTTTGTAAACGGCCATTTCGCGGCATTAAAAAATCTCACAATTAGAAACTTTTTAAAACCGAAGTATACCCTTCTTTCGAGTACAAAATTGGAAGAAAACTTACTTTTCTACCGAATATAAAGAAGAATGAATACTTTTATGCATGTATCCCATAAAATATAACTGAATTTTTAAGGGTATCGAAAAGCAATTAGAAAAATGGATGCTACTTAAGTAGCCATTGTTTACCGAGTATGGTTTTTGTATGCGGCCGGAAAGGTGTTCATTCAAAAACCGACATCCTGAGGTAACTGAAATATTATAGAATTATGCTGCACAATGATCAGTTTTACAACTCTGCTTAATTAATCTTTTCGAAACGAAAACGCATTGCGGAATTTCGATTGACATTCCATGAGGTGGCCCACCTACTGCATGTAGGTTCGGCGAAGAGCGGCGCTAACGACTGATAGCTAAGACTATCAAGACCCATACACTGCCATCGTCGGGAGAAGTCGGTGAGCTGTATCGTTCTCATTCCTTTAGTTTGGTTCATTCCCTTCAACAAACTGTCAAATAAATTCAACCAAATGCGCCCAATCTGCCGGTGCCAAAATCGTGCGCCTTGAGGCATTCGGCATAATACCGTTTGGCTTGTTAGTAACATCCTAACCGACTCCTCTGTTGCTCATACACGACCAAATGACCAAATATTGGCTTCCATGGGGTAAAATTACAGTCCTTGCACTCGTCAAGTGTTGTTCCTCGGCGTATCACTATAGCAGTACGGAATACTCGCAATCCCATTTCCAGTTAGGAACCTTCGTAAGCAGTTGAACGGTAAAGGCCAGCTAGTAGTGGGTAAGTGTCATCAACAAAAGAAACAGGAGCAAGGTTTATTTCTGGCCTACCTGCGAGGACTCCCGACTGGAACTTAAAGGCCACATGTGAGCGCTCATATAGAACGGTACTTTTGAGTGGTGGAAGTCAGTGACCCAAAGAGAGAGTTATTTGACCTGCGTGTTCTGAGACCACCTGAGCCGGTACCACGAGACGGCTGGTTGAAGAAGGTGGATATGCCAGAAACGGCCACTCCAGTTCCCCTTTCCCTTTTTATTAATTTTTCTTAACTAATGGCGGTCACTGTAACGCGATGGGCGCAAGAAAAAGGGGAAGACCCCATCTTGCATAACGTTCTTCAGGGGGGAGTTAAATACCACATCCGAACGATCCGGGGTGTTTCTAAAAAAGAGGCTGAGAATTTTCAAATGCTAACCAGTGATTGACACCCGGTTAGAGGAGACAAGATGGCCCGCATAGCAAGGTCGGTGCGAGGAACGTAGGCGCTGATCAAGGGAACTGAACCAGGTTCCAAGGCTTCTGTCTCAGAGGTAGTGACCTGGCTGAGAGGTAGAAGAGACCACATACAACTGTCTTGAACTTGCTATTTGGTGTCTCCACAGTAAGGCCATTATTGTCATTGATATTAGGAGCAGCAACCTTAAGAACTTCCTAATCTGCTCAGCACCAACTTCCCCTGTACTGATCTCACGTAAGAAGAAACGGGCGATAGTTGTCCTCAGACAAAGTCCTTGATAGGAATTTAAGACAGGAATAAAACATAAGACGACCAGCAATACACGGACAGAAAGGTCAATGACAGATGTACTTTAAGCAGCTGAAATGTACAATTGCTAGGTGTGAAAAAGCTGACATCTGCTTAGCATCGACTGGAAATGCATCGGAGATCAGTTTCTCGGGGGTGAAATGTCCTCGTTGAACTGCGTCGCAACAACAACATGTGGAATAGTGCGCCTACTGACTTCGAAAGTATGTGTATGTCCCGGCTAGCCCTTTGTGTCCACGCTTGGAGGAGCTTTCACTGTCAAAAACTCACTTAGCATTATTTTCCTTTAGTCTGAAAAAAGACATTGTCAGAAAAACAAATAACGGAATATTCTTAGTAGAAAAACGTCACTGCAAATGAAGTAAGAAATAAAATACACTCTCCCAGACCACAAGTCCTTAACCAACACTTATGAGAGTAGACAGGTCATAAAAAGTTGCGCAACAAACACAGGCTATATCAAAGGGATCACCAGACTACCTCGCAAAACAGTCATCCTCTTCCATTGTTTCCTACTCTTAACC
>CACRXP010000185.1:257069-315212 GCA_902702965.1 Spirometra erinaceieuropaei | reverse complement strand
CGTGCACGTGCTTTTGAGCACGACCTCATTAAGTTGGGAAATAAGCCGTTTTCAAAATGTACAGCTGTGACTACCTTTGAGACTGCTGGTTACTCAAGTCTTCATACGTTTACTAATTTCGCCAGCAGGCTATACGATGTGATTCATCTATCTTCACTACTTTATAAGAGCCAGATTCCTTGACATGGACATGAGGCGAAATGCAGTGTGACTTTAGAAAAGTGTATCATTTACACTGGAACCCATAAGAACCTGTGAAGACATCAGTCTTGGCTCGGAGTATATTCAGAGCGCTTGACTCATTCAACCTAAAAGTCTCTACTGATGAGCGTTCTTCTTCCAAAAGACATGATCCCCTGCAAAATGAATGCAATAAATGAAGATTCTGTACATTTCTTTCAAAAATTCTAATTCATTCCATGCAAAAATCGCAAGTTGATTAAACTTCAACTATGAAGTGAATGCTATGTCGAGCATGACTAACCCGCGTGGCAGGAGATGTTAGACAAGGTTCGGCAAGTTAAAAAATTAGCTAGAGACTGTATTCCAGAATAGTTGGTATTAAAACCCTAATGTTATAATGTTTCCATGTAAGCTCCAACTTAAAGATCTAAGTCGATTCCTCATGAGCCTCGACGCTTGCGCGAAGGCATTTAGTACTCAATCAGCCCCACCTAGTGGGGTCGGGGAGAGTGTTAAAACCCCTATTACGACCGGTCCCATATGACAGGCGGATGGGCTTGTCTACCACAGGTGCGGCTACGAAATAGGATCCGACACATGCAGTAGAGTGAGAGGAAGGAGGGGGGGGGAGTGCGATAAGTGGTTTAGTACCGTTCTAAGTAGTCGTAGATGGCATGATGGCCGAAAAGTTTTGCTTCAGACTGCGGACTGTGACCCCAGCGGTCCTTCGGCTCCGGGTTGACGTGCGCCACCTCCAAAAAGAAACGAACACTCTCAAAGGCTCCCACACTGGCTGCAACGTGGAGGCCCGTGCGACCATCGTAGTCGGCCATATTCAGGTCGTAACCAGCCAGCATACACCTGGACAAACAGAAGTTAAGGACATTCAATGAGATCTCAGTGAGGATCTCAGGATCAAAAGGGGCAGATGAATTCAGCTGAGAACTCATTGAGCGTCTAAGTACGCGGGACAAATTAAGAGGTGGAAAACTTTCTAATGGGACTTGCAATATGGAATCTAATAATGTAATGAAGACTTGTAAGGGGCTAGCTGGTCAGCCTCTAGCCCCAACCACTAGAGTTGTCCATGACTTGCTTTAGGACAATACGGGCGGGGTCACCAGGTCTCTTGTGCCTAAAAGGTTGGTCTACACAGAGCTGGAAAACACGTCATCTGCAGATCGACTACCGGAGACTTGATGCAAAACTGCGAGGTGGAAGTTTCAACTCCATCGGGGTGTGAGAGTTCTGTGCCTGCCATGACCTCTCACTGCAGATGATCTGATTATTTGGACTGTAGCAGCCGCTCCAGACCAGTTGTTCTCCGTCACCGTTTTGTCGAACAATAACCGCGACAGCTGTTGACACACGGCCACCCCCGCCGGCTAACACTCAGACACCCCCGGTCCAACTTCAGTGACAGTCGGCTGACCTCACAAACTTTCATCACCTCATGCGCGTCTGACGCCCTGGCTTGATACCCGTGAGGCATTATGAGTACGCGCCCCCCTATTCCTCCCATAATTTGTCCAATCACACGACCAACACTCAGCCAGTCACCCCCCTCCTGATGACCCAGACACTCATTCCCGCGTAAACAACACACCGCGACTGACGCTCACAGTGAACGGACGCTTATTTCTGTTGCAAGCAAACAGCCAACTTACGGCAACCTGCACTGTGTACGGAATAAACTGGTCCTCATAGCTCCCAGACTTCTGACGTTAGACGAAACGAACTTATTGTGCGTGGTTTAAGTTGATCTCACATCCTTGACCGTCACAGAATTACGGACTATGTCCCTTGTGTGATAAAAATGCAGAATTTAAGCGGACACAACGAAATTTCAAAGGGGAAGGGGTTGTCTGGGCACCTTCGGAGTGCGTTGACATCGTTGTTGTTAGCGGCGAAGAGGAGATTGACCACGGCGTGAGTTCTGTCCTCGAGATTCTGTTTGCGGGGGTCCACCTTGCTCCTGTGATGCAGCTGACTTTCATAATTGTGAAAGACGTAATTTTGAACTAAGTTCTAGGGAAAAGAAAGAAAGCTCATAAACGGAAATGTCAGCGTAATTAAAGATCCAGAGGATCCTGTCTGTGCCATCAGACAGAATTCTGTGTAGGATTTCAGAAATAAGACAGAATACTATTAGGACTACTCTCGCCAGTGTAAATGTACACATTGACTCCTGCCAACACTGCAGGCATATATCCCGGAGGAGCATTCTCTTCCACGCAAAAAGACAAACGAATTGTGTCAGTTTATTCAAAGCAAACAAACCTGCGTGACTCCGTATCAGCTTTAGAGAAGTTAGGAAAGATCATTATAAGTGGTTTCGTTTAGTTCATGATGTCGTCCCCTTTCGTGGTTAGAACCTACAAGAGGTTGACAACCAGGGTCTTTGCTAGGTCAACCACGTACGGGAATCGGCAGTTTTGTGGGTAAACGACGGACGTATCTATACAGAAGCTAGGCGGTCGTCCTTTCACTACTTTCTTACTTTTATACTTCGTGAACTGTGCTGAACCAGCAAGATGCATCTCTCCGTTTCTTGCCGGTTGGAGGTTCGCTAGACCAAGCTCTAAATGCCATTTGATAAATTTTGTGTACAAAAGTCAGGTTCCCAGTTTTGGTTGTCCGGATGGTAAGGCATGGAGAAAGGATAAGCTAGCAACTATGTGTATCACATGCTGACAGACTTATTAACACATGCAGGACAGTCTGAATACCACAATGAAAAGTGCATGCAAGGGAGTGATTACTATTTTAACAAAGATATCCATAAAACCGGTATATCGATCTCGTCTAGAACTTGATGCCATGCAAACGTGTCTCCTGATTTGCAAAACCGGCTGCTGATTGGTTAAAATGTTCAATGGCTGTGGTTCCTGCCATTGTATTTTGCCCCCTGACGATAAACTTAGGAGTGCCCAGAAGTATAATATTTGTCCCAGAGTATTTTGTTATCAATGAAGTCGAAAGCAGTATTAATTATAGGTGATTAGGTTGCTGTTGACAGCTAGCCTTATCGGACCCTGTGTGGAAGGTTAGAAACCTGGAATGGACTGCAGAACTTGAATCAATAGTTCTAATAACTAGGATACTCGGAGGTGTGTTGCAATCAAAATGCCGGTAGAGCATGGGAATATGGGCCCCCGGAGGCCAGGTGGCCTCGAGCTGAATCCGAAGGGGGGAGGTTGGGGTCAGAGGTAATGTTGGGATACGGGAATGGGTGTCCCCTGGAATTTGTTGTAGGGGGGTCCATATTCCCTCGTCCAACCGGAATACATTCTTACAGGATGAGTTTAGTAGCCTAGTGTTGGCTCAGTGCGGATGATTTCATGACAACAAAAAAGCAGCCGTGGAACATGCGGATTGACCTAACATGGTTTTTACTGTTAGAGGGCTCTGGATAGACGGACCTCTATGCGTTCTAGGTCACAGACACTTTAAACTTAGTTCTCCTGGATAAAATGTTGGCTGTGCTCAAGCCTTAGCCTTGCTGTTGTGCATGCGAATCCCAACGAGGTCACCGAATTTTTCACAGTTAAGTCAAAGTAAATTATTCAAAATCGGTCAAACCACCTACTAATTACGTGGTCCTAGTAGTCATTTGATCGATTCTAAATGGATGTCCTAGGAAATCGTGCTTTAGCAGTCAGCTTACTGCATTATATTTGGCGGATTCCCGACATTGCAGTAGACTGGACGAGTAACTTGACCCAAATGGAATTAAACTCACGACCCCCGGTGGGGTCTCATAGCTCAGGTGGCTGGAGCGTTAGATGTACTCAAGCCTTTCCCCTTACTGTGGTGGTTTCGACTCCCACTGAGGTCACCGGGTTTTTCGCAGTTGGGTCAAAATACATTATTAAAGGTGGTCTTCTGGAGATGAAACGCGTGAAGTACATGACGTGTCCTGGGCTAGAGTAGTTCACTGGAAAAGTTGACAAGTCTGGTGCTTCTGCAGGATGCAAGTAGCAAAATGTGGCAATGCCAAAATATGCCCATTCCTATCAAATTCAGGCAACATGCAGTGACTACCTCACAGAATTGAATTCCTCGCACTGAGTTGCCCTGGTGATTTATCCTCGGCGACCACAGCGCAATGCCCATGAGGTTGGGAATGACGAGTACAATCAGGCCGGAGACGCCTGACTTTGCAGGGAGACCAACCTAAAAAACAAAAGAATGCCGGTGAACGCAGTTGATGAAGTTTGTATCTGCCCCCCCAATCATGACTGCCAAGGCTACAATGCAACATTTTCTGGCCTGTTGGAAATTCCGTACTTTAAAAAGACGACATTAGGCATAACGCGCACTGAAAAATCGAAAGCAAAACACATAAAATTCCTCACGGGGATATTTAAAGATATTTTTTTTAGCCAGAAAAGGCAATATTGATTAGTCAGGAATGTAATTTTAAATGAAGTCAACTGTAACTGAATGTTCCCGATCAGCACTGAGAGAACAAAAGTGCAGTGGTAAGAACCTTCTCAATGACCAACTGACTCGGGCACATCATTTTACTATGGTTGGGAGTAACTGGCTGATGGGGCCAGATAAGCCAGAGACGTCCATTCCCCTGTCAAAGTCTTTGTCGGAAATTCTGCTCAATCATATTTAGCATACAGATCTTACGCAAGTTTACTCTCTCGTACTCAGCAAAAATCACATCCCCACTTGATCAAAACCAACGAATGTTTCGCTCCTGCAAGGTTGCAGGTGTATCAGAGCAACTAGTGCCGAACTTGGCGAAAGGCACGAGGTCATTTCAGATTTCTTTTCCTGTTCTAGGGAGGGACCTCATGACAGCCGTAAAATAGCAGGACGTATTTTAATATAAGTTGAGGTAAAGCAGCGAAAGTTGAAAAACCGTCAATGAATAGTAGTTATGGGAGCGAGAAAGGGTCAAAGGGGTTCAGACGTGTCGGATATCAGGGGCAATTATGGTCTAGTTCTCTCGGGGGCATGGAAAGTGGGGTGGGATTTTTGCAAGCACAAGGTTGGGTTGGTTGATTGTATGACAACAGCCGCCGCCGTTGCAGACATCCGCTAGCGCACGAGTTTGGGGTGCCTCGTCCGCACTTCATAAATGACCCGAAATGCTTCACTAACTTCTGCTCGATCGCCGCTCTCAAGCGAGTAACAATTGCGCGAGCAAGAAACTTTTCCATGCTTTGATTTAGTGCTCTTGCATTCGCTTGGATAGGGGTCAAACCGTTTGGCCAATATAACCTGCATCATAGGACCAAGTGAAAGCGTAGATGCACATCGAAGAAGTCCTAAAGGTCAGTCTACCCTAGATTGTTATTAAGTTTTCCAAAATAAACGGCATGCGCTTCCTCCGAAGGTCATTTAACATTTCTATTCCTGTTCTGGTGAGTGGACATCCGTACAGCCATAAAGTACCAAAATGTGTTTGGATAAAGATGTTTGATTCGCAAGTACCATTAAAAACCAACTGATGTTAGACTGCAGGTGTAGTTGTGCGACTAATGCCCCAAAGTCTCAAATTTAAACTACTATAAAATCGATCAAATTCGCCTCATTCACAGCCAATGACTGAGGGGTAACAAAAGTAGGGTTGTAATATTGATCACTATCTGGCATTATCTAAAGATATTTTAGTCAGGACAGGATATCGACTTTTGAGTGCACTTCTTTTTGGCCGCTTGCTAATGTCGCACCCGATAAAGATGACCACTTGGGTAGAATGAGCTTTTCCGTTTATTTTCAATACCCTTATAAATTAAAATATACTTTAAAGAACACATCGCACGCGCGTACGGTCTTCCAAAGGTGCACAAGGCAGATGCGCCGTCGAGGATCATAGTGCCCCTTATTGGATCACCTACTTACAACCTTGTCAAATAATTATATAGGCACTTAAGGCACCTCGCTAAAGGAACGCAATACAGCATTAAAAACTCTCAGGCTTTCCTGCCGAAGATCCAAGGCCTTGAAGTAAGTCATGACGAATGCATTCTATCGTTCGATGTTGTTGCCCTGCTTCCTTCAATGCCACATGACTTGACAATTAAGAGCGTAGCTCGATACCTAGGGAAAAATCCCGTTGGCGTGCTAACGCAGCTAGGAATGCTTAAGCCTTATCTCAAGAATTATTGTCAGTTCGATGACAGGTACTACCAACAAGTTAAGGGAACCACAATGGGCTCATCAGTATAGGGGCTGCTTGCAGAACTAGTCTTACAACGACTAGAACAGGATGCCATGCAAACCGAAGCAAAAAATACGGCTCAGCTACGTAGATGACACATTCGTCATCATAAGGATAAGTGAAGTTGAGCGATTGGACCAGAACGTAAATAACATCTTCCCGGCTATTCAGCTTACTCACGAAGAAGCATCGGGAGATACCCTCCCGTTTTAAGATGTGAGTATACACTGACTTAGTGATGACAAACTAGCAGCAAGCACCCCCCGGAAAGACTAATGCCAAAATCATCCTGCGGCCCATAAAAGAAGCTGTGTCCGCATTCTCTTCCATCGGGTCTTCTTTATCTGCAACAGTGACGACTTACTTAAGAAAGAGCTGCGCTACTTAGACCGGTTATTCCGGTTCAACGGACAGCCGGACGGCCTTGTAAAAAACTGTCTCAGACGCCAAAGACAACCACCAAACCTCGATCCTAATGGAGATAAAGTACCACGGAAGTCATTTTCATTGCCGTTCATTGAGGGAAATTCTGAAACGACCTCCCGACAATTAAAACGCTTTGGCATCTGCATCGTCCACAAGCTCGCATCTTCGCTACGCGAAATAATATGCCGAGTAAAGGACCTGGTGTCCAAAGAACAACTAACTAATGTCATCTATCGCATCCTATGAGCAAACTGCCCTTGTGTTTATATTGGTCATACAGGCCGATGTCTTGAGACTCGCATAAGCCCTCCACCGACGTGACTCTCTGCCCCTCGTGTTTGCGCACGTCCTTGAGTATGACCACAGCTTCAATTGGGACGGCGATCGCCTTATGGCAGATAGACCTGTACCATTATGGAATGGAAGTGAAGGTTGTCTGTTATTTTCGGGACGTTAGTGATTGAGATTCCTTTTCTTGCTTCCTTTTCGGTGTTCTCTGGAGGCATCTTGGGCGAGACTAACCTACTTTTCTCGTCTGACCTCCGCACACTGTAATCGTCTTCGCGCCGTAGGGCGGCTTACTCAAAACGACAGCTCTGTACATCCGTGGCTTCGTGCTGACGAGAATGCTACAGCCTGAGGGAGAACTGACTAGCTTTGGGGACCCGACCTGCAAGTCCGTCATGAAGCTGCATATGCCCTGTGAAGGAAAGCCCAGGCTACGCGAATTTGTCCACAGCTCTAAGATGGATCCGACTGAATCATACTATGGATGCGTCCTAGTCCTCCGTTTACGTCGGGTCTCACATAACTGCCGTCTTTCTGAATTTTCAACCCGATTCGTTGAATTTGTGGTGTTCATCGTGAGGACATCAAAATATATATATTTAAAGTGCATACTGCTTAAGGAGGCATTTCCTATCGAGTGCGGGTTTTGCGGGTGGCCGAAAATAAGTCCATTCAATGGCCGGTATCCTGACCTTACTGGAATATCCTGATATTATGTTGCAAGATAATCAATATTACAAACACACTTAGGCAATCCTTCCTAGTTGGGGACGTATTTAGGAACTGTGATTAAAATTTCATGAGATTAATCGCTGACTGTAAGTTATAGGTTGGAAATAAAATTGGCTCCAACAAGGAAACAAGAAAGACAATGAAGAAGATGCCCATTGTATCGGAAAATCATAGAATAGGGATCATAATCGAAAGAGTTCTTCTAAGTTTGATTAACAGGGCCGGCGGAAAGATTTTTGTTTGCGACCGAAAGGACCATTGGGCGTAAACAAACACCATATCATTCGTCTAGCTAAACGGCATTGCAGTCCAAATTGGGCAGTATTTTATAGTTGAAGACATATTTGCATAAAAGGATGATCGATTACTAGCATGGTTTTCCTTTGGGTTTGAACGTCAGAACGACACATGCGGCCCCGATGAAACCAGTGATACAGTGATCCCTCTTCGATAGCGGGGTTGTATTCCAGAACGCCCTGTGAAAAGTGAAAATCCACGAAGTAAAGGCCGTGCGTTTTCATGTTTACTTTTATGTATTTTAAGTCCTCATAATCCACCCCGGTTTCTTACAAACACCTTCCGCACACTTATACAGAACAAGCCCTTTGAATTCTATTAGTTAAAAGCGTCCCATGTAAGAGATCCACTGGGATAACCAACTTAGATGGCATGTATTAGAAATAAAAAAGGCGAATTATCCTCAGAAGTCCACGAACCAGCGAAAAATTCGCCATATATATTCATATTTGCTTGCATATAAAATTCGTGATAGAGTGAAGCTGCGAAACTCGAAGCGCGATATAACTAGGCATTACGGTATTTCGCAAAACATCCCACAACAAATAGGCCCAATGCTGGTTGGGATCATTCTTTAGTATGAAATTAATATAGCCAGAACAATGTCGCCCTGTAACAGACAATAACATGCTCTTACCATGTGGCTTCTCTCTTTTGCATCGAGGCCTTTCTCTTAAATCGAGCAAAAAACTTGTCCAAAGTTATGCGCCATAAAATGACGAAATGCTTGTTATTTGACATATGTGTGCCTTAGCTTCTGAACTTGTTCGGATTACCGCGTAGGCGAGTTGCGCACGCAAACACAATAAAGTAGTCCGATCTCAGCAAATAACCCTGACCACCTGAGAAGGCTGCCGTTTATTTGCCTGCAAAATAAGAGGTACAAATCAAGCCTTTCAACCTATCCTGGTACGAGAAATCCTTAAGACCACACACCACTTTCGCTACCTAACGTTACATCGGTTTGGAGGTCATTGTCCACGGTGTCCAGACTGGAATTCAGTAATCCAGCCGGGATCTCACGAAGAGGACGGAAGATTTTTCTGAAGAGTGCAGGGGGAGACATTTTGAACGTATGTCTAATCCAGTGCAACCTACCAGCTACCCTCTTGACCACCTTCTTACGGTATTTTGACAGAATAAGATTTGCGGCCGTCAGTATGTGCAGACTTTCGTGCTTTTCCACATCTTTCAATGCGGTACTGTCAATAAAATAATAGTGTTTTGGAGGTATTTTTCGAAAGGCGTTCAGATGCAGGATCACGCATTTGGATTCAGTAAGCCTTAGAAGCCACCTGTTCGACCAAACATACAGTTTGCCAATGTTTAACTGCAACTTTTGTGCCGTCAGCACAGTCAGCTTCAGACCTTATTTTTATATCGTCCACGAACTTTACAGCTTCCTAATTTTATTCCCTGATCAAATAGATCAGGAAGAGTTGGGGACCCAAACCAGAATCCTGCAGGACAACACTTTCATCCTCTACCCCTTCCGAGGTAAAAGTGTCAAAAACCACGTTCAGCACTTCAAAGCACAAAAAATTCTGGTTTATTTGAACCTCCTGCCTCGAATTCCTGTTTCTCAAATCTTTTGTGGACTCCACCGTCCCAGATAGACCGCCATGAGAAGACGAAATGCTCGCCACTTGACGTATACGACCGCTCATCATTGGAGACGACAGCCTTGGTGGCCGTGAGAAGTCAGAGGCTATGGTCGCAATTTCGGTTATGCACTATGGCATACTGGCCTCCGGTCGAGCACCTGAAAGGATAGTAACATCCATATCAGATTGCGAAGTGATATAGTCCCCAAATTTGATGAGAACCAAATCAAACGACGGACGGTTCTCCTGCCATATGCACACTCCTGTGCAGTCATCTTAGGATTTTCACAGTCTCTGACCGATTCACTTAACAAATCCCGCTTGTCGCTTTCTTTTTCTTGAGAGTTCAGACGAAGGGATTGAGCCGTGACACCAATGCGTCGTTGGACGCAATGAATATGGGCGAAAGTGGGATCATCGCTCTAGGGTGTTTGAGGCCATAGAGGTTACAAAAGGGGACTACTGGTGAGTGAAGGGGGCGGGGGTGGGGGTGGGCAGAGCGGGACGGCAGGCCTTCGAGAGGGGAGGAGAGTGCAGTTACTTCTCCCTGCGCTAGAGCAGCATGGAGGATAGCGGATCCGTGAGACCGCGGGAGGCTGGACTAGTGCTCGTTGATTTGGAGTGGTAACAGGTATCAGTGAGCTGTGTTCACAGACCCTCGTGGTCAGTGTTTGCGTCTGATGACGGGTTGGTCATCAGCTTGAAAATTCCCGGGGCGAACTTGATGTTTTCATCATATCGACTTGGAATCACATTACATCTGTTAAACCTATAAACCAGTGTTTAACCGGTTCTGGTTTTCCATATTTCGACGGGAACGCAAAGTTCAAGTATTTTTCTTTCGCTCTTAAAAAATCATTCTGAGTCTTCTCCCCCTTCATGGTTAATGCTTCCCATAATCGAGAATCAACTTGCGACTGAAATGCTAATAAAGTGTATAAAGAAAAGGTTCCCTTTTAACATTACTCACTCTGAATGCGAACTGTCCCGAATAGTCGTACATGCCGCAGGAATGCATGACGGAGAGCGTATCACGAACAGCCTCCGTTGAGAGGATTCGTTCTCCAGTGAGTGGGTTGATGCCGCCGTTGGCCAGAGTGCCGTAGATCACAGCGGCGGCTTCGCAGGTAGACTCCAGCGAACACATCTGGAAGTAGAGATCCATGGTAGCGTCGAGCTCTGAGTTCTCGGGGAAACATCCATTCTCCCGCATATAATAGGCGATGGCATAGTTCCTGTCCGCAGTCGCTCGCTCTGATAGATACCTGCGAAGGATAAAGTCGGCAGTATTTAACCACTTGGCTCTGTAGTATCATAACTGATCGAGCTGGCAAACATCACAGTTAGCATAATTACTGTCACTGCCGACCAACTTAACAGAATGCGAAAATCACAGCCTCAGTGGGAAAACCGATGCCTAGTTGGGTATGACAGGCTGACGACGGCTAATAAGCCAGAAATGGCCATTCCAGTCTCCCTTGTCTTTGTCGGTACAGCCATTCTGCCTAAATCATGCGCCGCTGTGCGGCTGCTGGTTGGGCTCGAGAGAGCCCGTAAGGTACAACGGAACGGGTAAGTTCCGTAAGAACAATCGGTGAGCGTCCCTTACCATTGTAGAGCAGCTTATTCACGCAAATTTTGTGCGCTCAAGGGAGGATTGAGTTGCCTGATTACTGTCGTTCCCAACACTGCCTGTACGTACCCTGAAAATGACCCTCACTGGTTCGTCGGACTACTCGAAAGACCCGCCTTGTGCGCGCAGTTCTCGAGCAGCGCTAAGGTGTGCAAAGAGGGAGGTATGCAGCAGACACACAAAGCCTCATGAATGATCTGTCGGGTGCGAAAGCTCATAGAGACAGCACTGACGCAGTAGTACGGAGACAGCGGCAATCCCAAACTGTGTCCGCGAAGAAACCGTTAACTTACCGTGAAACTGTCATGGCGCCGAGGCCCGCGGGTCGGCTGCTAAAAATAGTAGCTCGGTCGAATAGTGTCTACCGCCGCCCCAGCTTTCTGCTCCAGGCCACACTGGACGCAAAAATGGATCTGTTAGGGCAAGCTGGGCACACCGTGCCCCAGCTTTGTTGCCTGGCATTAATGCACAGCAGGGAGCCACCATGCAGCAGGTCAGGCTCGTCCACCAAGTCCGCGAGTGAGTCAGCAGTTAGCGCGTCGCCGGGTCATGCGCCTTCTTCTGGCGCCCTCAACTCGTGAGGCCTCTGTCTACGTTGGCGCTCAGACCCTAACCAGCGGAAGCACGCGAATCAAACAAAGTCATGGTGCCTTAGGGGGATGCCTTGGACAGACGGAAGGAGGAGATGGTATATGCGCAATGATTGCCGCAGTAAACTTGTTCTCGGCCGTCCCTGTCTATCTTCTGTTCTGTGCAACAATTTGCAGAGTATCACTGGGGAAGCTGACAACTGACTGAGTAATCTGCGTACATTTATGGACAAAGTAGAAGACTGCAACATTTTGGCATAAACTTGTCTTCCAGAAGGAAACCCCGGTAAGGATCAAGTATATGCGCGGGGCAAGGGAAAGCTATGGTGGACTGCCTACCATATTTTTCAAAGATGCTGCTCTTCACTGTTTTTGGTTGGCCTTTCATTGGCAGGGCGACATTCGCCGACCTGAATTGCCCCGAGGAGACGGGACAGTTACAATGTCTGCATTGGCTCATTGTTCTCCACGCCCCACACGCAATTATTTAGTAGAATTACAGCTCATTTTTAAAAAAAACTTTCGGCACGGGGGGCAGTCAGGTAGTAAAAATATACTCGAGATGATGGCAGATGGAATGCAAATATCTGCCAGTAGAGCAGGAGTATTAACACGCTAGCGAATTTCTTAAACAACAGGTGGAGCTTTCTTGCCCCGCACATGTACTTGGTCATTGTCGAAAAGTCCTTGGTGGAGCTCTCATATGATGGCAGCAGGACACCGTGTCCTGCGTAATGTACAAGAATCGTGTGCCAGTGTATCTGGCTCCTCGTCACCCCGGGGTGATTCCATCCGAAAAATTTTAGCCTAAATACGCAGCGCCAGTGCCTAAACCTCTGGGTGGCGCTAAAAACCTCAAGAAACATGAAAAAAGAATGCCGTAGAGGTCAACTTTCAGACGAAAGGACCGCGAAAAAAAGTAGGCAGGGTTGGCTATTCAGTCGTCAGGAGTCTGTCAACCTAGATACACAGAAGAAACTACGAAAGAAAAGTTTGGTTTATAAGTATGATTTCTGTAGAAAACCACCAGCCGACGACAAGGTTGTGGCCGTTGCATCATGCGGGAACAAGTTTTGTCGGTGAGTGTCCACTGATCCGCGGAATTCATCTTCGAGTAGTGGATTCATTGTGGAAGTTTGTTGGCTTAATGTCCACCAGATGAGTGCTAGGCCCTATTTTACACACAGAATCCCTGCCAAACAATTAGCCCTTGAGACAAAAACCAGCCAACCAGAAAATGGTCCTATAGAAGGTTGCAAATCACTCAGCTGGATATGGAATTTTGTGAGACAGGCCTCAGCCCTCCTAAGGCGGAAGGCGAGAAATGGAAGAGAGTAGACAAAAGGTTGCCAGATATACTTACACAGCATTGTTGAATCCGAGTGGCTCGCGACCAGCCAGTTCAGAGAACTTGTCGTGTACGTAGACAAATCGTTCTGGTCGACTGAGGTTCCGTTGCAGCAGACTGGCCACCGCGATGGCCCCCGAGTTGATGAGCGGATTGTGGGGTCGATCTGGTCAAAGCAAAGGAGCTAAATGCCGTATAACATACAAAGGACTTGAAGGGGCGGAGAGTGAACCTGGGGGGCGTAACTGTCTGTGACGCAAATGACCAACTGCCAGGCGGCACGACGAACCTGCGTCATCTGGCGACGAGGGTGTTCAAAAGGAAATGCGATTGGCACTCATCAGTTAATCATGATTATGAGAGAGAATATAGGCGTTTAGTTTTTGTCTGATCTCCTAGTTGAGAGCACTCCAAGGTATTTGCCGAGCAATAGGTAATCAGCAAGCATTACCAAGACGGGCAAAAGCAATTAAAATAACAATTTCTGGCCTATGTGGCGGCCACACCCCACACCCCCCACACACACACACACACACTCAAGACCAGGAAAACCTAGAGTCTAGACCGGGATTAACTGCGTTATAGAACTTACTGCTCCGTCAACCACTATGGGGAATCGCGTTCAGCAGGTTGACGGAATGGCAGGGCGGACTGCGTCAGTTGCATTCTGATTTGAGCCTCAGGATGAAGACATAAATAAACTGAAAATGACGACGACAGTCATTGTCGACAGTGTCTATCAATTACCGCTTGTCCCTCGTTATAGGACTACAGGCGATACCTCTTGATCGACAAGGCAAAACGGATTATACTTAATTCAGTAAACTTTCTAATGGTCACTGTCAGTTTTCAGAAGTGTTCAAGACTGCCACGAGTCCTGCCGATTCCATATACTGATAGCATATACACTTGTGGTTGTGTAAGGGGAAATTACGTCGGCAGGATGATGGATGGGCTTACTTTTGCAGTTTAGAGAGATCTGATTGAAGGGCACGCCTGATGGTTCGTAGCCGACGTATTTATGAACCTCCTCTGATCCGAGTTCAGTCAGCGCGAGCGCATAACTCAGAGGCTTACTTGCTGACTGAAGGGTGAAGGGTGATGTGCTGTCACCATAGGAGACCCTAAAAGACAGAAATGTGAGCATGCCTACAATTGCGAGAACCAAAGGTGCACATGAACGAGTCATCATGAAGAAAGAAGGATTGCTGCTTCTGCAGAAACGCCATCAAATGAAGCATTCCTCTGCCCGGTTAGCATCCGAACACCTACGACTCCAAACCGTCAGACATCCAGCGTCCAGACAGAAAAGATGCACTACCGATGTAATCCTGAAAGTTACTTTTTAATTGCGGGACCGTTGTCTTGGTCAGTATGTGCGAGTGCTCAAGGGACAATATGCATGTCCTCAAAAATTAGATGAGGCTCTGGTGATCGGCTTAGAACGCAGTCTACCCGTCTGACGGGGGTTGTCCGGGTAAGGGTTGAGTAGTAGCAGGCAGCTTAACATGGTATTAAAGTTTAGCAAGTAGCAAGATTTTTTAAAATTTAGGCCATACAAACGAGAAATCAACGCGCTGTCCGCAGCCTGACGACAGGGCACTCGGCTGGAATTTGAAGGCTCGGCGGTCTGGTTTCGTCATATAACACGCATTTTTCCCAATTAGAAACTTTCCTCTTACTCGTGGTCTCTATTAATAACGAATTGTTGGTTATTAAAGTTGGGGTTGGTCGTGTAGGGAGGGGGGAACGACGGTCATAAATTTCCTGATAAGAGCTGCATACGTTCTCATCTACAGTTACCTAATTTTGGCCAGGGACACAATATGATCGTTAACGGGGAGCTTTACTGTTGAAAGTTAGGCCCGCCCCAACCGGCCAGCAGCTTAACTAGCAAGCTTCTGTTGGTGGTTATCGGGGGTGGGGGGGGGGATAACTGCAATCGTTTGAAGTGTATTTCATTTTTAGAGATGATTGAAGAGGCCATCTGGAGTGCGTAAACCTAATGCCTCTTATCGTAGCCCCGGCAGTTCTAACTCAGTTATGATATAGGGGCAAGAGAGAGAGAGAGAGAGAGAGAGAGAGAGAGAGGAGAGCGGGACGGATGTTGGGGATATTATCATTTTTATATTCTGATGAGTCAGCTTCTTTAAGTAAGCCAGTTCCTGTGGAGTACAGTGAACGGACTACCGGTTAGAAGAAACTCCAGCGGAGCAGTATTTCGACACCACAGCAATGCTCCCTGGCAAAGCTTACTTTTACTAGACAATCTCTTTCTTCTAGCTGAGGGCTAACATAAAGCTCTGTCAGTTAAAGAGCCCTGGACGGTCAATCTACAGGTTATATTTTTCGCATTTAATTGACATAATGCATGGGTGAGAATGCATATTTGTTGCCAGTCGAGGGTAAGGACAGCAGTCAGCTATGAATTTTGAATCTTCCGGATCGCGTGACCGAATAATTATATTCGTCACGCAAGGGAAGCCGCACAGTGCCGCGAAGGCCCAGTGTTCAGCACTGTTGGCAGTATTTATTAACGCGTGCAGTCGGGCTAAGTTATTGACTTGCTACGTAAGCTGTTGTAAAACTGTTTGTGTCTCCAAAGGACACGGTCTTAAGAAAAAAAGACATGCCGCGAAATGACAGGCGACATGCCACAAATGGAGGTTTCAGAGTGCCTTCTGCGTCCTTATCGCAGCCGTTGACAGCCAGCCAATGCTAAAGTTACGGATAGGCTAACCTAACGACAAGAACGAATATAAGAAAGTACAAGGGGGATTAAGGTGGTCATTTCTGGTTTATTAACCGTCATTATCCACCTATGTCCAACCCCGGGTTTGGGCTATCCGGGATTACAACCCACATTAATCAGCCAATGAGTCACGCGTCGGTTAGCCTGCTTGTTGCAATGGGGACTTTTCACTCAGAACAAAATAAACCGCTATATTCCGGACATGCAGTTACAGCAGTCAGGAAATTGGTCAGTCTTTCTTTCGCGCGTACTTTGTTTATGTGAGACAGCGGGTGAATTACGGGCAACAGATACTGCCGATGCAGTTATTTCGCATGTAATATGATCGTAAATGTCACCAACATGACTGCACATGGCACCTCATGCCCTGTTAAACAAACATAACTGAAGTCAGAGTAAACACGGACATTAAGCGGACACCCCCTTCGAAAAAGTGATCCAGCGACTAAGCGTAAAACTTGAAGGACAATACGAGTGTAAAAAGTTGTGATCGCATTTTAATTTAAGCGGAGACTGGGCATACATAAAATGTCCCTGCTCCTGTTCGGAGAGGAACTAGTAGTCTGATTGCCAGAGGTGTCCTATCGCATGGACTGAGATTCCACTTGGCGCTGACTCGCTGTGCCCACAACTGCTAAGCTTGCTATTTAACCTACTTTCCCGCGCTTCAACAGATCTTGAAGTAGGTGAAGACAGATCCCGCTGATTGCATAAACCCAACATCCGATTTTCCAGCGTTTAAAAGTACATGATTTGGAGGGGAGACTTGCCTTTGTCCGTCCACGGTGCATATGGAGACAGCCCAGAGATTTGGATCGACCTTGGCTAGCTGCGGAATGTAATTGGCCACTTGACCCTGGCTGCAGCTGGAGCACTGTTCATACAGCTGTTTAATGCGTTCCTTGAAGGCGGGGAAATCGGGGATGCAGAAATCGTTGACGGCAACTCGCAGGAGCATACTCAGGTCACCCTGTGTGACTCTAAAACGGACAAAGAGGCTTTTCAGAGGACAAAGTTATTTCAATTTCAACATACTAGGTCGGCGCAAGTCCCCGTACAAACGGACAAAGAGGCTTTTCAGAGGACAAAGTTATTTCAATTTCAACATACTAGGTCGGCGCAAGTCCCCGTACTCCTTAGAAGCCTCGTCAGATTCTTCCAAACTTCAACATCGATTTTTAGAATTTGGTTTACAATATAGAGATCTGCGAGCAGGCACTTGTCGTAATTATCAAGTTATACGCCACTTCTATGCTGGCTGGACCTGGTATATTAACTTTTTCCTGGCTAAGCATTCAGATGAAAGCTCCACTAGTTGGTTCATAGTCACTTAGTCAGTTATCTATAGGAGGTAGTATTGAAGACCCATATGCGAGTGATATTCACCAAATCTAGACTGACTGCAGGGTTAAATATGAGTCTTCCGATCTTGCAGCTATGGCGTTGGATTGTGATGCGCTGACAACTAGAATCACAGCGACAGACAGGCCGGGGGCATTTACTCCAGTCTGTTTCGTGTCTGTCAGTAAGCCTCAAGGGGTAGATTATGTGCGAAAGTTCTAGTCTTGAGTTTCAGGAGACTGCCTGTCTGCCGCGTCTTTCATTACGAGGCGTCCGGTGAATGCCACCTCCAAGTGAAGAGCTCATTGCTGTTTGTTGGCTAGCAGCTTGCTAATAGGCCAAAAGTTCAAAAGTTCACCGCGTCCCGGAGCGTCGAAAAAAAAGGTGTAAACAGTGAACACACGAGCATTTCGACCGCCCCTTCCGTGAAACAAAGCCACTGGCGTTATTTTTAGTCAGCGACATGCCTGGTGTACCTTGAAGAATTATGATTTATAGGCTCTATCTGTGGCATTTCATAGGGTGAAATTATAACTGCCCTATTAGACACTCAGAATTCTCCATAAGAGGTCCGTGCACTACTTACAAATGGGACTTAATATGTCACCCCAACTACATGACCGAAGACTGCCGTCAAAACTGAGCTATGAATATTTATGCTAGTCAAAAATTTCGTTCTTCAGGAAGGGGATATTTTAGATTTCCGAAAAGTCGTTAATATGTGAAAGCTGATGCTGGTTGGATGGAAGTACGCGTCTTCTGTTATACACGGGTCTCACAGTGCTGCTCACAAACTATGCTACCCGCTACGCACAGATTTTGGTGTTTTGTGGGCAAAAAAGGCTTTATCATCATAAAAAGAAGGGAGATATTTATTTTAAAATGAAGCGTGAAAATAGGAAAGGAATCGAAATGACACACATATTGCTAAGGTTTCACCGTTGAACTCCAGCTGCTTTCGAGTACAAAAAGTCGATGAAATGAAATTGAACGAAAATTAAGAAAAGAACTTAAGTACTTATTCGCTATTCTTGATACGGATGGCTAAAATGACTTCCTCTCAATGGTCAAAGCCGTCATTACTTTTAGCATTAGTTAAGAGCGCAACTATTTAAGGTTGAGTGCATTTACGTGAATTTTAATAGAGGTCCGATGAAAGCTGGCACAGTGGACAAGATATAGCATATCAGTTGGATGAAAATGTCCACCAAGTGTCCAGCAGCATGGCAGGCGCATAAGACACAGTGCATGACCGATCTCATGAAATGTTGGCCGCAATTCTAAACTGCGCTTTCGGTTAGGAAGGATTACTTAGGCAGGGTTGTAATATTAATCTTCACGCGGCACAAATCCATAATGTTTCCAACTCGCCAAAATGTCAGCTTTTGAATTCATCTCTTTTCGACCTCTTACAGAAGGCGCACTCGGTAAAAGATGACTAGGTAAGAATCGGGAGATTGCACCCAAAAAATCCGCCTAACCAAAGCAGCCTGTCTTACGAGACAAGTGGTAATAGGGGTTTTATGGGTGGTGGCTGATGGGGATGTACGCTACTAGCCGACAGAAAGCCTTATTTGAACAGGTCAATGATTGAAGTTGGCCCACTCTCCGTTCCGTTATTACAAAATAGGTCGCCAAAAGCAGTATAGTGGTAACGGACGAGTGGAAGGCATATAATCGTCTTCTCTCAGAAGGTTATCTACATTTCTCCGTCAACCACTCAAAGAACTTCAAGGACCCTACCACCGGACGGCACACCAATGCCATTGAGGCATACTGGAGTAGACTGAAAAGGAAATTCCACGAGGGAGGCTTATTATGTGATCGAGCTGTGTGGGCCCACAGAGACGAAGTAGAGTATCGTCTTTGGTTTGGCCTCAATACCATGTCTTTGACAGATGCCTGGGAACTGTTCCTGTCCCATGTTGTGCAGACGTATCCCATTTAAAAGTGATTTTGTTTTGTAATAAACTGCCATAATGCGAATGTATGCCGTATATTCAGGTGTACGTGTGTAACGATGGGGAAGGTTGGGTAATAGCGACCATCGTCCATGTAACCTCCTGCGATGTTCGTTCGGCCAGCCCATGTTAGGCCGTCGCGGAAAGTCCAAGTAGTGCGTGAAAGTACGCCTGCAACCGCTGATATAGCCTGAAGGCGTTTGAGTCCACTGTTAAAGGTATTATTTCTAGGTAACGGATTTTTTGGGTGCCATCTCCCGTTTGTTACCAGATGACTACTTAAGTAGCATGCCTTTTTTACATTGATTTTTGATGGTCTTATAAATTCAAATATATTTTTTAGAAAACACGTATAAAACACGCTTTTTTACCTGTTTGGTAGAGAACCACGTTTTCTTCAAATTTTATATCTGAAAAAGGGTATGTTTAGGTTTTAAAAAGTTTTCAATTATGAGATTGATTAAAACCATGCAATATCCATTCGTACAGCATCGTACCTATCCGTTTAACAATGTTTCTCATAAAATTTACAACGTAGTCCGCATCTATTGCAAAATTTTATTAACACCATATGGCATCTTTTTAAAGACGTAGAGGAATAAACGATTTTCCTTACGCGGAGGAAAGCATGCACCCTGTAGACTGAAGTCGCTAAACGCTAACGCAACGGCTGATCAGGCTCAAACTTATTCGGGAATTGGGAAACTTTTTCAAGGCCTAATATACCCTTTCTTCGGACATAAAATGTGAAGAAAACGTTGTTCTCTGCCAAAAGAGTAAAAGGAAGCCTGTTTTTATATGTGTTTTTTACAAAAATATATTTGAATTTATAAGACCATCAAAAATCAATGCGAAAAATGCGTGCTACTTAAGTAGCCATTTTCCTGTCGAGTGCGCCTTCTGTACGAGGTCGAAAAGGGGTGCATTCAAAAGCCGACATCCTGAAAAGTTCGAAATATTATGGGAGTATGCCACGTGAAGATTACTATTACGACACTACTTAAGTAATCCCTCCTAATCGAAAGCGCATTTTAGAATTTCGGCCAAAATTCCATAAGATCGGTCACGCACTGTAAGTTTATAGTGGTAGTGGACTTGCACGGTATCTGCCGCACTCTCTCCTCACTCAGTCACTTCCGCCCAGTAGGGCGACTGAGTCAGGATGACAAAGGTGAGATAGGACGAGGTAGTTGACAGAAATCAACAGTCTGTCTATGTGTGCCACAGGCGACCCGACCTCTTTCTCAACACCAGGTTTTCCCAGAAGGGAAGACAGGGATAAGATACACACACGGAAGAGGCTGAAACCAAGGATAAGATTCGATTTTCGGGAGCACAGTGATAGACCTAGTTTCCTTGCCCAGAAGAGTAAACAGCCCTTATTGAACTACTCATAGATGCAAGGCCAAAACGCTCTAGTTTTAATAGTACAACGGGTCTCCGGCCACAAACGACCAAGGGCTCCCTCTCTAACGCTGTCGAATTTAACAGTCTATTTGTGACTTGCCATCTTTACTACCTTCTCGTTGTGCCACTGCCTGCTTGTAAATAGACTCTGGTCTGGCCACTCAAACTTCGTGCACCAAAAACTTTTACCTAATCTGCCAAACGGCTGCGTCACAAAGGTTTGTTCACACGTCCATGAGATCTGGATCTCGCTCATGGCCTTTTTAAGGCACGAGTTGTGGAGACAGAGCCACACCCCCCCCCTGAATCCACGTGATGCCTGAAGTACAGCCAAAGGCCGAGTACAGCAGTTTGAATGCATTCGGCATCGTTAACCAACAACCAGGTCAGCTGCAAACCACAGACTAAATAAATAATCTGATTAGGGTCGAACGTATTCAGTGCGTCCTGAGGTGACGAAAACCATTTATTGTGGTCATAGAGTGTACGGCCAAAAACTTTTGCTATTAAATCGACCGATCTGATCAACGTACCAGCCCACTAAGAAGCAGGTGATATGACCGAGGGAGGAGCCGAGTCAAGGGTTTTAACTGGCGTAGTAGAAGTTTTCAAAAAGGATAGTTTTTTAGTCCATCTAGATAGGGACATCTGTGTGCATTTTGTTAGAAATGGTCAACCCATGTATTGGCTGTCGTCTATCTATGTTGTCTGTGTTTTGGTCATTTTCCTTCAGGCATTCTGATGCTCTCCTGGTTTTCACATTTTGCACAGATTGCGAAACCAAAGAAATTATATAGACTGAAAGGGCGCCATTTAATCAAAAAACAGAATGTAAAAAGCGGAAATTTTAATTCCATGAACAATTTTAAACAGTGGCTGACATACAGTAGGTGGGCTAACTCATGAAATGCCAACCGAAATTCCGAAATGCGTTTTCGTTCCGAAAAGATTAATTAGGTAAGGTTGTAAAACTGGTCAGCCTGCAGTATAATTCCGTAGTAATTCAGTTACCACAGGATGCTGGCTTTCGAACGAACTTCCTTTAGGTTGCATGCAAAAAAGATGCTCTGTAAAAAGTGACTACTTAAGTAGCATGCATTTCACATCGATTTTCCACGCCCTTAAAAATTCAATTATATTTGATGAGAAATGTGCATAAAAATATTCATTCTTTCGCCCATTCGGTAGAAAATTACGTATAGTTTCAATTTTATACTCGAAGGAGGGGTATTATTTGGATTTCAAAAACTTTTCCAATTCCCGAATAATGTTGAACCCGCTCTGCTGTCGCACTTACATTTGGCGTTTCCAAACAACAAGCCATGTGCGTACGGAAAACCGCCCATTTCTCAACAGTATTGAGAGGAGACCATATGGGGTTCATAAAATTTAGCGTTGGATGTGATATATATTGTTAAATTTAAAAGCCACATTGGTAAATGAGGAGACATGACGATTTATGAGCGGCCATTTCACGGTATTTTAAAGTCCCGCAATTAGAAACTTTTTCAAAGCCGAATTATGTCCCTCCTTCGAGCGTAAAATTGAAAGAAGACGTAATTTTCTACCGAATGAGCAAAATATTGAATATTTTTATGCATGTTTTCCATGAAATATAGTTGGACTGTTAGGGGCATCGAAAATTAATGAGAAAAAATAATGCTACATCAGTAGTCATTTTTTACAGAGTGCAGTTTTTATATGCAGCCGGAGGGAAGTTCGTTCGAAAGCCAGCATCTATAGGGTAACTGAATCATTATAGAATTATACTGCAGGCTGATTAGTTTTACAACCCTCCTTAATTAAGCTTTTCGAAACGAAAACGCATTTCGGAATTTCGGTTGACATTTCATGAGTTAGACCACCTACTGTATCTGTCTCCGATGGTGGGTTCGAGCGAGAATCCGAAACGTCGGGCCAATAAACTTCCTGTTCCAGCGAACGCGTCCTCACCTTCTTCTTTATAATTAGTGACCTCGTCTGCGCTTGCCGTATATATAATCTGGCCCCCCTCCAATCACAAGGGCCAGGATTTCACACAAAGGGGTTGGGCGGCGAGCATCTCATACGCGTGACAGTGCCAGAAGTCACATTGAGAAGGAGCCATTACAGCCTGACTCTTAGTCTACCAGTCCGCCACTCCACACAAACACACAATAGTTTGACTGCGAGTTCCATCGTCATTTGGCGACTTTCCGAGTCACGACGCTTGCGCATTGCGGTAGTCTCAGGCTCGGATCTAACATGCGGGGAGTTCCAAGAAAACGAGAAGTCCTCTGGAGGTGAGTTTTACATGATGAACAGTTATTTTCCTGAGTTGTGCATTTTTCATACTTTTTAAACTATGGATTTAGATTTTAAGAGCATGCCCTCAATAAAGGATTCGGAAACCGCACAAAAGTGCGTGAAACTTAAAAAGCATCATGTCACGGAATCTGCACAACGCGTCATAGGTTCGTCTCGTGAATCGAAAAACTGAAACATTTGAAAAACGCGCCCATAATCGTCCGATGGTAGAGGGACGTGTCTGAAGCTGGTAAATCAGCGATTCGACTCTGACCGGCCCTGTGGGTTCCCTTGTTTGCAGTGATCTACTGTGATAAAATAATCCGTGTTCACAGCAGTTTATTCCAAAGAGGAGCTTATGTAGAATGCGCAAAAAAGTTTCCTTTTGTGGTAAAAAAGTTCAGATTAGCAGCAAATAAGGTTGTCGTGGGAGGTATGAAAAAAGGGACTACACCAAACAAATCTGGAAGAGGGTAGAATCTGAAATAGCTTCAGAAAAGTGGAGGTCTGGGTAACAATACAGCGGTGGGTAAGGCCTAGCTTTTAATGGACTTACTGAAAAAACTCATCTTTGTCCATTTTCAGACCATGCAGTGTGTCTGAGTGCTCTCTTTCGCGTCGCGAATCACTCATATTGCGCAGGGCGGCCATGAAGCTGCTAAGGCGTGGGTCGGTGAATGCAATGCCGGCCTTGGAGATCATCTGCTGGCACAGCCAGAAAGCGGAACGAAAAAAGCAAGTTTCAGCGCTTCAGTCCTCAAAATATGAGCCAATGTACACGTACGGCCAGTTGAGGATGAATGCACGAGCTCATTATAGGAACTTTAGGTTACCACGCCAAGCTATCGAGGGATGGAGGGGAAGTTATCTATTAGTTTTTGTGGCTGGTAGCTAAGGCCATAATAGTTTTGCTCAAAGTGGGGAACGATGAGGGTTCTGAAGATGAAGATGCGATCACTGGGACAAGAAGTTTATTGGCCTGACGTTTCGGGTTCTCACTCGAGCCCATCATCAGAGACATTCGCAGATAGAGGTAAAGGTGGCACCAGGAATGCAGTATTTATAGCACGTGGCNGAGCGCCCTCTTTGTGCACTTTTGGGAGACCGTAGAATCGGGCTAGGGCCGTTTCTTGTGCTCTCGCCATGCGTCGGTCGATTGGCGATATTGCACCTGAGTTCTCCATTGCCAACAGCGTCGCGTTAATCTCGCGTGTCAGCGTTTTCATGGGGTTGGATTCGCATGGCACATAGGACTGACGATCATCCAACAAGCTTTTGGCTTTTTGATTGTAGTCTGTCCTGTCCAATACGACCGTTGAACGCCCCTTGTCCGCAGGCACGATAACGAGGTCGTTGTCGGCCCTGAGTTCTTTAAGTGCATCACGCTCGACCTTGGAAAGCACATCGCGCGGCCTATGAGCCATGAGGAGGGAGGACACTTGGTGTCGAATGAGGTTCTTCGTTTCGTCTGTCGCTCCCGTCTGGCTGAGGATTGATTCCACTGCTGCGATCATGTTGGCAGGTTTGGCATCGGCTGTGTTGAATGAGGCCTCATGCCGTAAAACCTGCATTTTTTCCTCCGTCAGCTCCTTTGACGACAAGTTGTGCACCAATTTGTCGTTCTTGGATGACATTGGAGCAGGCAGCTTACGAAATTTGCTCTCTAGGGCTGCTTCTCGCGTTGCTTTATGTTCGCGGGTTCGTTCGGCCAGCCTCTGCTGAAGCAGTTTTATGCCGTCCTCGCCCATGAACTCGCAGCACCTTGCCTTCCCTTGGTCAATCCTCTGACGGTATTTGCGAATCCGTGAGTGACAGTCTTGAAGGAGCACTCGGATCATTCGTCGGCCGTGCTGAAGTACTGCGCGTCTCGCCAGCTCTGTGTTGACCGGAGGTTTGTATGAAACGCACTTCGGCAGCACATTGTTGTCGAGACACCTGTGCAGAAATCGAATCTGCGCATATGTTGACGACTCTCGAAGGGCAAAGGTTTCCCACCGTCGAGCCGATCGGAGCGCTTCGCGCCCAAAAAGATTGCTGATAGAAGCGAACAGGCGAGTCCCAGGTAGCAGTTCAGAAGATGAAGATGCGATCACTGGGACAAGAAGTTTATTGGCCTGACGTTTCGGGTTCTCACTCGAGCCCATCATCAGAGACATTCGCAGATAGAGGTAAAGGTGGCACCAGGAATGCAGTATTTATAGCACGTGGCTGCCGTGGGACCGTATGCCGAAATCCTCGCAAGGGGTGACAACCGCGTGAGCCGCGAGCTGCTCGAGTCATGGTTCTCAGGCCCGCAATCCATCAACAAACACAATGACCTCCCGGTGGTCTATTCCGTTTTGCGATTTTCCCTGGGCAGGAGAATCAGTCACGTGGGGAGGGCGCGGGTGAGCAATTATCACGGTGACAGTGAGCCAGTTTGCCGAGCAATCGTCACACCAGCATCGAGCACGGATGACGAAATCGCGGCAATTAACAACTCGGACTCGGACCGCCAAGCCACCGCCGCATCAATTACGACCCCAGCGGCGATTGTGAGAACTGTTAATTGCAGTGCGCATACGGTCCCACGGCAGCCACGTGCTATAAATACTGCATTCCTGGTGCCACCTTTACCTCTATCTGCGAATGTCTCTGATGATGGGCTCGAGTGAGAACCCGAAACGTCAGGCCAATAAACTTCTTGTCCCAGTGATCGCATCTTCATCTTCTGAACTGCTACCTGGGACTCGCCTGTTCGCTTCTATCAGCGATGAGGGTTCTGGCGGGCAGGTTTCACCCATGTCACAAATGTTTCGGCTTTGCGGGCTTCAGACTTTACAGCCCTCCAAGTTGCTGCATGTTGGGTGTCTGTCGCAAATTTCTGCCCTAGGACACTGTTTCGCGAAATCGCTTCGGATGATGTAAAGGTGGTGAAACACGTAGAACTTAATGACACTGTAAATTTCCTGACCGCTTGTTTAATTGCAAACACTCCCCGTGTATAACTATGCAATGGTTATTCGGAATTGGATAAAAGAGTAGTAAATGTATGACCTCGTGGTTTTTCGCATATTTTACCCCGTTCGCCTCATTATGTCTTATTTCTACAGGATTTGGCAAATGTATAGTAAGGTAGAGAGAAATCATCACGGATGCGCAGTTAAGAAGATACACACAAAAGTTTCTTTTCGGTTAAATTCAAAACTTGGACTGAAAATTGTAAAACAGAAACAGGGTAAGGGGTGTGTAAGTGAACATGGATCACAGTGTTCAGTTAATCTAAGAGAGACTGTAAAATAATAGCCATTATAGGAGAAAATAGACACAACGGAAAGCCACAAGTGCAGTATTTAAAAGTTAAAAATACATCCCTCTTATTAGGCCTATATTAGGTAGTTTAGTAATCCCCTAATAAGAGAATATTATTGAAAGTAAAGTCATTATGAACCAACCAGGAGACTGAATACGGAAGTGTTGAAGATCATTCCGTTGTAAATGAGAGGAGTAATCGTGTAAAATTTATGATTTAGCTTTTGGCAGCCTTTCTCATAAATTTATCGAACTTTGTAAGCCCAAATTTTAATGTTGTAGAATGAAACGGTGTAGAACTGAAATGCTGACTGAGTTTCTGAAATATGTTTTCAATCCCTAACGATTAGTTTAATAGGGTCGTAATAATAATTGTAATGCCACATAACGTCAGAATATTTCAGTCACGCCAGGATGCCGGCTCTTAAATGAGTTTCTTATCAACCGCTTGCACAAACTACAATCCACAAAAATATCCACTTAAGGGACACAAATTTTACTGTCTATTTTTGAAACCTTTATAAATTAGAATATATTTTGAAAAAATGCAGAAAAATAGTTTTGCTCCTACGTATTTGGCGGCAAATTACGTCGTCTTCAAATTTTGTACTTGGAAAAGAGTGCCTTTTGGTTTTAAAAGAGTTTCCAAGTCTTCAAATAATTTTGAACCCGACCTGCACCTTGAATTCAAGATTTCCAAACTGCAGGCTGTATACTTTTCATGCAAGGAAAATCATACATTTCCATAAGCTATTATGAAGAGTAGATGTAGAACTCATGCTGTTGTGGACTACGTCGTTCACTTTATAAGCATCACTAGTTATCGTGCTAATGCGATGCTGTACAGCTAATACTCCATCTTTTAATGTATCTTTCTAGACTAGAATAAAAAAAACAAGGACAGGCATGAGGTAACCAAGGAAAACTCACCCCAAGGAGGGCAGAGGAGTCAACAAGGTTACTTTCATGATCTTTGAGCGATTCAAAGAAGGAATTTGCAACTTCACTACGTTGTAGATTCGGAAAAAATTCCAAAGGCGAGCTGCCGAGATAAAGAAAATTACTTCGAGTGCATATCAATTACTCACAAATTTACAAAACTTTGCCCAGCGTATACTCATTACCCAACGTCATTCAACCAAGCATAAGTACATGCCGAAAAATCCAAAAGTGTATTTTTTTTTATCGGTGCACACATGCATGACATACACAGGAGTTTTCACATTTAACACTAAATAATTATTCAGTCTGTCGTATTGTTTATACGTTTGGACGAGAGAACAATGCCTGAGAACGAAGGGAAATAATTTCCGGCTTGAATCTAACATACAGTCAGACTTTCCGGCGATTTTAATTATCAGCGAAAGTAGATGCTAAGGAGTTGTAATTTTTATAGGTAACTGACGTCAAGATGAGCACAGAAGCAGGACACCATCACGAAAATACGATAACAAGCATGCATTTGCAGTTGGTATACCAGCCCCAAGTACACTAACATACAGACTTTAGGTGCAAAAAGGGTTTATTAAGATACTGGCAATAAAAGTACTTCGACAATAAAGCCGAAAAGGAAGAAGCGGAAAACACACGCGTGACGTGCGCCTTTCGAAGCGACAACGGAACTAGTGAGTTCCGTAAGAACGATCGGTGAGCGCCCCCTACCATTGTACACTCCCGATCGAAACCGCCAGGGCAACGGGCTCGTGGCCTAGTGGTTAGAGGCGTGGACTTCTAACAAACAGGTCGCGAGTTCTAGCCTCGGGTGTTCCACACATCGGGGTTGGGTATGGCTGGCTGACGACGGCTAATAAGCCAGAAATGGTCGCTCCAGCCTCCCTTGTCTTTGTCAGTAATACCATCCTGCCTATATCATGCGCCGCTGGGCGGCCGCTGGTCTGGCTCGAGAGGGAGCCCGTAAGGCACAACGGAACGAGTGAGTTCCGCAAGAACGACCGGTGAGCGCTCCCTATCATCGAATTCAAGATGTTATTGCGAGGGAAAAGTGTGTGTACTATGCGAAGTACCGCCGACTGTGGTGATTACAATGTTATTACGAGTGCAAAACTAAATCTAAGTATCAAAAGAGAAAGAGGCGTTCACCGGGAGAGGTTTATTGGAGGTCCGACGTTTCGTGTAGTTTATTCGTCTATCCATCTTCAGAGACTGGAAAGTCCTGCGCACAGCTCCCCTTGTATGGCGCACTTTGTTCAATGCGTGACCCACCAATGCCGCCTGCGTGACTGCATCCAACCCGCATGTCACCGTGATCTGAATCGCCCCCGTCGGTCGCTGGGATGACTGACAGCCCCGATTGTCCCGCGTCGTGACTGTCCCCCATTAGGAAGGTTCGTAAAGTCAGATAGGGGGGAGGCAAATTGATGTGGCGGTTGACAGACCAGTCGGTGGACATCCAGGTTTCTTGCAGTTGTCATGCTGTATGATCACTGCCCCGGCCCACAATCTCAACGACGTCAAAGTTGAAGATGTGTCCCATTTGCGCGGCATAGGTTTCTACCTTCGACTTTGGGTCAAACCTTTGCGGCGCGGGACAATCGGGGCCGTCAGTCATCCCCGCGGCCGACGGGGGAGATTCAGATCACGGTGTCATGCGGGTTGGATGCAGCCACACAGGCGGCACTGGTGTGTCACGCATTGAACAAAGCGCATCATATAAGAGGAGCTGTGCGCAGGACTTTCCAGTCTCTGAAGATGGGTAGACGAATCAACTACGCGAAACGTCGGACTTCCTGGTGAACGTCTCTTCTTCTTTTGATATGCCACCTGGGAATCGAAGTTTCACTACTATTAAATCTAAGTAAGTTTATGGCTGCAACCAAGGCTTTTAGATGCAACTATTTGAGGGAGGAGTTTGCACCGGACACATTTAACATTGACTGCAATACTTGAACACATTTAATGGGAGAAAATTCCATGCATAGTGGTCAAAATACTGATGGGTGCACGCTTCATACATGCTGCTGCATTGAATGCCACCTCATAAGCATGCAAAAAGTACTGGGGAGAAAATATTGCTGCATACATCTTATCTATCGATATGGATGACAATCTGTTTCGCCAGAAGGAAGTAAGAAGACCGCTTCTCCCTGATGTCATAAGTCCTCTAAGAAAAACAGTTAAGGTTTAGTGCGTACAAGAACGGAGAGCATTTTTATCTAAAATATTGAATGAGGGCAATTAACAGATCGAACACTTAAAATTATTGAAAGTGATGCGTAGTAAAAGGAAATGTTACCCTCCTAGTCGCTCTTGCCACTTTGCTATTGTGCCTAATCGAGGCCGAGCCAAATGTGTGATTTGCGGACGTAACAAGAAATTTTTGAGATATGAACTGCAGTTTCTCCTCATGATATCGTCGCATGATTGTTTGAAAATCTACAGGGATAAAAGTGGTAGATTAATGACCAATTCGTTTACCGAAAGGCATGAATATCGCACAAATTAGTATACGACCATAAATCTTAGCCAATGAGCGATCACAGTCTATGATATTATATTTTTCCAAATTGTAGAATAAGAAGAGATATAGGTAAATAATAATTAAATGTCTCAGATCCGAGTCCCATTATCCGCACGCCTCGTAACAATGACCAGTGAAAAATTAATTTGTCCGTCTCGGTTGCACGGTTAAAAAGAATGAGCAAGTGTGAAAATGAATATTTTCAACATAATCGGATCGCACGTGGATCTGTAGGTCAAGTTATGCAAGACGTTTTATTAAAAACGGCCAGAAGTCAGGCATAGTTAGGATACGTCGGCGAATAATATAGAAATAAGCAGTTCAGTCAGCCATATTCCGTTAGAAACATTACATGGCGAACTGGCTAACAAAAAAATACACAAAACGAGGAAAGACCTAAATATTATGTCTGCAACTGAAGGAACGACGTGCGTAAAAGAGGCATTATTACACCACTCTTTCTAAAACCAGATGAAATTGTGAATTCGCATTGAACGTTATATCTCAGCGGAAGGTTAGTTGTATGCTCTGTATCTTGATTTTTCAACTTGTAGAGAACGCGAGAGTTCAAGACTCAAACCTGAACGGAGAATTTCTCTCTCTAAGATTGTGAAGCAACTGCATTTGATGTGCGATATGTTTGTCAACTTTGTTCACCCACATACACTATGCAAAAGAGCACATTATAAATAAGCGTAATCATTTAGAGACAAGAATTGGTATTTTGTCTTCTGGCCACGATGTTTGGAGAATTGTTGGCAAACACGCATAGTTTTCTAAAAACTTAGTTCCCTTCTTAACATTTTTAATCACGGAGATAACGAAAAGCATGCGGTATTCTATACAGGCGTCCGTCGTCTACGTTATTGCCGGTACCCTGACACTCGGAAACGAACATATTTTCTAGTTTCATTTTTATTAATATGTTCTGAATATTCAGGATAAAAAGTGTGAACTCAGACCAAACAAACAAGCATTGCGTTGTGTTAAAACACCAAAGCGAGCAGTGGAATTGTTAATAAAAATTATCACCTGTTAGAACGAAAGTTAAATAACGTAAAATTTGGAGATTATGATGACCAAATATGATAACTGAGAAAAGTCAAAAAATGATGAACGTCCAAAATAATGCAGTAAGATGTCCCACTTTGTTTTTAACGTGATTTTCTGGTTTACATAAATTACCGAAAATCAGCTAGAATAATATACAGAAGGATGCCTGACAGAGAGAAAACGGCTTCTGAGGATCCCAGATTGTGATTCGTAGGAAAACCGCAACACAGATAAAAATAGTTAAAAGTCCCACAAAGTGACGTTGTCATATTAAAAACTTCTTCTTCATATGTAAATTTGGAAGGAAATAATAGTTTCAATACTTGCGCATATATGCTATTCCGGCTTCGAAGACACCCAAATGAACGAAAATGTCTTTATTTACATAGTGCACACCCAATGTATTTAAGAAATGGTGGAAAATCCCTTTGGTCCACCAGTGTATTTTCCACTTTTCTGTATTGTTGTTTGAATATGCTGAAAAATACCCACAACTGGTTTAGGCTTGCGTGACGCGTGTTTTGTGTCATCCTGCTGTGATTTTCATTACCCCTTTGATCATGAACATATGCCTCAATTCCTCTTGGTAACGCGTCGGTCATATCTTGCCGGATGTGCATTTGTCTGAGCAACAAGTCCTGCTAGCCGACTTCAGCTCGGAACTTTTAAACTTTACCCAAAACATTTTCCCCCTACAACAACTGATGCTAAAGAGAGCTTCATTCTTTTAATGGGTCATTACAAATAATCACTTTGCCGTTTTTCCACATTTTTTTGCTGTCATGTTTTTGTAACAAACGCAACGTCCCTAAATTAGTATTAAGCCTTTTCCGTAATTATTTTTTCTTCATTTTTAAACTATTATTTAAACTACAAAAGCAATGACCCTTTTTTCTACGTTTATGCTCTTTTTTATTTACCGTGATCAATAACGAGCTCAAAATGGACTTTTAGACGGTTAACCCCCTTCCTTTAAATTGCTCCGTCCAAGCAAAGCAACCCGGCGTGGGGACTAGGCAGATAAAGGCCTTTTTCTGAACGAACCTTATCACCAGCAAGCGTTAGCGTCTCTTCCACTCGGTCTCGCGGTCGATCTCGAGGACCTTCTAAACTTGGTTCCAGCCGACAAACCTTACACTCAGTTGCAGGACACAGGGATTCGACATGTGGCTAAATCAGTCAATCGGATGGTCAGGAAACTTCTCACGCAAGTGTCACTTGGTGGCAAAACGCATTCGTAGATTATATAACATATGCGTCGCTTGCTGGCCGGTCATCAAATGAATGACGCCACTTTCAGAAAGATCTGGTTAGATAAGTTACCAGTTCCTATGCTGCATGCCTTGACCACTATTGAATAGAGCACTCCCTAAAAGAAAATAACCAAACACACAGACAGGACCAAAGGATGAGATCCGATCGGTGCGTCATCTCCCTAGTAGCAATAGATATCGAGTCGATATAGGGATAATATCTATTTATCGAGAAATGCAATAAGAAATCAACTTGTAGGCTATTAGTTTATTCCCTAACTAAAAATTAAGGTGTCCTTCCTCAGTTATCTAGGAGGTAATAACCTAGATGACTTCGTTAAGCGCATTTTCTTTGCGCTCTTTGAGGATGACATTGCCCTCCACGTTAACTTCAAGGGCAGAAAAATGAAAGACAGTCTGTGCAAATCTGAAATTTACAAAGTTATTCTGGGTAGGTTTGCAATTCAGTGACCACTATCTACATTTGTAGAGGTTTTTGCAGGGTGGAACAAAACCTCCGCTGCCACTTTATCCGACCTGGAGACCGCCTTCACAAAAAGACTGAAACGGTCCCTGGATAATTGTGTTCAACGGCAGAATAAAGAAATACGAAACAATAGCTGGACTGGTGATTATATTTCATCTTTTCATAATCTTCTTTCCCTCTAGAGAACAATCAGGCTTGTTCCACGAGTGGCGTTACGTCAGTGACAACAGATAACACTATGTATTAATCCTTTTTCACATTTTTTATCAAATAAACTATCTCCGTACTTACACGTCTTCAAAAAAGTTCCCTTGTAGGGGTTAAAAGCACTCTAAAGTGGACAACAGGAAGCAAAGTAGGCCGGGATTGGGGTGACTAAGGCGAACAGACGATAAGAAAATTATATATGGGTGTAAGAAGAAGAAGAAACCGCATCATGCGCATGGCCTGACGTGTCCCTATCGCCGATTTCGGAGTATCTCGAAAAATAGATATCTAGTCGATATCTAGAGCGCGGACAAAATCGATATCTAATAGATATAGGTATCTCGAAAAATAGATATCTAATAGATATCGTCTCGATATAGTTTGCTACTAGGGCTGCTTACTTAAGTTTGGGAATTCCCTTGAATTTATGCATTTCTGTGCATGATACCTCTTAAAAATTTCTATAAAGACTTTAGTTCGGTGACATAGTGTTTAAAAAATTAATTCTATAATGCATCTTTTAAGTAATTATTGATAGGAGCCGTCATGACAACTCACGCGGGCCGCGCAGAAAACCCTAATCATTTTTCGAAAGTTTAAAATAAGCCGTTAAATAAAATTGTCCCCGGTTGGTTGATTAAAACACCACCACTCCAAGCAATTCAATTTGTTAAAATACTCCGTTTCTAACGACAACTGACTCCCGTGTATATTGTCCCTTGTTGGAATTGTCAGGCTAAGTACTTAAAAGGTTTTCGTGGGCACCCTGTTGATGGATTACGATGCAGCAGTAACAGGAAACCTAACTTCTCGGGTCTCAATACGAATTCCAAATGTGGCGACCTGTTGTCTCGGAAATCTTCTCGTTCTCCATGATAAACTTTGTATATTTTGCGTTAAGGTCTATTTGTTTAGTTCAGAAAAAGAATCTTCTTTAGAAAATATTGGTTCGTATACAATCACTGGGTTCCAGTCCCCATCGAACCCGTGTGTTACATTTCCCGTTAAGAAGGATCAATTATATGCCAATGTCCTTCAGTATTCAAACTTTTGACTTCCCATTCATACTCGATCTCAATATTTTTATTATTATATTTTTTGCGCATATCCATCACTTTCTCCATCTCTTTTTCCTGGGTTTGCCTGCGGACGCATCTAGTTAATCCTATCGGCATATTCGAAACGGAGTAAATCAACCAGAACATCCTGAGTAGGCGAATAAACACCCTTCCTTACACCGCCGTCATTACAAAGGGAGCATAAAATAAGCAGAAGACGAAAATGCCAGAATGCATTAAAAAAGGCAAACTGGAATGCGGATAACTCGCAGATAACAAGACATAAGTGCAAATGGGGGAAGAAAAAGTAAAGACTCATTCCACACGATATTTAGTCACTAAAGTGATATTAATGCACACAACCTTGAAGACTATCGTTAACTAGTGCCGGAATATAGTCGGAAGTTTCATGAGAATGTGACTAAATCAGGAACTCACATGCATTTGGCTGCATATACCTACACATCAACTCCGAGCCTTTCTTAGATAGTGGGCAGGTGGATTAGGAAACTACGTCCAGAAATCAATTTCTTGCTATGTGAGAGCCATTCCTACCCTTTGAAATTGAACCCCATCCCATCCCAGCCTCCGTGAGGACTGCTTTTGGAAGAACATGTCTTTCTACCTTTTCCATTGTTTCAATTATCATTTTTTCATTCGGGGATATCGACAAGTGGACACTTTGGCCTTCAGGCTTTGGTGTGATGGGTACTCCTACGTACACGTTGCCTAACATACATCTAAACAAATATGGATTATTTTTTTCTTGACGTGGAGCGTTTGCAAAGTCATCGAGAACGGTTAAATGTCTGCATGATCAGCATTAAACGTAGAGTGCAACACTGGCGCATACAGTACGCATAAAATTTATGCGTGAAAGCTTTGGAAGCGTGTTCCATCATGTAACAACTTCTTGTTTTCCTTAGAAGAATAAAGCAAGTTTTTTTACAGAATGCACATGCAACCAGAGGTTATTACGTACTCTGATGGTGCAGAATTTTCGATTACTTTTTAATAATCCCGTCGACCAGAAGCGAGACAAAACTCAGTTACCTTCGGAGTGGTTTGAAACAAGGTGATCATTATGTCCCGAAGTAAGATCTGCTGTTCGGTGAAAGAAAGACCAAATAAATACATAAACTGCCGTATATAGAATCTACATGGCTACTTTTACGACAAGTAAAAACACGCTTTCGAGGGAATTTTATAACGAGAAAGCAAACATTGTACATTGCTCAGATCGTACTTATAAAATAGACAGTCCGAAATGAATAACATTTAGTAAACATAGAGGAAACTCGTTCATTTTTCGAAAATAGCAAGGGGAATGTGATCCGATCAGTATTGAAGGAGAAAAATTGTCGCTCACTGGAAGGCAAATATGTGGGCCGAAAAGGACCGTCTTGCAGGTAAGATTATGCAAGGGTTCGAATCGGTTATCGGTAAGATATAATTAATAAACCGGATGAGGCTATTAGCTATAGATACTTTCAAGTCGAAAGCTGAGGCAACTGTCAAGGTGGCGATGGAGGAGGAACCCGACGCGATCGGTCACAGTTCACTTAGAGCTCAACCGAGGAGGGGGCAAGTAAAGCTGCGGCGATCATCAAAATGCGGGAGATGCGACCATGACACTTCTCTGCTGACCGACCAGCCCACTATCCGGTGGTTAAAACCGTGGAATCAGGCGAGATCGTCAATAGGCCGCTCGGGGTCGAAATGAGGAGACGGCGTTAAAATGAGAGAAAATTGTCGCTGAAAAGGAGGAGAAATAGCAGTGCATTAACCAACTAGTCTGAAAGAGGCGTTGAAAAATCGGAATGACGATTTTTTCTTAAACAAGTTAAAAAGACTATCTGCCACGAAACCCCAAGAAGACTCTTTCAGATGCCGAGAAGTTGAGATTTCGTGGCGGAAAGGTCAACGATGACTTCCTACTTGCCGGCGAAACGTGCCTACGTAATTTTGATTTGAATACCGACAAATTAGGCGATGACATAGGTTCCAGCAAAAAATTATTCCAAAGAATGATATACTGAATGCAAAAAGAGAAGGAGCGTTTAGACGCAGAGAAAAGAGGCGGCGGAACCACCATGGAAGAATTTCGCATGCCATTCGCACTCCCCTCGGCTGTGCAACAAACCGAAACATGTAATGTTATCGGCGACTTTGATGCGCACCTAGGCAGAGTTCACGTTACCTAAGAAGGAGTACGAGGTTACCATGGATTTGTCAATTAAAATAAAAATTCTTTTCTTCTGATAAAAAATTATGTTATACACAAGGCTCCCTCGATAGCAGTCTTTTCTGTCTTTAAACGACGGAAGGCCGTATGAATGCATCCCCATTCGTATCACTGGCCACGATTGGGCAACACCCTTTTTAGGGGAGAAAATCAGCACGATGTGCTGCTGTAGCAGCCGATCCAATGCTAATTTCCGGCCCTTGTTTTTCACTTGACGTCCACGACAACACTGGTACCCAGCAGCCATGTCGCTAACGTACATCTACCCTCAGGCTGTTTTGAAGTGTCCCTTGTCCAGCTGTGATCAGTCACAACTGCGTCCACAAACTAACGCTATCTCATGCGCGTCGGCCGGCAACGCCTGCCACCCGTGGGTCCTCGTGATCACGCGCGCCCTTCCTTAGCACAAAGACTAACTAGTCACGCATTTAGTACTTAGATAATCACTTACTGCTATTGGACCAGATGTAAAAGACACGCGTAAGGAACCCACTGCCCATTACGCAGCATTGAACGGATGCTTTGGTGTGACACACAAGTAATTAGTCAACTCCCGACAAGTTACCCTATGCATAGAATAAATCGGTTCTAACATCCCGTTAAATTCTGACATCAGACGTGACGAGCTTAGCGTTGTTTTGGTAAAGCTAGAGTAATGTCTTTGACTGCCACATTACTGATAAGGACAATGGCAGTGCGGAGTGCTGGATGAACAGACACCTTGCCGTGACAGAGACCGGAACTCCGACCCGCTGGTGGTTGTCACGGGATAAGAAGTCGCCAAAGAAATTAAGTTTGGCGGTGTTGGGCCTGCGGGGACGCAGATGGGATTTCCGCAACTGCATAAGCATTCGTTTGGGAGAAATATCTGTCTTGAAGTAATGCACTAACGTGGTGACTCCATCTATGTTACCACTTTGGGAGTACTTGACCGAATTTCTAGTTACCCGCTCTTATTGTCATCAGACCCACCACTTGCTCACACATCCTTTGGTTAATCTAGTAGGCGTGACAAGCAATGCGTACGCACGTGGTTCAACTGCTTACTTGAGACATCTTTACGCCGATTGTTGCTCCCCTCTTCACTGATTGGCCGCAGACAGCCGAAGTTTAAGCATGCATTTAGGCCGTCGCTTACCTGATGAGGCGTATAGCTATATCTGCTATATCTTCTCACCTCAGTAAATTTTGTCCATCAAACCTTTGCCTCTAATTGTTGATTTGGGACTCGAGTTGTCGACCATCGTACTTCGACAGATATCTCGAACGTAAAAAGAATGGTTCGGCGACGACCGAGAAGCCTTCGGCGTCTTCTTTTTAAACAACAGACTACATGGGATGACGTGGAAACAGGGCTAACAACGACAAACCACATTCTTCCGATCCAGGACCATATGGCAGAGAATTTCAATATGTGAAATGATTGTCAGTTGCGAAAAGTAGAAGAAACTCAAATTTCAGAATAGCTGTTCATGCAGAAAAGACAGCAGTCATGTGGGATCCGCTACTGGCCGCATAATAGGATGAATGAATAATAAGGTTAAGTGGGATTCATCTCACACCTACGGATAAATTCACATAGCCTGTGAGTACCTTCACAAGAAATATAGAGCGTGAAGGCGGACTTGCAGGTATGATCCACAGAGCCATTCGGTCCTCTTTCGGGTGTAGCAAACTCGTCAACACGAAGCCATGGATGTACATGGCTGTCGTTCTGAGTAAGCTGGTCTACCAGGTGAAGACGCGTATAATGTGCGGAAGTCAAACAAGAGAAAAAGATTAATTTCGTTTAAGATGTCTCCAGATAACAGCGAAAGTAACGCGAGAGAAAGGAATCTCGAACACTAACGTCATTCACTTCCTTGCTTTAGTAATGAGGGCCTATCTGCAGTGGGGCGGCGCTGTCATAAAGATTGCTGATTGGCTTCTGTTAGAAGAAACATCTATTAATAGACACGGAGTACATAACCCACGTCTTGGAGAACGCTGTCAGGCGTATGCGCGATAATTGACCAATCTCATGAAATGTTAACCAAAATTCTGAAATTCCTTCTCGATGAGTGAATATCGTGCAGCATAACCTTAACATACTTCAGCCCCATCAGGATGCCGGCATTTTGAATGTGCTTGTTTGCAAACTAGACTCGGTAAAGGTAATCACAGGCAGAGTACCATTACCGACAAAGACAAGGGAGACTGGAATGGCTTATTAACCGTTGTCCGTCAGTCATACGCAACTCTGAGTTGTGGAACACCTAGGGCCTGATTCCGCGACCTGTTGATGTCAAGACTGAGTCATAACGGTCGGAGGCGGCAGAGGACGCAGATGGCTAGCACGGCGAAAACCCGCCCCTAGGCGTATCAACACACCCTCCGGTTCATGACGTACTCTGGCGGGGACTTTACATCACGCCAAAAATAAGGGCAGCACAGATCTGATGTGGCGAGGTATGAGCCTGTAACTGGTCCTGCTGTCCAGAACGGCGAGCCCCAACACGGGCTTCCTCTATCGATCACACACAAACTGACTGACGGCCCAGTAGACTCCGCAAAATCTCATCGATTGTATAGGCGAACCACATGCAAACAGGGGCCACAGTGGATGCCAGCTATTAGCCATCAAAGTCAACAATCTTGAAGGAGGGATTAAACAGATGAAAACTCTATATATTGCAGGTGACTATACGAATGTGCCTATAAGACGACTAAATAGAAGTGAGGCAAAAGAATCTCACCTAATAGTCACTTCATCAGCGTCTTCTATAGCTGATAAACAAACCCGAACGAACAGTGGAGGGCAAGACTAAAACGGCCAGCGAGGAAACCAATAAACCTTCGGAACAAAGAAATCGGGCGATAAAAAGCCAATGGACAGCCTATTCCGAGTGGTATTTTCACGGCACCCATATCAGAGGCTTCGACAACCGTATCGTCCATAACGGTTAGTGTCGAGATTCCTATGACCTTTAGCAACGCTTAGCGAAGTGTTGGAATGACTGGCCTCAGCAAAGGCAGTTCTATAGAGTCAATTATAGCAGCTGCAGACCATTATCGACAGCAGTCCGTGTCAACGGCTTCTCCAATGTCTGTCAAAACACGGTTCGAAAAACGGAACCGAGGAGGAACATCTGTTCCGTCATCATCGCCAGAAAACGATATGTCAACAGAAAATAGAGAGGGACTTTTCAGAGAGCGATATCTGAGTATTCAGAGACTCCCTGGATGAAACGTCAGCATTCCCAAGAAGCGGCTTTGGGGACACCTAACGGTCTTTTAAGGTTTGCTTAATAATATTTTGGAACCCACCGAGGTAAATGAAGTGTTCAAAGCCTTCCATCTTGAAAAACGGGTAATAAGTCAGTCAAAATCAACACGCTCCCGAACTCTCCCAACTGCACTGGCTTGTAAGAAGCAAGCCAGAGTGATATTCTCGCGGTGATTTGGGATGAATGCTTCAACCAGACGATTCGTCAGCAGAAATGCTGAAAAGTCATCTTCTATTTGTAAAACTGAGAAGGAGGCTCAGCAGAGGGGAAAGCAACTGAATTATCCACAACAACCCAGTTTGACGTCGCCCACCATTCTCTCTTTAGACGAGTCCGATCCGTATGACCGTGCGGGCGACATAGTAGGCGAGGGTTCGAGCCGCATCTAAACCACCTCTCCCGTAAATCGCAAGCTCATATTTATATGCACCATTGTGAAGATAATCTTATTAAAGTTTGACAAGCTTAGATAAATCTCCGTAATCTGTCTTCAGATTCAATCTTGCCGACAAAAACCTGGTTGTCCCAGCACGTGGAAGACCGTGAGTAAACTGTGCCCGCACACCAGCTGTTTAGAAGACACTGGACGAGACACCAGAAACGAGGTGTACTCACTTACTCAAAACACGGACTAATAGTCCAAGACAAAGGGGATAAATTTGCGTGTACTTCCGAGGTAATTCGGCTGACTATTTAAGTATCGGGTTCACCAAGCCTTGACGTTGTGACAGTCTACCAACCCCAAGAAATGATCCCACGGCTGACGCCCGTCTGCTAGAGGACCTAGGAATATTTGCTATTCGGTCTGACACCGTAATCACGGGAAACTTCAAAGTACCACTTATTGGCTGGGCGTTAGTTTTCGCACTTGGTCCAGACGCAGCTTTTAACTGTCGTCTGTTAGACATGGCGCCTAATTTATTCCTCAATCAGAACTTCTTATTTGAAGCGAGGGTGCATAGATGGCAATAGTTAAACTGTCTGGATCTGCTGCTTACGAAGTCGCTGGACAGTACTGATGAAGGGCAATGTCTGCATCTTCTAAATCGAAACGACCAGAGTTAGAAGAAGTAGTTGGCGAGGCGAGTTTGGTCAAATGTAGGCCGAAGTACGCAACATAAACTGGACATAAGCTTTCACCGGCAACTGAAAAACAGACCCACTGGCTAAAACAAGCCTTAAAGAGAAGAGAATTAAAAACAAATGTTATGGAGGAAATCCCTCTCAGATAGGAACCCTGCGTTGATACAAGACAGAAAGGAACCTAGTTAAGTAAGTTATCTTCGGATAAGATATGTTTACGTAAGGGATATGGTTAACCAGGAGTAGGGAATCTGGAGTTATTCTATATTTAAATAAGAATTGGCACGCGAAACAGAGACTCTACTTTCCTATTGCGTGCTATTGGAAACCTAGAGCTTAGCGAGGATTGGTCAAAGACAGGGTCCCTTTCTTAAATTTGTAAGTCATCTTTACACAGGAAAGCGAATTTATTCCTCGTCACCGCGGCTTAATGGAAGGTCGAACGATTGGGTCTGTTTCTTTCACCGAAGATATTGTTCGCAAAGGGCTGCTGACGTTGAACGTGTCAAAATCATCCGGATCAGATGGTATATAGCCCAAATCGCTGAAACAGCCCTCTGGACAACTACCAAAACCGCTGTCCACGCTCTCCCAAGTTTGGTTCGAAGCAGGCTATTTACTCGCCGACTGCAAATTTGCACGGATCACACGCCCACATAAGGGCTCAGCAAATAACTACAGACAAATCAGCCTCACTTCATTTGCAGCGAAGTTGAAGAAAAAATGATAGAGCGAGAGCTGATGCGGTTCCCAGTGAAGCACAATAAGCTATGCGACGCCCAGCATGGATTCCGCAGAAGCGGAGTGTGCGGAAGAAACCTGCTCTACTGTTTAGAAGGCTGGACCCGGACAGTTGACGGCGAGCATGTAGTGCATGCAGCCTATATTGACTTAAAGAAGGCCTTCGATAATGCATTATGTCAGCGATTCCTACACAAACTCGGCCTAACACGTACTATTGGTAGTCTCCTTAGGTGGATTCGAAGCTTACTAATCGGCCACTTTCAAGCTGTCGATGTCACTGACAGGCAGTCGGCAGGTGTAGCGGTTGAATTCGGTGTTCCCCAGAACTCTGGTTTTGGTCTACCCTCTTCAGAAGGTCCGCGCTAGTGCACTGAATTGTGAGGTCGTCATGTTTGCTGATGATCTCAAACTTTGGGGCGCCATCCGAAATGAAGTTGATGAAGAACACCTTCAAGCAAACCTGCTCTGGCCTCAGAAATGGTTGCAGGACTGGTTTTTGCCGTTAATGTGATAAGTGCAACGCTCTGCGGGTCGGTGGAACCCAGTCTCCGAACCACAGGGGTTATCGCTTGAATGACATGCCACTGAAAGTGGTGGACACCCCATAAGGCTCTGGGTGTGTTGATCACGAATTCACTTAGGCCATTCTTGCACTGCTCAAATGTAACCAAATCCGCTATTCCAGCCCTATACCACCTAAAGTGGGCTTTCTCTACCTTTAGTGAAAAGTGCTTTGCGAAAGTCTTTCGAAAGTTTGTGCGGCCGCAGTTGGAATTCACCACTCAAGTCTGAAGATCCAGGACCGTTGAGAACCTTAACATCCTCGAAAAATCTGAAGGCGTGCAACCAAACCTATAAGTGAACAGGGATCACTAGCCTACGGAACTTGGTTATCTAATATCGACTACTTTCCGCTGAGTTACGGACAGGCAAGAGGCGACCTAATGCAAATACTTCACATCGTACGCTGTCAGGACTGCTGTCTTGTACCCAGAGACTCCTTTAAGTTGGCACCCCCAACGAATCTGCGAAGTCATCCACTCGAACAGCGTGTGACTGGCGCCAGGTTGGAAACACGGCTGTTGATCTCCTCCTGCAGAATGGTTGAGGCGTGGAATGTTCCGCGGGCAGATGCCACTATGTCCACGGTCGTGGAGACTTTGAAGAGAAAGCTGGACCAGTTTACCACTCCACATAGTAATGTCACATCATAATGGGCTGACGTTCTGCGCTAACAACTGATTATCGATACAATGTTACCGTCTATATTTCAGCAGTGTTTATTTTTTGAAAAATTTTAAAAATTTTAAAATTATCCCAGACTCAATTCACACATTCATTTTGGCGCCCGTAAATAAATGAAATCTGAACAGTTTCTATGCTCCACAATTCTGCATAGATTGACTGCTACACAACGTACTTAGTTGTGCGAATGCCTCTAACACTTGAAACTATTCGTTGATCTGCACAGAGTCGATTATTCTCTCGATGTTTGATGTTTGCGTTTCCAACTTTTTGAAAAACCTCAGTTACTTATACAGACTCGGGAGTTCAAAGATGCAACACCACATAGAGATCATGTGGTTTGGAGACTATAAAATCTAAATGCGAATGCAAAATTTACTCAGAGATTTGAAAACTTGTTTAAATTACAATATACCCATTCCTATGGTGTGAAATTTGAAGAAGACATGATTTTCTATCAAATGAGTACAGGAAAACATATTAATTATTACGTTTTCTATAAAACCCGTAAAACTCCTTTACCGCCATTCCCGTATTACAGGCAGTCGAGGTTTAGCCATTTCCAGTGCGGATACAGGACCATATCCGACCTATATTTGAATTTAAGAACGTGCCGAAAAAACGACAAACATTCATTTTACTTAAAGAATCCATTTTATAGAGTGCGCTTTTTCCAGGCGGCTGAAAAGAAGTGCATTCAGACGCCGGCATCCTCACCTGACTGGAATATCTTGGAATTATACTGGAGGATAATCAATATTACAATCCCAATTTTGTAATCCCTCGGTTAGCTTTTCATGAGATTGGTTACTGACTGTAAATGAGGCGAATTTACTCGTTTTTTAGTAGGTTCACTATGAGACTTTGAAGCAATATTCGCCCAAGCACATTTGCAGTCTTATATTAACTGATATAAGAAAGCATGTGCACGAACATTTATTCAACGAAATACAATAATTCCTTCAATATATCGCGCTTCTACTTTCGCGGCCTCACTATCGCAGATTTTATTTTGGTTAAAATATAGCTAATTACGATGCGTTTTAACTGCATTACACATTAAATCCAATTTCTTAATAATGTGCGATACGGATACTTGTGCGTGGTATTTAAACAGTGTGTTGAAATACATAAGTTAAACAAACATGTCCTGACATCTGAGAGATTATAAAAGGGTTTATGCTGTACAAATGTGTAAAAAGAATGTGGGAGGTTTTATAAGGACTAAGAATATAGTGAAAATAATTGAAAAACATACGGCTGTTTTACTACACAGATTTTCACTTTTTGCGGGAGTTCGGGAACACAGACCCTCTGATAAAAATGAGATCACGGCATGTTTGAATATGTAAGGCTGCTGGAAATCAATGCGAAAAATTATACTGCTTAAGCAATCATTTGTCTGCATCCGGCCTTCACAAAGGGTTGCAAAGAAGTGTATTCAAAAGTCGGCATCCTGGCGTGATGGAAGTATTTTAGATTTATGCCTCATGCTTATCAACAGTACAACTACACTAACCGAATCCTCCCTAACTGAAGTCACATTTCAAAATTTTGGTTAACATTTCTTAAATTCTATCACTGACTGTAAATCAACCAAAAAATACTTGCCTAGGACAAGTACCATTTGTATGTTTTGCTAGAAATATTAAATTTTTGGAGACCTTCCGAATACAGAAGGCCAATGCAAAGTGACAGGCTCGCAAAACGTTAACCACACAAGCTCTCTATCAATTTGTCGCTCCGCGGACACATAGGTTCCGACGCCACACCGCCACACCCACTGCCACAACCGAGAAAGCTCCTCCCAGCTGCGGTAATTGTAGTGCCAGGCTTACGTCCCGGTTCAGTCTTCTCGGGAATTTAGGTGCTCACCACAACGCGAGCGTCGCAGGGACACCGAGGGCACAAACCACCAGTACTACAGTAGGTCGGCTAACTCGTGAAATGCCAACCGAAATTCCGAAATGCGTTTTTGTTTCGGAAAGATTAATTAAGTGGGATTGTAAAACTAGTCAACAAACAATGTAATTCTATCATATTTCAATTACCTCACGACGCCAGCTTTCGAAACATCTTCTGTCCGGCTGCATGCAAAAACAACATTCTGTAAAAGATGACTACTTATGTAGCATGTTGGTAAACTAGCCAGCCTGCAACATAGTTCTATAATATTTCAGTTACCTCAGGATGCCAGCCTTCGAGAGAACTTCCGTCCGGCTGCATGCAAAACTACACTCTTTAAAAAACGACTACTTAAATAACATGCATTTTTCTCATAGATTATCGCTGCCTCTAATCACTCACTTATATTTTATGGAAAACATGCATTAAAATATTCATTCTTTTGTCATTTGGTAGATAATCACGTCCTCGTCTAAATTTATACTCGAAGGAAAGACATAATTTGGTTTTCAAGAACATTTCCGATTCCCGAAAAATGTTGAACTCGCTCTACCGTTACACTTGGATTCAGGGTTTCAAAACTACAAGCCGTATATTTTTCGCGTACGGAAAAACACACATTTCTCTGCGGTAATAAAGGGCGACCACATAGGGTTTATAAAATTTAGCAGTGGATTTAATCCATATTGTTAACTTTACAAGCCACATTGGTAAATGCAGATATGTGACGCTTTATGAACAGATATTTAACGGTATTTAAAAGTCCCACACTTAGAAACTTTCATAAAACCGAATTATGACCCTTGTTCGAGTATAAAATCAGAAGAGGATGTAATTTTCTGCCGAATGAACAAAAGAATGAATATTTTATGCCTGTTTTTCGTGAAATATAATTGGACTTTTAGGAGTGTCGAAAATCAGCGAGAAAAATTCAGGCTACATAAGTAGTCGTTTTTTACAGAGTGTAGTTTTTGCATGCAGCCGGAAGGACGTTCATTCGAAAGACGGCATCCTGAGGTAACTGAAATATTATAGAATTATGTTGCAGGTCGGCTAGTTTTAAAACCCTACTTAATTAATCTTTTCGAAACGAAAATGCATTTCGGAATTTCGGTTAACATTTAATGAGTTAGCCCACCTGCTGCATGCCAACATGCCCTTATTGCAGTGTAAATTAGAATCACGTAGCAAACTGGTCCACAGCCTAAGATGCCATCGTAATGCAACCTAAGAACCAATTGCGGGAGTTCCAGCTAATATCCATCGTAGGAGTCATATGTGCTCACACTGCCCCGCAGAGCATGCAAACATTTCATGGGTCCGGTCAGTCACAGAATAATGACCAGTAAGATATTATAGCCCAGGTCTCGGATCGAGAGGCTGGGTTTCGGACCCTGAACAAGTAGATGTAGTAGAGGGGCGCTCACTGACCCTGTTACGGAACTCACTCGTCCCATTTTGCCTTCGGGCTTCCTTTTGAGCCTCAGGTGCTGCACTCTTCGGGGTTGCGTAGGACTGTCTGGGGACAGCCAATGAGTCCGAATTGGCCATTCCTTGTCGGTAATTTTACTCTGCGACACACTCGCAGTCATGATTTAAAAGCTGGACAATTGGCGAGATAACATGGTTTTACGCAGAACCGACAGTCGGGCTGCAATAATTACTTCTTAATGCAACGAAGTGAGGTAGAAACTTGCAAGCCCGCGTCACCATAGACAACTGTCACACTTAAGCCATCACTGGTTATTTTAGGAGCGGTAACTGTCCTTAAACCTCACTAAAGTCTATCGGTTGCAGTGACAACTGAGACTTTATACGCCTTTATCCAATCACATGTCGCAGGTTTGCAGATGGCATTCCACCTGACGACATCTGAGAAGATTTCTGCGAACCGATGACAACGGAAATTTGGCGGGCTCCTCCTGAGGAGAATGAACTAACTGTCATCTTATTGGCTTTGACAGAAAGTTTTTGTATTGGCAGGGCCTCGGCCTCGTGATCATGCAGGACCACTTATCAAATTAAGACGAAAGTGAGCAGATCCATTGAGGTTGTCTTTGGTTCGATCATGAGTTACTTTACCGCGGATGAAATAGTGTTTCAACTGACGGGGTTGTATGGTCTTAGTCGGGAAGACGGGTTGCTCTTTAGCCTAACTGCTGGCTACCTGCCTAGTCCACGGATTGCGGACAATGAAACGGTCCTCAGTGAAAGTTAGCTGCTAAATAAACAAATCCGGGTCTGACGAATAAGCAGTCACGGATCAGCAACGACCAGGGTGCGAAGGGCTGTGATTTGACACGCTGAAAACCTCATAAAAAGCCGCAAGGACCGATCACACACTGTGACATGGGGACGTGAACCGTCATTAAAAATTTGTTTACTTTTGAGCCAAAGTGCTAGAGGAGACAACCTCGAACAAGCAATCCGAGCGACTGCTGGGGATCCGCCCGTACCCACGTTTTTAGAGAAACCTCAAGAAATATACCCAGATACAGTTTTGTGACCCATGCTACGGCGTCCGCAGGAGCCGACGTGCCCTCAATCCTGGTCCAGTGGTGCGGGCGGATAGTATGCGAGCTGGACTACTCAATAGGGGACGGACATTTGGTATTGGATGCTGTAATGTGCGAACATTCCTGGGTCCTGGTACCCAAAGTCTGACCGCGCGCAGTCTTTATCTGTAAAATGTGGATGTCTGCTCATGTCAGAAGTTCGAATTCTTGATTTAGGCTCACGAGAAATAAATGATCCCTGGAGTCAGCTCACACCTCATCCTGTACCACAGCGGCCCACGCGACTCTTCTGCTAGACGGTGTGGGATCGCCCTCTCACAGCAAGCCAACCTCGCTTTACTTGTTTAGGAACCATTCAATAGCCGGATGGCCAACGTGCGACTGAAGTGTCACTTCAAGAACAACTCTATCGTCGCTGTGTACGCACCAACTTCGGCTGCCGAACAGCGCGATAAAGAGGCGTTTTACTCTCAGTTGCAAGCGCTAGTTAAAAGACTGCCTCGCCGCGATCTGCTGATTGTCGCTGGCGATTGGAATGGTCGAACTGGAACTGGCGACCCCACAACCATTCATCTTCTTGGCCGCTTTGGGCTTGGTTCCTGATGTAAAAATGGTGAGAGATTGCTGCACTTCGCTGGTCGAAACCGACTGCTTGTCACTAACACATGTTTCCACCATCGCAAAAAAACATCTGCTGACCTGGTATTCCAACAACGGTCGTACGGCCAGTCAGACTGACTACATACTAGTCCGCTCAAGGTTCTGCAGCTGGGTTCACGATAGCAGATTGATGCGTAGTGCTGAGACGGGTAACACCCATGGATCGGACCATGTCGTCGTTCGCACACGCTTGAAAGTTCCTCCCTCATCGGCGCCCAAAATTCCACGTCCTAGACGCTTCGATGTCGCAAATGTCCGGCAACCCAGCACTGCCGAGGCCGAGAAAGGGAATCCGGTCCTGTTTTACGACCCGAGCCGACAGGGCAGGCAGTAACCAGTGGTCGTTACTTAAAACATCAGTTTATGGGGCAGCTGATAAAATTCTTGCATAAACCCAGCGGAGCCGCAATGACTTGATCAGAGGAAGAACCCCGCAGTAGTCTGCTCAAACGGCACGAGCCAGGTCTTGTAATGATCAACTCTTCCAGCAACTCCGAAAGATGACGCAAAGTCGGTCAGGGATGACCGGAAATAATATTTTGGTGAAAAAGCGACCTCCATGGAAGAGACCTCGAACGTTGGCGACATTCGAATACTCTACCAGCTTATCCGCCAAGTTAGTGGTAAGACCTCTGCACTGAGTGACTCTTAGCAACGTGAGTGGCGGCTAAAGTCGAGCGCTGACGTAAGCACTTCGAGCACCATCTCAATGCCCAACCCACCACGTCCATACTCTCCTTTGCAGGAGAGTTTCTTCCCTCTTCAATCTGTGCAATGTCATGCGACCTTCCTTCTGAAGGAGAAGTCACCGATGGCATATGAAAGCTACGCAACAACAAGGCAACCGAAGAGGACGGTATACCCACTGAAATCTACAAGTCTTGTGTCGACACTGGCGCCCTGGTTCCATTAAGCGATTAAACAAACATGGACAGATGAGGTTGTTCCTGAGGACTGGGACTCAGGCGTCCTTGTGCATATCCTCAAGAAGGGAGATAAGAGAAGATGGGGGGACAACCGTGGCGTAAGCCTCATCGACATTGCTGTGACGCTCTCTGTTATTGTCCTTCTCCGGCTGTGCGGGACTCTAGGACGAGGCCCAACCGAGCCGGATCCCTTGTTGGACGTGGATGTGTGGGCCAGATATTCTCACTGAGACTTATTCTCAAATTCTGCCATAACTTCTAGCAACCGACGGCCGTCTGCTTTGTTGACTTTGTCACCGCCTTCGATTCCGTCCATCGTTGGTCCCTGTGGCGGATAATGACACTAGATAGCGTACGGCCAAGAATCCTCGCCGTGATATAGGCCTATTACAGCTCAACTACTGCGTGAGTTCTGGTTCATGACAATATTTCCCAACCGCTCGGTATTCGGCCTGTCGTTCGACAGTGTTGTATCCTGTCGCCCGTTCTGTTCAACCGATTTATTGACTGGATTCTTAGGATTGCACTACACGAAGATGATGGTATTGATTTCGCCACCGGACACCAGCTGACTGGTCTTAACTATGCTGATGATATCGCCCTGGTAGCTTCTAGTTTCAGTAATCTACAGTCCCTGGTGTCGCGGATTAACAAGGTCGCTAAATTGGTCGGTTTATCTATAAACGCTGGGCAGACTAAAGTGTTTTCAATCTGCATCCCTGACCAGGAAAAGACAGCTCTCGGGACTGATGGTTATCAACTTGAAGTAGTAGACGGTTTCAAATACCTCAAGACAAGGCTACTGCTAAACGGGCAGAGCAAGGACGACAATATCTCTCGAATAAATGCTGTTCGCAGAATTTCCTCAGCCCTTAAAATATGTCTGCGGATCCGACGTGACATCTCCGTCGTCACAAGATTCGCGTGTACCGTGCATCTGTCTGGGATGCTGGGCTGTGTGGGTGGGGGACGAGCGAAAACTGAAGGAATTTGAACATCCGTTGTATACTGACTTTGCCTCAAATGAGACAGTTCGTACTCACTGCGACAACATCAGAAGGATAAACTCGGCCATCCAGGCAAGACGGCGGAGGAAGTTTCGTATAAACTGTTCCCAAAATAAACTGATCTACACTTCTTTAGCCGTTAATTTTTGAGAAGATTAAAAAGCAAAAATTTCCAAACTGAAATATCCACCAGAAAGCACACGGGGAATGATGGGGGACTCGCTGAAGAGTCGAACCCCTTGCAGGTAGGCCATGCAACGGTAGAATATCGGCGAAACACGTGTGTCTGGGCCTTTAGCTAGTACCTGTGCACCGAATATGGCATCTTCTAACGCTAAAATATACTACTACCTGCCTGTCGGCAGTTATCGAATAGTACGCGGTCATCCCGCTGTGGGTGATAGACCTCGGCCCAGACATTCATACATCGAAATTTGGTCTGCGTCCATAGAACGTAGTACTAACTGATATACTCCCATTTAGCGGTTAATTTCTGAGGACATTGTCTTCTGAATCGATGCTGCCCGCTGGGTTTTCTTAAACCTTCGAAATGCCTATGGAACCGACGTGACCTCTCCATCGCCACTAAGATTCGCGCGTACCGTGCATCTGTCCGGTCCGTCCTTCTATACGGTTGTGAATGCTGGGCTTTGCGCGTGGAGGACGAGTGAAAACTGGAGGTATTTGACCACCACTGCTTGAGGACCATCCCTCGAGTGAAGTTCACCGACATCGTCTCAAATGAGACAGTCCGCGCTTGCTGCGACAACATCGCAAGGATAACTCAGGCCCTCCAAGAATAACTACTGAGGTGGTTCGGGCATGTTTCTCGTCATCCACCGCAGGAGCTCAGTGTTACTGCCCTCGATCCGGAACCGTTGCCCCACTGGAGGCGTCAAAGAGGGGGTCTGCTCAAAATCAGGCTCGATGCAGTTTATCAAGACATGGAAGTGTTTCTTGGACCTTCGGTATTCGGCCTCCGTCGCCGGCGAAGATAATGGTTTGAGCTGTCCGGAGCAGCTGGCGCGGAACGTCACGCGTGGAGAGGCACAGTTCGGGACATCATCGAGGCCGGCTAGACTGAGCATGATCGCAGCCGTATCAAGTACAAGTATGTACAAGTCATGCTTTGTGTTTTGATTTGCTTTGAGTCGTGTCGCTTAAGTACTTACTTGCGAGACTCCTTTATTCATTGCGCTTACGGTGACCGCCGATGACAAATATGACAGTTGCGAGATGTGTACACTTGGCCCTTGGACAAAGTTATCAGAAGTTGACAAACATACCTCCGTCTATAACTTATTCAACACCGAGCACCTGTTAGAAGATAAAACAAGACCTGAAGCTCGTTAATCAGTCTTCTGCAAGGCGTTAAACACCTGTAGACCGATATATAGTAGTCCCTCTTGCCCGAGTAGCTTGTCAACCTTTTGGAGCGGAGGTGTTAGCCAACGCTGGATCAGCCTCATGTCAACATAATCAATCCAATGACCTAAAATACAAACTCTTGAAATGCCAAAGCATACGAAGCAGACTACATATTTCGCAGTGGACTTAAATGCCTTAATACAAGCCACAGAGCTCGAAGATAGTGAGTGAGAATTGGGTGAAATCATTAATCACTCGACAACTGACTGTTCGTGGAAGATAACATACTTGCCCGAAAGTAATTAGAAGTAACGAACCTCGGCAATCCGTTAATGTGTTCCCTAAAGGCCTAGTTGGGAATATTTAGGAAGAAGCAAAGAAAAACTATCTAAAAAACCTACTGTGTAAACAAGAATTCAGAGAATAGCCATCCACCTCGATGAAATTAATTCATATGAGGCACGAGAGCTAACTCCTTGTCTGAGTGCGAAGAGTGTACACATGTGGCAAGACCCACTTGCTTCGCCACAGAAAAAACAGAAATTTCCGCATACCTTATTACCCTTTATCATGTGTTTATTCCGAAATGCGTTTCGTCCTAGATGACAGCAGGCTTCTAAATTGTATTCCTCTCCAAACAAAAATAAAAATCATAAGTGACTGTGACAAAAATAGTCTGACTGACATTTTAAATGGAAAATAACAAGTAATAATCAAAATCCTAAAACGGAAAGTCATAAGCTAAAACATTTACAGAAGATTTATTAGGTGGGAGATAGGACAGTGTCTGAAAAAAAATCAGTGGATGTTTAGTCTGAGAGTCATACAAAAAATTCCTCGGAATAAACAGCAGAACACAGTCTTAATCGAGGGTTGGGAAAGTAAAAAACGTAATGAACCAGAAAACTTTGCCTTCTATGAGAGGCATGGACCGACGACTTCCAGATGTCAAGTCAGATTTTCTAACCACTCGAACCTCCATGACCTGCCCGCCGACTTTGCCAGTAAAAGATGCTACGATCACTTGGAATTCATTGTTCCGTAGTCAGTATCGACGGATTGAAAAATACATACATATTTTAGCTATGTATCAACTCAATTTTGCATGTTATATAATAAGTTATTGCCTGTAAGGTAGCATTAATACGTAGGTATTAACAAACGTATTAACGTACGTATATAACAAACAATTCATATGCACTTTAAAGCACTTGCAATTTACAGGCAGCCAATTATCATCTAGTTAACGTCATTTACACATATATTTCGCAAGATTATGTTTCGGATGCCCATTACGCAGCTATGCCAGTACACAGGTGAGCTGAGCATTAGTAAGTGTGGAATACATACAAGTGCAACCATGGAGTGAAGGATTTTTAAGTGCTCTTGCGAGTCTTCAAGTAGTTATCAACGGCATATCTTCCGAAAAAAGCATGGGAAAAATTTGGGAAAAGGAGGGGGAACAGGCACAAAAAAGCTACCTTCAATGCTCACTTCCGCGTGGATTGGCTTGGGACGGTTTCGTGGGGGAGCTGTTGACGATAAGTCACTCTGGCACAGTTAGTGGGTGTGTGCCTGGCCACACCCACGTTTTCACGCAACACAGACGGCTGAAAGGCGTCCAAGCCGGCAGACTGTTTGGAACGAATCTCAAGCCAACGACCCCCATGGTCGGCGTAAAGGTAGGAGCAATCATTACAAGAAAGATGATAAACAAGAGGATTCTGCTTCCGTATGTTGATCTCCTTGATGCGCGGCAGCGTTTCTCGCGGAGATCTGATCACGTAACTGCGTTGCAGGTGCCATCTATGCATAACAAAGTGGAGGAATCTCTGATGTTGATTTGCCGTTTCGGTCGTTGGTGCTGATACTTCTAATATAGGGTGTAAAGCATCTTCTAACGAAGCACATAAGCACCAGGTAAACTTGGGGGAAAGATGCAGGCGAAACCGATTGCCACAGATTTTGTTGATCTGGTGGAACAGAATTCCAACGCAACTCTGCTTGCAGGTGACAGGATTTTGGACTTGAACATTTTGCAGTGCAGCAGCACAGCAAGTTTTGTTGACGCGCTAACGCACGCCATGTTAACCGAAATTCTGAAATGCGTTTTCGAATCGAAAAGGTTACTAAAGTTGGGTTGCAATATGGATCAACCTGCAGCATAATCTCAAGATGTTTCAGGATGCCGGCCTTCGGGCGGACTTTTTCGGCCGCCCGCAAAACCTACAATCTATAAAAACGTGACTGCTTAAGTAGCGTGAAATTGTCTCCTTGATCTTTGGTGCCATTAAAAGTTAAAGTACATTTCATAGAAAACATGCGTGAAAAATATTCATTCTTTCATTCGTTTGGTAGTACGTTACGTCTTCTTCAAATTTTATGCTTGGATATAGGGTATAATTTAGTTTCAAGAAGCTTTTCTCATTCCCGAGTGATTTCGAAACTGACACGGTTTTATGAAACTTTTTAAGACCGTGAAATGTCCCTTTCGAAAACGCCGAGTCTCCGCATTTACTAAAGTTGCTTGTAAAGTTTACAATATGCTTAAATCCGCTGGTAAATTTTATGCACCCCTATACGATCTCCTCTTAATATCGTAGAGAGATGCCTGATTTTCCGTACACGGAAAATATACGGCTTGTGGTTTGGACATCCAGAATGCAAGTGTAACTGCATGTCGGTCTCGAAATCATTCGGGAATTGGAAAAGCTTCTTGAAACTAAATTATACCCTATATTCAAGTATAAAATTTGAAAAAGACCTAACGTACTACCAAACGAATGAAAGAATGAATATTTTTCATGCATGTTTTCTATGAAATGTACTTTAACTTTTAATGACACCAAAGATCAAGGAGAAAATCTCACGCTACTTAAGCAGTCACTTTCTATAGATTGTAGGTTTTGCGGGCGGCCGAAAAAGTCCGTCCGAAGACCGGCATCCTGAAACATCTTGAGATTATGCTGCAGGTTGATCCACATTGCAACCCTACTTAAGCAACCTTTTCGATTCGAAAACGCATTTCAGAATTTCGGCTAACGTTTCATGACTTAGCATATCTGCTGTAAATGGATGCGTTGTTGCTAATGAAAATTGAATGAACATCCCCAAAATGACCTACCAAAATTTTGTTTCTCGCTACGATTATGTGATGGACACCGTCTTACTGACCATATAAAAGATGGTGACACTTTGCTTTCTAGACTTTGCCGTTATACTTTTAATGCATCCAGTCTAACCAAGGTGTAGTACAATGTGTACGGGTAGTCCTTGCCCGCTTACGAGGTACCGTAATTGCCCTATGCATATTTTCATCCCGCGAGATTCTGTGTTCTGTAATAGCGATGCGAAAAGACGCAAGAGGTCGTTTGGAAGTGGCATTAACTGACACATCTGGATCCAAAAGTGAAAAAAAACGCATTTCCGTTTTACCTTGGGGTTAGGGGTCTAGAAGCGACGCAGACTGTCGCTTAATGGCTAGAAATTCATAAAAGTGGAGTATTATTTAGGATGATAAGGGAATGTCGACTGACCAGTCCCGGATTTTTCGACATCATCATCGGGGTAAATCCAGCCGCAGTTCAGTTGATCATTTATAAGTTCGATGTTTTACTACTTGACCTACAAACCTGTGCTCCTTAGGTTCGGCTGAGAATATTCGAAATCGCGTGAGTTGTCTCGGTTACAGGACAGAAGATCCAAAAAAGAGACTAACATCTCAAGGTCGCAGGTCGTTTTGAAGTGTAGGTCCATACTATTAGTACCTGATTTATGCGTCCGATGTTGTGCTTTGTATGCATGTGTTCAGATCGGCAAGATTTTACTAAAACCTAATATAAGACATGGGAAGTTGTCAACAGACCGTTTCAGAGAGTGCTGGTTCGCTGGGAAGATCGACGGAGGTTCTTGATAGGAATCACGATTAAACCAAGCTGAAACATTTAGAGCGGGTCCAAGTACCATGTTTAGCGGTTCTGCAGTTAAATTTCCACGTTATTTTCTATCTGAATGCATGCGTTAGTAATCCAAAAAAATGATTCAAATGTCTTATTTGGATGACAAAAAGCAATGGGCCTGTAAAAGAAAATGTTCCGTTTAGTTTTCGAGATGAATAATGCTGATGCCAGGTAGAACAGCAGCCGAAGCGCCACTTTTTCTGCGTTTCAGACACACTCGTTCATTCAGAAGACAGAACAGACGGCTTCTAAGCTATCTGTCCTTAAAAGTGGCCAAGCTTAAGTGGCCAGACAGATTTTTATTGCTAGCATGTCTCCCAATTCAACGCCGAGGCTCCGTCACTGAACCAGTTATGTGTGTTCTCCCAACTCACAAGGTAAGTTTGTCAAGGTAAGTTTTATGTCAAAAGGCATCCTACGCAAGTCGATGGAGGGATCTCTAAAACGGAGATGAGTGGGAGGTCTGAGAATTCATGCTATCCATATTTTTAATGCCAGAGACGTTTGATGAAACAAGGTGTGTGAAACAGGGACCAAAACGGGCCGGAATTGTTATCGTACTAAACTCACAATAAATGTTTGCACTAAAACGATGAAACTTAGATTCCTCCACAGTTGGGCCATAATCTCCCAGGTAATACCACAGTACACTGAGTCGATTCTGAAATGCTGTTAATTAGCACTTTAAGTAAGGCTGTCGAAGTAACATTAACGCAGACCGGCTAACGCCAACTCGTACTGTAAATTCAGTAAATTCTTCTGGATTCATAGATGGGAGTCTTTTTGCCCTAGTCACATTCGATGACCACAACAGAATTTGAAAGCGCGTAAAACCACCGATCATTGCGTGGGAAAAAGCAAGTCAATCAACAGTGATTTTGCCTTTTGACCACACAGAGCCCTGAGGGGGTTTGGAAGGATTGGTGCATAGTGGAAGCAGGCGGCCACAGGCTTCAGCTGCAATTCTTGACAGGGTGGGCCTAGCTGAAACTCGAACACTGTTCGTGTGTTTTGACAGCCTGTGTACTGCCTCCCACAAACACCCACCCGCACAGGTGCACTTCGGCGGGTGAACACAATTCAAACCCTCAGTGCGGCCGGCATACACACGAAATCTGTCGGGCGGTAGACAGGCAGTTCGGACAGGGAAGGGGGGGGGAGACCTAAGCTCTCCTACCAGGGCGAAATGTGTTCTTAAATCTGTAGCCGAAAAGAAACCGAATATGGTCCATTGCTGCGCGCTGCTTCAAGGACAGTCCCTCACCTCTCTCAGCTTCCTTATTTAACAGTTGAGGTGCAAACACAATTTAAACAAGTATAGGGCGTCGGAAACGAAGCAAGTTTTACCAGAAAGAGCCGACATAGAAGAAACTGGCGGCAACAAAACTTAACCGGGACACTGCGCTATGAATCCCCTCTGGAATTCAGTACTGCAGTACTGGGGGTGAGGACTCCTGATCCCTGTGCCCGACCTCGTAAACCTCCAGTAGCTCGATCTCCTGGGCAGTTATTAAGAGCGACCTCGAAAAAGACCATTAAAGTGATTAAACCACTGGCGATAGGTCGATTTCCAGGAGTCAGTTCATGGATAATGGTTGATAAACTGACTTGGATAGTGCATTAGCTGAGAAGAACAGTACGGGTCTCAGTATTTTCATTCGTTTTAAAACGTCCAATTTATCCGCGGTAATAACGAAAACAGCCCAGAAAGAGAATATTATTCGCATGACACCAAACGTCCGACACGATGCTGATGTGGTTCTCCGGAGAGTTTGCAAATCCTATTATATAATTGGTTATCAGCCGGCTATGGTTATGCGCATTAAGGTTAATGTTTTAAGGTTAGAGTTTTACCCCCTATTACGGCCCGCTGAACCAACGGGGAGGCCATACTGATGCACAGAACGCTTTATTCGGGATGCACATCCATAACAGACGCCAGACACGAGTGTGTGGGGGTACGCCAGGGCACAGGCTCCCACCCCCCCAGGCCCGCCACCCGCGTCTAGGCTCCGTATCAGATGGTTGACCGGTTTGGACAACGGACTGGTGTCTGGGAGGGGGAACAGAGACTGAGGCCGACTTTGGGGACCCCGTCCCCACGACGCTCCGGCAGATGTTTCAATTTAAAACACAATCTGATGTCCTTTTAAATTATCGCGGAACGCCGAATGCCATGGCTCGGGAGGTTGTCAACTAAAGGGGTAACTCGACCATCTTCACTGGATGGAGGGTTAGGCCGCACTGCCTTTCTCTTAGCGTAGGCTCTGTGACGTTTCCACTCTGTTGGAATCCTAGTCGTCTCTTGTTTTTTGTGAAATCGTGGATCATCGTGTGTGTGGAACGCGTAAACGTGTCGTTTAAGATTTCCCAGCCAGTGCCCCGATCCCGCACGGTATGTTCTTGACACCGTTGTAACGTCGGACCCAGGCAAGGGAGGGAGATGGAGAAGTGAGCGCAGACGGCATCTACGCCTCTCGAGAGAAAATCAATATTATTCGCACTTGGTCCGTGCTGATGTCCGCCACTGATGCTCCCAGTTTTTTGGGTTTTGTCTCATATGTCAACGCCTCATCCCACACCGACTCATCTAGAAGGGAAGACAATTCGTTTGGACCGAACAGTGCTAATTAGCTCTCGACGAAGTAAAAACACGGTTGACATCCGCTCCCATAAGAATGCTGCCAAATGCAACCTCAGACGCCCAGCCCTTCATCGTCGATATGAACGCTAGTGGTTTTGCTGTCGGTGGGATCCTCTCGCAACTCGATGAAACAGGGGACCAACGTCCCATCTGTTTGGCAAGTAAATCATTGAATACGGTCCAACTAAACTACTGCACTCACCGTAGGAACTCCAGTGACTCGGAAAGACCTGTAAACGATTGCAAGCATGCGTGCAAGAATAACTCAGGACAGAGAATGGGTCAGTGGTATTTTTCGATGGGATATTGTGCCCAAATGCAGCCTCGAATCCTGGGGCGCCGAAGATCCAGGCTGAGTGAACAGTCGCGCTGTCAGGTAAACGCATGAGGTCTGCAACCGCGGCGTGCCATCGATCAGTCGCGACTAATCCTTACTTCAGTCTGTCAGGTGTCATGCATGCAGCACCATCAGAGGAAACGGGAAAAACTAGGTGGGTGGGGGTATGAAACGAAATGGCGGCAGTTCAGCGACATGTACGGCCAGTGTGGACGCGGCCGTTGATTGGGTCGTGGATGTAGACAGCTTTCGACTGCAACTGTCCCCTCCTTTGCACATTCAAAGCTGGTCGTAGATGAGAGGAAATGAATGCTCCCCTGGTAACAACTGTCACAAACATTGGACTAATGAAACCGATTTACTTATTCCGCGGCGTAGTATC
>CACRXP010000185.1:234977-256669 GCA_902702965.1 Spirometra erinaceieuropaei | reverse complement strand
AAGTGGACAAATTTCTCCCGGAAGTCTTATCGTACGCTGTCATTCAGCAAACGCAATGAGCGCGATACTTAAAAAAATAAATAAAAAGCAATTTTTAAGAAAATAACGGGCTTCGAATAAAGCTCCGCTGGTACATTTGCATATAGTCAGGAAGGGAAGGCAATTTTAAATAATAGGAACGATGAGTAATATGTGAGGTTTACTGTCACACTGAATTTTTGGGTTTATTTTTTGGAGTTGCCATCTACTTTGGGGTCCTACACACTGTCGCCACCAAACTATTCTGCCTTGAGTTGGGGACTGTTAAAATGGACCCTGAATGTAGCGCCTGTCACCCCCAGACGAGATGCCAGGTTATTGAAGGTAACTTCCGTCGAGCGCAAATAAGATTTCACTCAGGCGACGGGGTGTTGAGTGGTCAGGAGAAATAGGGAGTTTATGGTTACGGAAAGCACAGTTTGTACTGACGCACAGTGTTTCTATCCCCATCTCAGCTGAGCGAGGCCTTGAAGGTCCTAGCAGGAGCATCGAAGAGGCGTGGGCGGGGTGTAAGTGCGAACATTGGAAAAGGGATTTTCGAAAAAAACACCTTTTCAATTGGGGTAGTAAAAGAAAACTACGAAAACAGAAATTCATTCAACGAAATTTTGCAGAGAAACGAAAACTTTCATAAAAAAGGAATTTGTAAGAAAATACCTGCCATACAAGTTCTGTCCGAGTATCTACGAGACCTGAAGCTAAGTAATCAAAAGCTTCACATGCACTAGTCTGCCTACTTTATCTTGGATGGGGCATTTTGTAAAGCGTCGCAAGTGGCAAGTTAGACCCCAATCAAGAGATGTTACTGAAAAAAAACGAAGAGAATCTGAAGTGGCTTTTTCCGGCTTATTGGCGATCGTCAGTTTGCTGTGGCCGAACCATTGGCAGTCAAAACTATCCACCACTTGATCACAGCTCCATCGGCCATTGAGTCTTAAATCAGACTTCGTGCCATCATATCTTAATAATTATGAGATCTAAAGAGGTCGTTTGAGACAAAACTAAAATGACTGCATACCATCCGCCAAGCATAAATGATAAGTGAACTCCATTTCAGGGTGTCGATTTTGAAGTTAGGAGGCTTCAATCAAGCTAACCAATCGTAGAAGTTAGCTGTGCTCCTTAATCAACGGAAAAAGAAGCTTGATGCCGATAGAAGCGAAAATACGAGTTCCAGGAAGCACTTCAGAGGAATGAGATGCGATCGCTGAAAAGAGACATTTACTCGCCTCTAACCGCGAGCGTCTGCGACTGTCCCTGTTCATAGGCTCGGGTGAGAAACCGAAACTCGGGGCAAAGAAACTTCCTATTTCTGACATCGGTTTTTCTTCTTCTTCTGAGAAGCAAAATGATCAGAAACTGTTTCCAAGATGCTATCTCAGCACTCTTTAGCAGAACTATGCTACCAAGAGTCGGCCAGTTCGTTGAGGTCCTTTCAAACGTTTGATTATTTGACGGTTTAATATTGCTTTAGGTCAGTCCATAAAAAGTGGGAAGCGGAATGTTTCTCAACATTTTTTTCAAATACTAAAACATATTAAATTAATTAAATTCTTCCTGTTGGTAGGCGAAGTAATCCTGAGAAAAGATGGATGTTAAGTAAGGTATAAGAAGGTTCAACATCTGTCTCCTGAGTAAGTAGTAAGAATACACTTTCTTAAAAGGGGTTATGGTTAAAAGGAATTTGATCCCAAAATTCTTCGCTCTGCAACTTCAGTTTTCTTGGTGTAATTCTGCTGTAAGCGTCTCAGGTCCGCTCACTGAAACTGTCATCAAGAACAGAACGAAAAACTGTAATAACTCACTGAGTTTCACAGTATGTCTCCTTGTGGGCAGGCAAAACCTCGGTTCATTGCGCTGACAGTAAAAATCCTGGTATATAACAACCCTTGATTTCTTTTGTTGCCAGCTCCCTGAGTCACGTTTTCGGCCGCGAAAATGTATTCGCCTCCTGACCCCGCGGCGTGAACAGTAATGAGAGAAAACGTTTTAGCCCTCGTAAGTGTGACCCTCAATTTGCGGTCAGTTACGCAAAACTGCATAATAATTGCAACATACAGTAGATGTGCTAAAACGTGAAATGTTTACCAAAATTCTGAACTGCATTTTTGACTCGAAAAGACAGCTTAAGAAGGGCTGTAGTACTAATTGCAGTGTAGCATAATCCCATAACAACTTAGTTGGCTCAGAATGCCAGTCTTGGATGAGCATCTTTTTGGCCGCTTGCTAAGACTACAGTCCGTAAAAAATGACTGCTTTTGTAGTGCGACTTTTTCAATATTTTTATATGCCCTTATAAATTTAAACATGTCTCACAGAACGCATGCATAAAAATATTCACTCTTCTACTGACTTAGTGAAAATTAACGTCTTCTTCAAAATTACTACTTGAAGGAGGGGTATAATTCGGTTTAAAAAACTCTCTTTTAGTTCCCGTATAATTTTTAACCCTGCCTGCCGTTACACCTTCATTCTGGGTTTCCGTTATACGGTAAATCACACAGTTCTCGACGGTATTAAGAGGAGGCCATATGGGTTAATAAAATTTAGCCGTGGATTTAAGCCAATATTAAAAACTTTGAGAATAAGATTAGTAAACGCAGAGACATAAGGTTTTATAAACGGGCATTTCACGGTTGAAAAATCACGTAATTAAAAACATTTTTAAAACAGAAGTATACCCTTCCTTCAGGTAATACAGTAGGTGGGCCAACTCATGAAGTGTCAACCAAAATTCCGAAATGCGTATTCGTTTCGAAAAGATTAATTAGGTAGGGTTACAAAACTGGTCATCCTGCAACATAATTCCATAATATTTCAGTTAACACAGGATGCCGGCTTTCGAATGAACTTCCGTCCGCATGGAAAAACTACAATCTGTAAAAAATGACTACTTATGTAGCATGAATTTTCCCATTGATTTTCCATGCCCTTCAAGATTTAATTATATTCCATGGAAAACATGCATGAAAATATCCATTCACTTGTTCATACGTTAGAAAATTAGGTCTTCTTCTAATTTTATACTCGAAAGAGGGACATAATCTGGTTTTAAAAAGTTTATAATTGTGGGACATTTAAAAACCGAAAAATGGCCGTTCGTAAATCGTTATGTCTCTGCTTTTACCAGTTTGGCTTGTAAGGTAAATAATATGGATCAAATCAATTGCTTAATCTTGTGACCCCTATATGGTTACCCTTTATTACCGTAGAGAAATGCGTGGTTTTCTGTACGCGGAAAACTTACGGCTTGTAGTTTGTAAATCCCGAATCCAAGTGTGACGGTAGAGCGGGATCAAAATTATTAGGGAATTGGAAAAACTGTTGAAAACCGAATGATACGATTCCTTCGAGTATGAGATTGGAAAAAGACGCAGTTGTCTACTTAATGAACGAAAGAATAAATATTTTTATGCATGCTTTCCATGAAATATAATTGAATTTTGAAGGGCATTGAAGACCAATGAGAAAAATTCACGCTGCATAAGTAGTCATTTTTTGCAGATTGTAGTTTTTCCATGCAAACGGATGTAAGTTCATTCGAAAGCCGGTATCCTGCGGTTATTAAAATGTTATAGAATTATGTTGCAGGTTGACCGGTTTTGCAACTCTACATAATTAATCTTTTCGAAACGAAAACGAATTTTGCAATTTCGGTTGACATTTCATGACTTAGCCTACCTACTGTAAGTTTGAAGAAGACTAATTTACTAATAAATGAGTGAAAGAACGTATATTTTTGCATGCTTTCTGTGAGGTGCTTTAGAATTTTTAAGAGTATGGAAAATCAATGAGATGAACTCATGCCACTTAAATTGTTCTAAACGAGTCTGGGCCACCAGAGAGTTGCTTGGGTACGGTGACTCATCTAAGAAAACAACTAGTCTATGCCTGACACACGCGCCTGATTCGTTCAGGATGGACCATTTTTTCGTAGAACATGGGATCGCGGATTCCATCTAAGTGGGATTGCCATACTGCCTAAATGCGTCGGTACTTGTCTGGAATCATGGGACACTCATATATAAACACAACAGACATGGTTATTCGTGACGGAGAGTAGAACTGGAACTTTTGAAGTCTACTGGACGGATAAGACGACAGGACTAGGACTTCAAACTTGATTACTAGAGGGACAAATCTGCCACACTCAACTCATTTTTACCACTGTTAATCTGACATGATTTTGAATTCACTCTAACGACATCAGTGGTAGTGCAACCATGGACACTGTACAGAGTATAGCGCTGTCCTTCTACGAACGCCTTACAGAATCAGATAGATGCTTCAGCCTACCTAAGAACTAGCAGCACTATCAGTCAAACCCATTCCTTCGTCGTAGCTCACAATGATCTACTCTGTGCTATTTTTCAGTGTACACTTGTAGGTGGGTATGGCCATCGGACACAAAGTGCCGCAGAGTATCCGTCATGGAACATCTGTCATGCCTTAGAACACGTCCCTACTACGTCAACAAAACTTTCAAAATAACTAACAAGAGGCCGCTGTCAGAAAGGAAATATGTATGCATGTATTATCCTGTAGAAGGGCGTTTACTGGTCTGCTTGTGGGGCATGCCCATGACGTTACACCTTGTGATCAATCCCGAACTCTCGCAGGCGGGTGCATAGCGACCAGTAGCATATGCAGGATGGAGTACCGACAGAGGCAGTGGAGATTGGGATGACCAATCATAACTTATTGGTGGACATCGGACATCCATGCCTAACTGTAGACTTTGAGGATCTGAAATTCGAACCCGAAGCCCTTGGTCATTTAGCGCATAGCCTAACATTCTAGAATCGAGTTACGCGTCCATTGTCATGTCTGTCTAAATATATGCATGCTCTTTGGAATGTATAAGATTATTAAGGAACAAAATAACCCTTATTGTGCAAAATATGGAGAATTATTTTCCCACCAGTCTTCAGACTTTTGGTTCATTTACAAAAACAGGTAACCATTTAACCGTGGCCAAATAGTGATTCTTCGGTCGGCCGAGGCCTGCATCTGTGCGTGTCAAATAAATTTCATCATCGCCTCAGAACTGACTGCGCTTGCTTCCACATGTCTGTATACCGATTAATGCAAGCCTTAACTGAGTGCTTTGTTTCAGAGAGATCATAGCCTATTATGTTGGTGATAGCAATGCAAGTGTTCTCTCATGCGAATTTGTGTCCGGTGCCCAGTGTGTGCACGGCCACCTGGGACAGATGATCTCGTCTCCCCACCGCTAACTGCTGTTCGAGTATACTGGTTGAAGCAGACTTCCTAGTTTGGCCAGAGTAGACGACGGCGCAACTGACACACGGGGTCTTGAAGACAACACCCTTTTTATCGAGGTAACGAACTCTGCTTTCAGGGTGTACAAGCTGTGTGCGTAAGGTAGTTGAGAGATGGTGTGCCACTTATATCTGACGTTTATTTAGCTTCTCTTCGATGATTCTGGATGCATTAAGCATGTATAACGACGTTTGCTAGGTAGATGCCTGTGATTCCTAGGTTCCCATAGTGTTGAAAAGGGGAATAAAAACCCAAGTTTGGAGAAGACAGTCAGCACGTCGAGCGTTAAGGCATAAACTACCAGGGTGGCTTAATGAGGGCAGGTTAACTTACAGTAGACATGCTTACTCATGTAACATTAACCGGAATTCTGAAATGCGTTTCCACTCAAAAGATTACTTAAGTAGCGTTGTAATAGTAATAACCTAGCCTCATCCCATACTACTTCGGTTACTTCATGAGACTGGCTTTTGAATGAACCCTTATTTGCCCGCCTGCAAAAATTACGCTCGTCAGAAAATGGCCACTTAAGAAGCATGAAATTTTCTCTGATTTTCGATGCCCTTATAAATCCAGATTTATTTCATGAAAAACATGCACAAAAATATTCATTCCTTTGCGCATTTAATAGGAAAATAAGTCTCATTTCAATCTTATACTTAAAGGCGGGATGTGATTCGGTTTTTAAAAAACTGTCTCAATTCTCGAATAATTTTGAATCTCACCAGCCGTTACACTTGCATCTAAGGTTTCCAAATTACAAGCTGTATATTTTCCGTGTACGAAAACTCGTACGTTTCTATTTACTGTTAAAGGGAGATCATGTGGGTTTCACAAAATGTTGCAGTGGATTTAAGCTAAATTGCAAACTTTACTAGTAACATTAGTAAATGGAGGGACAGGATAGTTTATGAACGGAAATTTCACGCTCTAAAAGATCTCATAATTAGAAACTTCGTTAAAACGAATTATACCCTGCCTCCAAGCATAAAATTTAAATAAGACGGGATTTCTACTAAATAAGTGAAAGAATGAATATTTTATGCAGGTTTTCTGTGAGATATATTTGAATTTATGAGGTCATCGAAAATCAAGGAGAGAAATTCATACTGCTTAAGTAGCCACATTTTAAAAATGCAGTTTTTTGTAGGCAGCTAGAAAGAGGTTTGTTCAAAAGCCGGAATCCTGAAGCATTAAGGTGACAATCAATATTTCAACAAGCTATGACTCACAGAAGATTTGCAGAATTTCTTGAAAGTGACTCTGAAATATTCTATCGGGCTCTGTTAATTCACATGGTCGGTAAGCTCAGAGTTTGAGTGCCGTGACGTCGAAACGATAAGCTCGGATTGTATAACCAAGAAGGTGAAAAACGCACACAATTCCCTTGAAGTGCACAGGACACCAACCCATTAGTACAACCGGTATAAAAAGTAGTCATAGCAAAGCGTCATCCACACGAAGTGTGTTATGCAGTACATACAAAAAGTACACACTTTGACGTATGTTAACTGGCCTTCCAAGTACGATATGCTGCCGACCAACTCTGACTGCCAAAATCTACTGCTTTATGTGAGGTTTTGGATGTCCAGTATGAGACACTAACTGTGCAAGTGTTTGGAAATTGATCCTTTCGCAGACAGCAGTCGTACCGTTTGATTTTCATATGAGGCCTCAAGAAACTCTAATAGGCAAACAGTCCTGCAGAATGAAGGACTGATTATTGCTGGGGCAGTCAGATTTTTCCTGACGTATTTATCGGCCAACCCATAAAGCAGTTTTCAATGCCCCTCTTATTGTCGCTAGAGGACCTTAATAAGCCCACGTTTTCTTGCAGTCTGTTATGTGCAAGTGCGGATGTTTGAAAACTACAGCTTTGAGTTATTTCAAACTGTCAGGTTGCCCTGATTGGTGGTCGCCTTCGGTAGTTCTTCATCAGGGCAGTATGCCTGCATTAAAGTTTAATTGGAGTATTTGAGAGAGTTCTGGCTCTGAGAAGAATAAGGTTTTAAAATGGCTCTAATGAACAAAACAGACAACAGCACGAAAACTAAGGCTATACTGACAAAGATGTCAAATATGGAAAAATCAATAGATAGATGATCGAAAGGAGAGCAGGTTGCTTAGAGTGACTATACGTAGTGGGATATTCGATGGGAATAGAGTTTGAATAACGCCAGTCAGCTGATACAAACACAAAATGTACTAACCCACTCTTCCTTTAAGGCATACGCGACACGCCTTTTTTCAGAGACTTTACAGAAAACTTCAAAGCAAATAACCAGACTAATCATCCATAATTAATCGTCTTCACGCAGAGATGACTATTGGACAGAGAAAAAATACACTTACACGAAAGGTGAGATTTTGCAGAGCAAGATACAAAGAACACGTCGAAAGAATGGATGTCAAAGAGTGCCCTGAATGTTCGTTTTGTTTTTTTCAGGAAGTGCTATGAAAAGCCGTTACACATCCTCATGACAGTACTCTCGTGACCAGTCGTAAAAGATACGGAGTAGGTGCATCGACGTTAAAAAAGCAGACGGAAGAATTTATGAAGTAAAATACTTTTGAAGACAGCGTGGACTGGGCAGAACTGAAGCAGCTTATCGTGGTTAAAATACCCAGCTTCTTCTCAAGTCAAATTTCCTGACGTGCATGCAAACCCCCAATCTCCTCTTTCCGAAGCTGAGCCCTGCATGTCTGTTCCCACATTCGCCACGTCGCGCTTCGGTGACGAAACATGAGCACAAATCACTCTCAGGCTCTCCCCCTCCCCTCGTGCCTCTAAGATGTGACATGTCAGAACACCACCAACGGTTTCTCACCCATAATCTCTTTTCTGCGACTGTCACACAACTCTTGCTGTTTTATCATAACTTTTATTACTGCACAGGCATGTTGGTTGAAATTGGCATATTCAGTGTTAACCTGGGTTTAATCGCAGGATAAATAGTAGCTGCCAGGCCAGCTGCGAAAATATAAGGTCAAAATCGCCCCAAACATCTTGCGAAAAAATCAGATCGAATCTGGGCCCGAAGCAAACGCCGACAAACCTGACCGAACTCTCCACTTACCTTTACTTTCTTGACGGAAGAATTGGTTTCGATTTAAAATTAATTTTAACAGTGAGGTATTCTGAGCAACCGGACTAATTGCCCCAATGGCCTGATGCTGATAAGTCCAAAGTGCGCGGATTCATTCAAACTTACTGCGTTGCTCTGTATACAAAGGAGAAACACCTGTTTGAGATGTGATGAAATACACGAACTTTCTGTTGGAAAGCGTGCTTAGGAAGGATTTGGGTGGTGCTGAGTACTCCTGAACACGCAGTGGATAATTACATAAAACAGAAAATATATCTGTCTTTGGGTGCTGTACTTATAGAAGGTTGATTTCCCCATGGAAGCATAAGTGCGAATCTGTTGCATATTTCCAAGAAGTATGAAGAAATGTATTTAGGCCTTTAAACCCGATAAGAAAGATAAAAGCTAATTTGCAGTCATTTACTCAGAGAGGTCTATAAAAGCAACTTGATGGACGTTTAACCAGAAGCTATACATAAATACTAAAGTTTAGGTTTCCGTCAATTCCGACGCAACAAGAACGGGCCGCCTGAATCGATCGTCTGGCCCCACAGAAATGTTTGAATTATCTGAGTTTTCGAGTTCTTCTAAGAACAAGAGTTGCTTACTGGATTTGCCGGAAACTCGATTCATGATCCGATTAGTATCAGCACCAACCTGAACTGAACGATAGCCACATACTGTATCGTTAACCAGTCTAGGAAAAAATCGGTCCCATCATCGGCTCATGTCAACGGTGTAGTTAAAATGTAAGGCTAATACAATCTGCCGGCAAAAAAGCTTTTCACTTTAAGGCGGCACCCCCAACTTTGTCAGTATTTCCTCCCAACTCAACGTAAAAGTAATTCGAATGAGTTGGCCCCTCGAAAAGGCAATCTGCATAAAACAAACCAGAAGTCCTTGGAGTCTAAAACACGTTTTCGGTTGTCAGTGGTAATTTGGGGCAGTTCTTTTCACCCCTGCCAACCTTTATCACTCAAAACTTGGATAAAGGGACGGTGTTTTAAAGTGAAAGAGTTAATATCCCCAAATTAAGTGCTCTTGCTTATTTTTTTTACAAATAACGCCCAGTAAGGTGATGCGGGTAAAGTATTGGGGATGACTAATAGAGGAAAACAAAAAAACGGAAATCTAAAAACGATCTGGAAAAGGAGGCGAGTAAAAATTAGCTTCAGCGTTTTTGTTGTTGCCACCATGGCCACCTCCCACTTTTTATGCTGACCCCGGTAAAAGAGCAGCACAAAATAAGGATAACACGAATCGAATACTGTCGTGAAGCCTGTTTTGACTATGCCATAAATGCCACGGCATCAGAAAGCATTAAAAGGCGCCGACAAACCCACCCGAATCACGCGTCTGCCCGGCTAGAGCAGGCCTGAGTGGGGATCGGTGTTCAGGCAGATTAGAGCAAGTGGCAAACTCATTCGTTTTGGTCCCTCGCGCCTAGACGCCTGCGATTATTTGCGGGAGGAATGGTGGGTTGGACACGGAAATAAAGACCCCTTGAACTACAAGTGGCCTTACGCTGCGTCCCAGGGAGTTTTTGTTCGTGTGTCCTACATCTAATCCTAATACTAACCCTAACACTAACAATAACCGTTTTAGAATTTTGGTGCAGGGCTACCTGTAATACGAGGATATTTCGAAGAAAAATGAGTCCTTTGGGAAAATGAACAAACTGAGAACAAAATGAGAAAGTTTACTGTGCACCGTCTTCAGCATGCGTCCGACAAGGACTATCATGTGATAACAACATCGGGATTAGGACCGCTGTGGGCAGATCAACATGTCCATGTTATGGGGTTGGAATTCCAGTCCTATTAACACTTATTCCAACTTAATGTTATTTTCACACATCACGTCCAGGGAGCATAACCGGACGAAAGGCAACTAATGGCTGGATGGTTGGTCGTGCAATTGGCGAGGTCAATTAAATTTAACCGTGGTAGGGTTTCGGTCCTGTTTAAGTTTCACGAGAGAAGATAATTACATAAATAAGAATAGTTGTATAATTTTTTAAAAAGGAATAAATACAACAGAGAAGAAAAAGACACGATCGCTGGAACAATAGCTTTATTAGCCTGACGTTTCCGATTCCTGCTCAAACCCACCATCAGAGACGAAAGTATATACGGGTGGTTCATGCAGAAGGAGCTGCATCATTTATAGGGTGCAGTCGTCATGCTACCGCAAACCTATGAAAATTCACGACTCCCCCCTTCATCACTTGGTGTCCCGACTGTCTGATGGCCGGCATTCGCGCCGTCAATTGCTGCAGTTTCACCTCGTGTGTTGGATGTTGCTGTGATGATTGCTCGACCATCCGAAGCACCGACCCTGGCTTTGGGAATAGTGTTCACTTGTGCGTTCCCCGCGTGACAAATTACTCCGCCTAGGCGAAGCCTCAGCACCGTGCTTGGAAGGGGAAGGTCGTTGCGCTTGTAAATAGACTGGGGGCCGGTGCACCATACTCAAGCAACTCGCGGCTTACGCGGTTGTCACCTCTTGCGAGGATTTCGGCCTCGTCGAATTTGAATGTGTGTCCGGATCTCGTCGAATGAGCCGCAGCTTGAGAGCTGGTATCATTTTTCCGCACTGGTGCAGCATGTTCAGCCATCCGCCTCGAAGCAGTCTTCCGGTTTCTCTGTCAAAGTTGCTTTTTCCACAACTGCACCATCTTCGACAAATGACTCCAGACGTTTCTGGCCGTGGCAGTGGATCTTTCGGTTTCATTACCTGACGCTTGATTATTGCCTCCTGTCAGTGTGCAACTTCAACCCCAAGTGGTGCTAGAAGGTGGCCAACAGCTTCCGGAACGTTCTTGACATACAGAGACGATCGCCAGAATTTGGAGTCCGTGTGGTTTGACCCTTTGTCCCCTTTGCATATTCACCGGTTGATGAGGTTGCGCTGGTAGCCATTGGCTTTGCAGACCCGTCGGAGGTATTGCAGTTCGGCAATCTTGTCCTCCGGCTCACTGCGGTACGTTTCGACACGCCGATTGAGCGTCCTTACACAACTGCCTTTGTGGCTGATAGGGTGGTTACTGTTAAAGTTCAGATCTTGCATCGTATTTGTCGCTTTTCTGCGCACTTTGGTCTTTAGGCCATCATAATCTTTGCGACATGCGAAGACATTGAGGAAGGCCAGCTGGTTGTTCTTTTCCTCTCTTCATCGGAAATCGATAATGGATTCGGGCAGCAATCCGAAACAACAGGCGAACAGATATTTTGTATCAGCAATCGTGTCTTTTTCTTCACGCCGTGTACCTGTGACTCGTCTCTTCGCTCCTATTGGAAATAAATACAATGTTATTTAGTTCTTCGATCAAAGGCAATCTGAGGTGCTGTTGATAAAACTAGTCAGACATCTACCGGCAAATTTTCGAATAACGGGCCGACCTTTGTCTAAGTGACGATTTGGCCACCGAATTACTAAAGTATCCTTTATGTTCCAATAGTATGCATTGCTTTCCAACAAGTGATGAGTATACGTTTCTAGAACTGAAATCGTAGTTAAAATTCCGAATGCGCAATCCAAAAACTCGTATTCAATATCAAGACTTCCGCTGGGTACGGGAATAAGTACCATACCCGTAGTATATTTGGGCTTGCTAAAAGTTTCAGGGAAGAACCTATCCCTTTGTCCTTACTGTAACTCCACACACAAGCCGCGGCATTTACCTTATCTGCTTTTGTTTCTGATGATGGATTCGAAATAAAGATCTTGTCCCGGCGATCGTGTCTTTTTCTTCATTTACCTTAATCTCCACAGAATTTAACACCAGGTCAACTGTTATACGGCGCACTTGCAGCCAAGTCCTTCCAAAAGGACATATAAGAAAGACAGGGGAGCCCAGCAATCGAAACAAGACTAGAGTCATGAAGTGCTAGCCGAAATTCTAAAATGCATCCTTGATTATGGAGGATTGCTTACACTAGGTGGGCCAGATCATGAAACGTCAACTGAAATTCCGTATGCGTTTTCGTTTCGAAAAAGTTAATTTAGTAGGGTTGTTAAACTTATCATCATGCAGCATAACTCTATAATATTTCAGTTGCCTCTGGATGCCGGCTTTCGAACAAACTTCTTTTTGGCTGCATACAAGAGCCATACTCTGTAAAGATGGCTGTCTAAGTAGCATACATTTCTCTCATTGATTTTCGATGTCCCTATATGTCCAATTATAGTTCATGGAAAACAAGCATAAAAATATTCATTATTTCGCTCATTCAGTAGAAAATTACGTCTTCTTTCAATTTTGTACTCGAGAGAAATGTATTAATCGGTTTTAAAAAACTTTTCCAATTTCCGAATAATTTCCAACCCGCTCTGCCGTCACACTTGCACTCTGGGTTCCCAACCTACAAGCCCTGCATTTTTCGCGCAGACCATATGGGTTTCATAAAATTTAACATTAGATTTGATCCTTAATGCTAAATTTTCAAGCCACATTGGTAAATGTGGAGACATAACGTTTTATGAACGGCCATTTCAGGGTATTAAAAAGTATCACAATTAGAAACTTTTTTAAAACCAAATTATGCCCCTCTTTCAAATATAAAATTGAAAGAAGACGTAATATTCTATCGAACGAGCAAAAGAATCAATAGTATCATGCATTTTTTCCATGAATTATAAGTATACTTTTAGGAGCATCGAAAATCAGTTAGAAAAATTCATGTTAATTAAGTAGTCTTTTGTTACAAAGTGTATTTTTTGCATACAATCGGAAGGAAGTTCTTTCGAAAGACGGCAGCCTGAGGCAACCGAATTAGTATAGAGTTATGCTGCATGATGTTAGTTTAACAACCCTACTAAATCAATTTTTTCGAAACGAAAACGTATTTCGAAATTCCGTTTGGCATTTCATGAGCTAGCTCACCTTCTGTGCATGTGATTTTCATACTGATTGTCATGTGGCATAATCACATGCTATTTCTGTCTCGTCAGAATGTTAGCTTTTATTTGCACTTTTTTCGGGTGCCTATAGAAACCGCCCTCGTTAAAAACGACTACTTATGTGGTATGAACTTTTCACACTGATGTTCTATTTCCTGCTAAATTCAAATGAGTTTCATGTAAACCAGACACACGTTTCTTTTTGTCTAGTAGTTGAAATGAGAGTACTTTTCGGTTTTAAAAAGTTTCTAATTAAGAGCTTTTTCAAGACAATGCCATATCCATTCACGTATCGTCTTACCTATCCATTAATCAATGCTTCTCGTGAGGTATACAACATAGTCCATTTCCACCGCAAAATTTTACGAGTTCCGCATAGCATCTTCCTAAAGACAAAGAGAACCGTAAGATTTTTCTTATGCAGAAAGAATGAACCTTGTAGGCTGTAAATGCTAAACATAAATAAAATGGTTAATTGGACTCCAAATAATTCGGAAATAAAAAAACTCCTTGAGGCCAAAGGGAATTCTTACTTTGAGTATAAAATCTAAAAAAGCATAATATGCTACCACATGAGAACAAAAAAATATTTTATGTATGTTTTCTGCGAAATATTTTTGAATTTGGCAGAGAATTGAACACCAGTGTGAAAAACATCATACCACATAAGTAGTCATTTTTTTCAGACCGTGGTTTTTGCATGCCACCAAAAAGGCGCGTACTCGAAATCCGACATCCTAACGAGACTGAAATATCATTTGATTATGTCGCATGATAACCAGTACCAAAAATTCACCTTAATAGTCCTTCCTATACCGAAACGCATTTTAGATTTCCGGCTATCGTTGCATGAGATCGGTCACTGTCTGACCAGCTAGGTGATTTAGCAAAATGAAAAAGTTCCCTCCAAACCTCCACCTATGTCAGCTGTCCACGTACATGGTAAGACGTCTTGAACAGTTATTACGGTAATAGTGCAAGTTTCATTAATATGGTAACTGAATGCAAACCAAACGAATATAGAGCTCATAGATGTTTTGGCAGTATTCGAATAATTCATATTGACCCAAATGCGAAAAACTCGACGCCTCGGTAGGATTCGAACCCACGCAGTAAGGGGAAGGCTTTAGTACAGCCAAAGCTGTAAACACTTGAGCTACGAGGCCTCGCCGGACTTGCCGCAAGTAGCCCAACTGACCTACCACTAAATATTGATAAAAATGTTTTGCCCCTAGCCCAGACTTCTTTACCATACAATAACTAGCGGCTGATATGGTGAAACTGTTGTTTTCCTACTCCGTGCTTTAAGTTCCATGTTCCCTAACTTCGAGTTATACAGATCCGTAGGAATACATCACGTTATCTCCATGTGTAAGCGACTGAAATGTTCGAGAGCAGAGCAAACTTGCCATGATAATTGGACATTCTTCTAACCTGCCACTTCTGAAGTCCAGCCTAAAAATAAAAAATGGTTACATTCTACGGTCATAAAGGTTAGAAAATGGTTTGAAGCAGTCAATGCAGGAAGAATAAGTGCTGGCGACATTTATTGGCAGTTTAAGTATTTGTGAAAATTGAAGAATTACGAACTATCCTCTCAGAGAGTGCGGCCACGGGTCTGCTGAAATGAGTGAAACATCCTATGGAAATCCTCCTAAAATACAGTTGGAGGTTTGAGTTCAAATGCACAACAAACGAGGAAGTTCACAATCCTCCCGCACTGCTAACAAAGCACTTTATCTTGTTGTAGCTAGAGTTTGCATTTTGCCATAGATACTTTTTAAAATCACTCCAATTGACTTCAAAAATTTATTGGAAACAGATGGTACCTGCAACGGATTTTAAGGATTGCAAAATTTCGTGAGCGACTGCCATCTGGAATTATGCATAACTTTTCATAATTGCTTCTCCAAAGGTAAAAGGACAGTTGTTTCTTGCTATTTAAGCCTAATTAGAATATTTCCATTCTTTCTCTTCCTTACATTTTAAATTCCGTCTCGCAAAAACAGATGCGACCACTTGCGAATTCCGCAGTTCATACAAGAATTGTTAGCGAAGAAACGCGGCAAATTATTAGGTTTCCAACATCGACGGCATTCAAAATATACCAAAATTGCTCAAGAAATCTTGTCAAACAATGAGAGACGGAGGCTCGTGACAAGAAGCAGCTGACCAGTTTCATTTCATTTAGCTCATTCAGTGGGTTGGGAAAATTACACTGCCGGGTGTCTGAATAAGAGAAAAGCAAACATTCGCTGGGTTGCTTTATTAAACGCCGTAGTTTGAGGGGGTGTTATGCGTCTCTCATGATTAGGGAACACAGATTTCGTGCGTAGACTGCAAGCGTTTCATTTATTATCCTGAGGACAAGTTCTTCGTTAACGTGGCGCCTAATATCTTAGGCCTCGACTCAACTTCCTGGCTCTTACTAAATGGGTTAGTAAAGCCGCGACGACCGATTGAGTGATCGAGAGACGGCCCGCTCATTTTAACTGTCTTTGCTAATAAGCGCCATCTCGGCCGACGGCATCTGCTGAACGGAAGCAAAGCTCGCGTCCAGAAAGGACCGCTTGGAATGCCACTTGCGACTTGGGGGTGCAGCCTCTTCACCACCACTTGATGCTCAAGCATCCTCGTCGACGGTTTCCGACTAACAAGTTGTAAGCTTGATAAGCTGAATGCATTTGACGGACAGCGGAGAACCACGCCCTGTTCGCACCAACTTGCGACGAAGTGTTGCGCCAGAATTTTGAGTGGCTTATACTCCCACGGTTCAGGAAGTTTAGCCTGGGTCTTTTTGACTTGCTTGGACTGTTTGGACTCTTCAGCAGGTGTCAAGTTTTCCAAACCAACATTAGAAATTTGGGCTTGGTACGTTTGATAACTGGCTTGTCCTAATGGATTTTAATTCCACGTCTGTGGGCGTGCGTCGATGTACCCGTTGGCCTGAGGAAATAAGAAGTGCATTGTGAAGGGACAAGCTTCAAAGGAACAACTTGAATAAGGAAGGAATATAACATGATCAGACTTTAATTTTTTAAAGACGTAAAAGATTTTTCTGACAGTCAAATTGGAGGTTGATTTCATACCAGTATACTTTCCTTTAGATGCCCCTTAACAGTCGAAGACAGTTTGCAAAAGGATAAACACGTATAATCGCCGGAACAAGACGTTTGATTTGCCAATCCTTTTGGATTCTGAGTCGAACCCATTATCAGGCAAGTCGCAGGTGATGGACGTCAGGCGAATAAATGTCTTGTTCCGACGATCGTATCTTACTCTTACAAGCTGTTTTCTGAAACTCGCCTCATCGTTTCCATCGTCGAAGGAGGTTGGAACTTTAGTTTGTGGGAATCTGTGGAGACGTTTAGGACCAGTTAAGCTCCTACAGCCTAGTGTTGCGTGGTAACTCCGGACACCATTGGAGTACTTTAGCCTGACCATCTGTTGTCTGACTTTTAAAAATCGCCTGTATACATGGATGAGCAGATGCGGTTAAGGGGGCGTGTGTCTTATATTTAAGACATTATATCCAGGAGGGTCAAAGTAATTAATTTTTGTTTTTTGTCCTAGTTACTGCACTCAGAACTCTATTACTCGTCACTCTGGTCATAGCATTTCCATAAAACCTGTTATCTTCTGTCGAGCAAGCTTGGCGATTCTCTAAGTTTGTCGTCTGTGAACTTCTACATGACCTACGTGCATGTTGTTCCTCAGCTTCTTTGTTCTTTCCCTTACCCACCTGAACTAGACTTTGTTTCGTCAACCCTTGAGTTTGACCTTGAGGGTGGAGGTCACTCCTGTCGCATAACATCCTTCCCACACGCACATGCGACCGACGCCAGCGAGCGCACGTTTTTTTCTGACCGAAGTTAGGCGTTAAATTAGGCCTACTCCATTGTTCTGAGTACGGCTATCTGCTGTTGTGGTTTGTGCCTTGTTTATTTTTTATTACTCTTTTATAGTACCATAGGAAAACCAGCGCGATTTTTATTTTTTTATTTGACAAGCGCCTTCCTTTAGGATACAGAGCTGTGGGTAACAGTGCTTAGCGTTTACGTGAAATGGGGTGGATCGAAAATCTTTGATCCTTCTACTTTCCAAGGAGCAGATTCTCTCGTATAAAGTGGTCAAAGAAGACTAATCGGGCAAACTGTGCCCGGCAGAAATCAAAGTCTCTGATTTTTGTGCGACCCTTGTACGTCAGGTTCTGTGCCCCCCAAACGGGTCACACAGTAGATGTGCTGGACCAACCTGGGGGTCACATCGGATTCTAGCAGGCGTTATCGGAATGCGCACCACAACAAACGAAAACATTTCGGGGTGCTGTGACAGACCCAGATGCTGCCAGAAGTCTCGCACATTTGGACGCCTGTGGCACTCTCCGTTATTGTTGTTGGTCAAAACCTGGTCATTTGCTGTGTTGACCAGGATGTGCAGAGTGCAGCGCCAAGATGTGGGCTCGACCATGCCATACACCTGCTGCTTCCGCCGCCTCAAGTCTTCTTAACTCCGTTTTTACACCGAGCCCAGGTGGGGGAGAAGAGAGTGCGGCGGATGCTGTGCAAGTCCATTACCATTCCAAACTAAATCACGAACAAGTTACCATGCCTCCTCTCACCTTGGCATGGAACACAAGGTAGACATCGTCGGCAAGGACGGTCGAACGTTAGGTACTGGTGGTTGTCCCATTCGTTCAAATAATGCAGCCTTAAAGGCATTGAAAATTTCTCAGCTCCAGGAGGGACGTGCTGGACGCAAAATAGTACGGGAACGTGCGCTTTTCGATGGCAAAATTAAGATGGAGCTCGCTAGAGTTGAGGCTGAGTTCCAGACTGACGTACATTGCTTAACCGATCTCATGAAATGTTGGCCGAAGTTCTGAAATGTGTTTTCAAATAGGAAGGATAGCTTGGGTGGGTTTTTAATGTTTATTTGCATACAGCATAATCCTATAGCATTCTGGATTCAGCAGGATGTCGGATTTTGGATGAGCCCATTTTTGACCGCATGCAGAAACCGAGCTGTGTAAAAAATGACTACCCATGTGGTATGCATTTTTCGTATTGATTTGCAATGGTCTTATAAATTCAAATATATTTTACACAAAACGTGCACACAAATATGTTTTCTTTTACTCGTTCAGTAGAAAACCACATTGTCTTTATATTTTATACCCGAAGAAAGTGTATATTAAGGTTTTAAAAATTTTTTCAATTACCGAATAATTTTGAGCCAGATATTCCATTGCATTAGCGTTTAGGGATATCAGTCTCCAAGGTGCATGCTTTCCGCGTAAGGGAATTCATATATTCTTATATGCTTTTTAAAAGATATAATATAGGGTTCATAAGATTTTGCAATGGGTCCGGACTGTGTTGTACATTTCATGAGGAGTACTGGCAAACGTGCGTGTGTGATTCTGTACGCATGGACATCGCGCGGTCTTAAAAATCCCATAACTAGAAACTTTTTAACACCTAAATATACACTTCCTTCGAGTATAAAATATAAAGACAGTGTGATTTAAGTCGGACAGCGAGCGCAGATCAGCGTTTAGGGGGATGCACAGCGAAGGAAAACACTTTAGAAAAAAGTGGTTGATGCATACGAACGCCTGCAGTTAACGCAATGGTTCCACTACTGACAATTTAGGAGCTGCCTGAATTGGCATTGTGCCATTTCTATGGGAATTCTATATACTATTAGTTCCATTTTGAGGTGAATGTGGAGAGCAAGGTAGAAGGTGCCGAAAAACGACTATAGCACCTAATGCCCTTCTGCCGAGGAGATACGAGAGCCGCGGTTGAGGAATGTGTCATGCTACATTCTTCATTGCACGGAGATACTCGTGGGCTTGTGCGGTCAACGACACATTGTTGCGCGGTTTCCTCTCGAGAAACTGTCTAGTTAGGCAGGACAGACTACACATACGGCAAAGCTATTATCTGACGTGTTCGTTAGAATGCTAAGTTGCGAAATCGCACTCATATAAAAATCAAGTTGTGTCTGATTTACATTCTCCAAGTGTCTTGGCGAAAATAATGCCTTCGTTACCTTACACTATACAAAGGCAATGGGCTGAGGTAACCGATTGAGGTAGAAATCCCTATTCTGCAGATCTCACGGCATTTGTCAAATCGTACTCAAAAATAACCAGATGTCATTTCGGACAGCTTGCACGAGAGAAAGAAGCACGTAATCGCATAAATCCCCCAAATGGTAACGTCCAACACAGAACGCCTGAGGCTTTCCCCACTTTCCTATCCGTTTCTTAGGCCGGTCCAGGTCCTGAGTCCTCTTTTATATGCCCACAGGTCTGCTTTCAGTGAGCGTCGGAGATAGGCAGCATGTTTTGTCTGCCTTGATAATGCGCACTTTGTCAAGCTGTCTAGGCCCAGACACCGTTGCACAAGACTGCACAAGACCGACTGCACAAGACGCCATCATACGCTCTTGGCTGTACTGTTTTCGGAAAACGATCAACGGACATTGCAAGATAAAGGATTATGTGCTATGACTAGAACTGCCTATGTTACATCACGGCTGGGGATCAATCTTGCCAACTCCATCAGGAAATGCCGAAACTTACGAATTTTTGGACTGTGGCCCGGATGTCACCCTGATTACACGAGAGTTGCTAATCGACAACGGAGTCTCCACAAAGCCAACAGCAATAACAACAGACACCTAAATTGGCTCAATCGAATGTAACGTGTAAATCGGAAGTTCAACAATGAAAATGAGTCAGTCAAAATTGGAAGGGTTTTATGGTTGAAGAATTTTATTGAACTTAGACTATCGATAACGCTATCCTACGCTAGGACCAAGTCGAAAAAAGCATGCAAAACTGCCACGTTAGAACAGACTTACAGTAGGTGGGCTAACTCATGAAATGTCAACCGAAATTCCGAAATGAGTTTTCGTTTCGAAAAAATCAATTCAATAGGGTCGTCAAACTTATCGTCATGCAGTATAATCCTATAATAATTTGGTTACCTCAGGATGTCGGCTTTCGAATGAACTTCTTTTTGGCTGCATGACATAAGTATACACTGAAAAATGACTGTACATGTAGCACGCATTCGTCTTGATTTTCGATGCCTTTAATAATTCAATTATATTTCATGGAACACATGCATAAAAATATTCATTTTCTTGCTCATTCGGTAGAAAATTGCGTCTTTCCCTAATTTTATGCTCGAAAGAAGATTATCATTAGGTTTTAAAAAGTTTCTTATTGCGAGATGTTTTAATACCTTGAAATGGCTATCCGTAAAACGCAATACCTCTGCATTTACCGATGTGGCTTGTAAAGTTAACAATATTGCTCAAATCCACTGTTAAATTTTATGAACCCCATACAATCTGGTATTCATGCCGTAGGGGAATGTGTACTAAAAATATACGGCCTGCAGTTTGGAAAGCCTGAATGTAAGTGTAACGACAGGTCGGGTTAAAAATTATTCAGGAATTTAAAAAGTTTTTCAACACCGAATTATGCCCTTCCTTTGAGTATAAAATTGAAAGCAGACGTACTTTTCTACCGAATGAGCAAGAGAATGAATATTTTTATGCATGTTTTCTACGAAATATAGTTGAATATTTAGGGGCATCGAAAATCAGTGAGAAATATGTATGGTACATAAGTAGTCATTTTTTGCAGAGCATAGATCTTGCATGCAGCCGAAAATAAGTCCTTTCTAAAGCCGGCATCCTCTGGTCACTGAATTATTACAGAATTATGCTGTGCGATAATTAGTTTTACAATCCTACTCATTTAATCTTTTCGAAACGAAAACGCATTTCGGAATTTCGGTCGGCATTTCATGAGTTGGCCCACCTACTGTAATGGTCATCGCCTCCCGGTGGAGAATAGAGGCAAAGCCAGTTAATGAAACCGAAGCTCACACCAGTTGGAGAGTCGACCGGAGACAGACAGCCGTGCCGTGCATGTGCAGACACTCGCGAGAGGCCCAGGGTTTCGACACAGGCGCCGGAGTGCGTCCACAACAGACTTCGGAACCATCGATTAAAAAAATTGCATCTTCATGACAGCGCCTGAACGGTGTAAATATTTCTCGAGTTCACTGCTTGAGGAGTTGGCGTATTCATTGGAAATGATATCGCGGAAGCCCACTGGGTACTGTCCCAAAGTCTGGATGGCAGATGGGACCTGTTTGCCGTCGAAACACTACTGGGCTGGAGGTTGATTGAATCTTTACGTGACAGACAAAACATCTATGAATGGTAGAGACCCGGACTTTGCAGACCTCACGGAATTCGTAAATACTAGAGCTAGGATAGCAAGAAGTCTTTTCGGACAAATATCTCGAGATGGAGATGTAAAGCGCTCTCAACAGCTCTTTTTATGCCACAGCC
>CACRXP010000185.1:199780-218244 GCA_902702965.1 Spirometra erinaceieuropaei | reverse complement strand
AAAAAATTAAATGTATTTTATTGCAAAATGCGCAAAATATTCGTTTTTTCGTCCATTTGGTAGGAAATTAGTCCTCTAAAGGTTTATGTCTGAAGAAAGGGTATCTTCGCGTTATAAAGGTTTCTAATTGTGAGACATTAAAAAACCATGGAATGTGCAATTCTACAGCACTGCATCACCTCAGTTAGTAATGCATGGTTTTCCTTGAATAAAGTGTAACGACTGGTTGGGTCCAAAATTATTCCGGAATTGGGGAAGATATTTAAAACCATAAAATACCCTTTCGTCGAGTATAAAATTTGAAAAAAAAGACCTAATTTGCTACCAAGTTGGTGAAAGATAGATTGTATGTTTCCATATTTTTCCTCAAATATATTTGAATTAATAAGAATATCAAAGTTTAAATAATTCATGCTATTTTAGTAATCGTTTTTACGAAATGTAGCTTACATAAGCGGTCGGTGAGTAGCTCATTCAAAAGCCAGTAGCTTGATGTGAGTAAAACACCCTAGCATTATCTGACATGAGAATTAATGTGACATCCTCGCCTCCATAATTGGTTTGGCAAGATGTGGCCCCACCCGATGGATACAATGCTGTTGGGGTTGGGGTTACGGGTTAGGGTTAGGGGTGGGGTTATGTGTTAGAGTTAGGGGTTAGGATTTAGGGTTAGGCAAAGGGGTTAATGCAGCTATTCCGTAACCACTCAACGTACAACTGCACATCCCCAATAGCGCTGTTTTGCTTACAGTCACTTGACCTCGTCGCCTGGGCGTTCCCCAACCGCACCTGTAAAACCCGTATTACCACCGGCCCCCTATTAGAGGTGGGCGGGGTTTGTTTACTTCAGGTTGGACTACATAACCACATCCGACCATTTTTTCGGATTGAAACACATTTCCTAATTTCTGTTAACCTGTCATGAGATGGCATATTGACTGTAAGTAAGCTAATTCTCCCTTACGTAGACATACGTTGCCACAGAATCAAAGGCCCAGTAAAAAGTTTGAACACGCCTTCTTTTGTGGACCGCAGGATGGTTGATTCTGTAGTCGAGAATGATCATGGTGCTAGTTTTTTGCGAACCCTGATTGTGAGGTCGCCATCAGTTAGTCTCTGAATACTTACATTGCGAAATGAGAAGGTGTCTCTTTTTACTGATTTGCGAGTTACTTATATTACTGGGAAGGCACCATCAAGAATCTGGTATAGCAATTCATACTAGCATTTTTACGACAAGGAGGTTACCATTTACTTAGTAGATCCCCAGGTTTTGGCCTCAGGGATTGAGAAAGTGTCCATTCTGTCGTTATAGGAATTGTTCAGCAATTAGTTCTGATACAGGTGAGCCCATTAGGGCGCGCTTGACCAGTTGGTATGGGACTGAAAGTAGTTCTTGTGGCAGGGCCCAAGACGTTATACCGTAATTCCGACAGGCACTCGTTTGGCTGATGTTTCTGCTATAACATGATGCAGTCGGCTTGTGGGGCCCCAACATTCTCTGTGCGTTTTCTGGCATATGAACTCTAAAGAATAATCAAACTGGCGCTTTCAGAAAATATTCAATAAAGTGTATAGCATTAAGAGTCCGGCCTGACTTGAAATTTAAATGGAATTTTGATACACTTACATCAAGATAATAATTTCAGAACTTTTTAAGTGCATGAAATGTAGTCAGGGGTTCGGGATACACCTTTTAAAATCACACCGAAGTGCTAGTGAACATTTGAGTCCTAGACGATCAACTACCACGGACCAACCACGTAGTGTGCATCCGACAAGGAAGTATTAGGAGAGGTAGCGTAATTTTTAATGACAGTTGGTGATACCGAACTCTCGATATATCTAATAAGTGAAGGACCGGACGGGCGTTTCGCTGATGTTTTACTGCTACATGACTCAACCGTGAAGATTTCGGCACTTCTGAAATCACTAGATTGATTATTCTGGGAATTCATATACCAGAAACCCCAGGGGGAGCGTTGGGAGACCCACTGAGGAGGCTTACTCTTTGTTAGTGCGTCAAGCAGCAGTTGAAACATGTATCTGGGCTTTTAGTTAGTACCTATGTCGGGAGTACGACAGAACCCCTTTGCCATATGTATATTTTTTGAAGTCAAAGGTGTCCTTTGAAAATGGAGTTTTATTGCGTAAATTTTCGACGCTGGTTCCCCAGGTCGTCGCCAGACGTAGGTGTGCCGACAAGAGTTAGCATCTGGCAGTGTACTTGGAAATCGATAATTGTTCCGCGATTGCGCCAGTGAGCGGCTGCTATCTGCGTCATTCTGTTCTGATTGGCTTTCATCTCTTTGACTTCTCCTTGAGATTTTTGTACGCGATGCCCATCTCGATGTTCCGTTTGATACATGATTCATCCGAGTGCATGGCCTCGAGAAACTCTCGGCCTTTCTTGGGAGGGCAGGCACCAACAATCTGAGTTCTGTCCCAAGCGAAGGCCTGCCCGGTGTCCAGGGTATGCATGGCTACTTGAGGCAGATGGTCTCGCCTCTTTACTGCCAGCTGGTGTTCGCGAATGCGTGTAGAGGCGGATTTGCTTGTATGACCACAATAAACTGTATCACAGACCTCACTTGGGATCTTGTAGACAACTTCCTTTCTATCCAAATGGCCGACCCTATCCTTAGGGTGTACTGTCGTCATTCAGTCAGTCATAATCCTGACCACCATCTGGATCCAGAAACACAAACATGTGCACGCACACAAGGGTGATGTTTGCTTTGGGAGGGCGGCGGATCGGAGTGCACCTTTTCCTATTTTAGTAAATATCCCAGTTTCAGGGTAAGAGAATGTTATGTGGACAAGAAACGAGAGGATTTGGTTTGAAGGAGTGCTTATGACCCTTCTGTAAACGAGCTGCGCTTTTTGCATGCACATTTTGTGTTCCTGGTCTCAGGTTAAAGCTAGGACTACGATTGGCTGCATGAAAACAGAATAAATCCGAAACAGTCCTATATACACCCGTCCCGAGGTTAAATAGATAAATAAATAAATCATGAGAGCGTGATTCGCCGAATTAGTTACGAGACGTAGCAATCCCTTTTTTCCCATTTGAGGCTCTAGTTAGGGCGCTTGCAGGCGGTCGCATTGCGAAAAATACGAAGAAAAGCAGAGTAGCCAGTTCAAACCTATTAGGAGGCAGTTATAACCACAGGAAGCCGTCCCGGCGCCTTTCTACGTTATGTCCAACATTCTTCAGCAGAATGTTCCATTTTCACTGTCCCCAAGGGTGTGCCAGCTACGAGCTGAGATGACGGTTCCCAAGCACTCGAGGAAATGCAACGGAGGACATAAAAGACCCTGCTAATCTTCCAAATACTTTGTGAGAGACTTCAGAATCTCACCAAGGATTTAAGTGAAATAATGCTCCCATTTGACATTGCCTACCTACTTATTTCTTCGCTGAGAAACTGGGCAGGGCGGTTATCAGAGAATTGTTTGGAAAAGCGATTGACAGGGTGGAGTGCCCTCGGAAAAGAGCGCTTTCAGGAGTTATTGAATTACGCTCTGAGTACACATGCACGTTTAAGGACCCAGTCAATGAATAAACTAAAATTCCCGGAACACCATTGGGATCCCCATCTTCAGTTATATTGCAAGACCTGCTTAATGCCTACTGGTTGCACGTAGCCATTCCGGACTGCCTACGTAAAGGACATGCTTATCAGACACGTAAATCCGATTTAAACTTACAAAATAGAAGTTTTGGCAGACTTCTTTTTGACGACCTGGTGGGGAACTGAGTTTACTAGAAAGCAAACTCCAGTGCTAGGATTTCCTTCTAAACACAGCAACAACTCCCTAGCACACAAACGCACTATCGTCAATGCACTCATTCGCTGGACAGATACTCATCATATTTCATTAGACGAGAAAAGGAGAGGAGAGTTTTCGGGACTCTTCGTACCTCCCACGCATATCCAGTCGGTTCCTTATAAACTGTCTACACCAAAAAGGTGAACCCAGCGACGGTGGGCCAAAAATAAACCATGATATCCTTCATATGTTGTTCGCCGTCGGAAGCAGAATTGTGGGCATCGAATGGTCACCGAAACCAATCGGAGTGACCTTAGGACGCCGGCCAGAATTGATGATGCAGTAGGAGTGTCAATCGTCAACTGTCCTAAGTACCCAGTTAATTACTGCGACACGACTAAAAGGTCACTGGCCGCACGCGTTTGTGAGCTTGAACCGGTCTTCAGGTGGCGTTATATCCCCTTATGCGTCCAGTTGCGCAGTTTCGAGGCTGTTTATTTAGCTGCTTTCAAAACACAAATATTTGTACGCAACGAGATCTTGCCACCGATGCAGGGGTATGGCGTCTAACTCCACTCAAAAAGCTGTAGCAAACTACAACCCTAACGCAATCCATGGACAGGCCTGTAGTAGATAGCCCTGAACCCTAATCCACAAACATTTAAGTCCTCGAAAGTAATCGTAACATTAACTAAACGATAAAAACGTCGATCCTACCCTTTAAACCCTAGCCATAACCCGTGAACCTAATTCTGAAACCCTAACTCTAAAGCTACAGCGCTAAAACAAGAACCCCAAAGCTAGACTTAACCTCAAATCCAAAGCATATCACAGGCTTCTAATTCCTAGCCCTAACATTGGCCTAACTCCAAGCGCTAACCCTAGCCATGGCAATAACTTCAGCCCTGAGCCCAACACGGGCGACTTTAACGTCAACGACGTTAGCGAAGGTGAAAATCCACCTATCAAATAACTTCTTTCGCGACATTTTGCTCGGCGAACCGTTATGGACCACGCCTATTTGAATAAGATGAGAGGGTGGATTTTTGGACAACCACGCAGAGGGCTGCATACGGTATCCTCACCCAACCGGTGGCTGGAAGTCTGGGCAAAAATTGGTCAAACAAACTACTTAATTCTACAAATCAAGAAGTTGCCCGTCATCTTTACGACAATAATGAAAGTCCAATGGTAAATATACAGGAATAGCATCTTAGGAGACTGCCAGGCAGACCTACAGTATGTGGGCCAAGAAGTGAAATGTCAAACAAGATTCCGGAATGTGTTTTCGTTTTGGAAAGATTAATTAAATGGAGTTGTAAAGTAATCAGCCTGTAGCATAATTCGGTAGCAATTCAGTTACCTCAAGATGCCGGCTTTCGAACGAACTTCCTTCCGACTGCATATAAAAACTTCACTCTGTAAAAAATGACTACTTAATTAGCATGAATTTTTCTCATTGATTTTCGATGCGCATAAAAATTTAATCATATTCCATGGAAAACATGCATAAAAATATTCATTCTCTTGATCATTCGGTAGAAAATTACATTTTCTTCAAATTTTTTACTCGAAGGAGGGACATAATTCAGTTTTTGAAAAATTCCAATTGTGAGACTTTTTAATGTGATGAGATGACCGTTCATGAAAGGTCATGTCTCTGCAGTTACCAATGTGGCTTGTAAAGTTAACAATATGGATCAAATCCACTGCTAAATTTTATGAACCCCATATAGTGTCCTGTTAATGCCATAGAGAAATCTGTGGTTTTCCATTAGCGGAAAATATAAGGCTTGTAGTTTGCAAACCATGAATCCAAGTATAACGGCAGAATGGGTTCAAAATTAGTCGAAAATTAGAAGAGTCTTTAAAAACAGAATACTCCCCTTCCTTCGAGTACAAAACTGAAAAAAGACGTTATTTTTTCCGAATGATCATAAGAATGAATACTGTTACCTTCGTTTTCCGTGAAATATAATTGAATTTTCGATGACATCGAAAATCAGTGAGAAAAATTCATGTTACATAAGTAGTTATTTTCTACAGAGTGTAGTTTTTGCATGCAGTTCGTTCGAAAGCCGGTATCCTGCGGTTTCTGAAATAATATAGAATTATGCGGCAGGTTTACTAGTTTTACAGCCCTTCCTAATTAATCTTTTCGAGACGAAAACTCATTTTGGGATTTCGGTTGATATTTCATGGGTTAGCCAACCTACTGTATTCGCGTCTGTTAGGCTCCACATCGACTTCTGAAGGTGCCGCGACTTAGCACAACTGGAAAAATGACAGACGAATAATTGCCTTATATATCCTCCCTGTCTCCCAAAATCCGTTGTCGATTACACCAGCCCATCGCCAGATAAAATAAACAAGAAAGAGGTAGGATTATCGGCCCGGAATGCGTACTATCTCTGTTGATCAAATATATGGCCCAAGAGAAGGTAATAGATGAAATTTCAGATACAGGTTTCTATTATGTTTCCGCCGCTGCATGACGCAACTGTGAGAGATATGATAGGCAGAATGATGACGTTTGCATTCTGGGTACGTCAATTTAATACATAATTTTCATTGCAAGACAGGGCTGGGAATTTTTAAGATGCCTTAAAATTTTTCGCACAGCTAATGCGAATTGTGGGTCATCTATTCACTGTGAGGTTTGATGAAGGTACAATGTATTAAAATTCTGCACAGACATTTTAACTTTATGCAATCGGACGGATTGCACTTCATTTTATTACGTAGTATTTTCTCTTTTGCAGCCGTCAGGAATCTTGAGGAAAAGTCTACAACCCTAAAAAGCGTGAGATTGTTAGAGCTATTGTCGGGAATTCTCATCCGTTTTTTGTCTAAAATGATTTTATTTCTAGTTGTTCTAACATCGAGACATTGGTAATTATCACTTGTAAAAGTTCAATTGCGTGCACAAAAAGTTGAAACGTGGAAAATTCCACGTCTTCCCTCTTCTTTAATTTGCGGTGCTTGCAGTGGGCATTAGATATGAAGAATCCGAGCATCTGTTGGCCAGGTTTAAAGCGTCATAGTCCTGACTAGAATTTATTACAAGATTGATTCATGTGTCTTGGCCCTTATATAGGTACTAACTAAAAATCCCAGACACGTGGTTCGCCAACATTTCTGCTTCTGCAAAAATTTACCAAATAAAGTTTCCAACTTCTTCGAAAGAATGTATTTGACTGCAAATTATATTTCTTAGGACGCAGGCCTTCCGATTCCTACGTAGGAATTGCAATCCCGAAATGTTGCTTTAAGCTTGATAATGAGAAAATGTGTGCAATTCGCGAAGGTCTAACGTAAGAACAGTTAAAACTTCTACACAGTTGCCGAAAGAAGAAGATTTTATCAAGGCCTGTGCGTGTGAAGTCTGCCGTAAGATCTGCACTAGGATATCAAACGGGATCTCGTTACGGCTAAAACATGCTTGTTGCATTCATAGTTGATGCTCAGTACCGACTTAAAAAATTCCGGAATTCTAAGGAAGAACATACGAAATCTTGCTGTGACAATCTTCCCTTGAAGTTATTTTGATCTCAAAATGAAATGATCGCCCTCATATCTGGGCATGAAAGGCTAAAGCAGAAGGGTATGTTAGACAGAAGACGGTTAACCACTTCCAAGCCAGCTCGTACAGACCAGAATTGTCCAGCCAAGGTTGCAAATCTCTCCTTAGGAGTCCTTACAATAACGAAATTGAATGTCCTTTCGATGAAAATTACTTGGAGCTCCTTACAAACTTCCTGACCATCACATTAACTACAATCCTCACAGAATATGAACGGTTTACAATTTAAAACAGCATTGTACAGGTCTTGAAAAATCTAGATTATCTTTCTGTACTAGCAAATGGAAGAAAGAGGGTATAAAAGGGTTTACAACCCGACAAATAACTATCATTCTGCCTACAGGTAAAGGCGGCGTATCTATGATTTTGAACAAAGATGACTAAAATGAAAAGATGTTGGCACTCAGCCTTTGACCTTTTTTCACGGACCCAACTTAGGCATAGATGTCATCCAATAGGAATTGCCGAAGCGTCTTACAGGGATGAAGCCACTGCCAGGGGATACTGCCATATCCCAGAGACTATCTGAACCAACCATCGCCCAGATCCACTGACTGCCCAGAGTTCAAAAACCTAAAGTCCGACTGCGGCCGAATACATCGTAAAGCGATGCATCAAATTACAAGATTTCTAACTGTCTATTTCATCAGCTCCATCATTTAAGAGAGATAGGATTTCTAGAGTAATTGAGAGGAATTACAATTTCCACTGATAAGATGGTCTCCTTTAATGTTATTTCATTGTTCATATTCTCCCCATTAATTTAGTAAAAAAGTACACGAGTGATCTCTTACAGTCCTAAGACACAAGTATCCTCGCATTTGCTTCACTTAAACTCACAAGCTTTGTACAGAAATCAGTTTTTCGTTCGACCACGGATACTGTCAACAACTAAAGGGACCCCAAATGGGGTCACTTGTATTTGGTTTTCGTGCCAAGGTGACAATGGAAAGCTAAAATCTACGGTTTTGTCAATAGCTAACCTTCGGCTCTGGCTACAATATGCAGATCTCGCGTTTAATACCGTCAGAAATGACTAACTGGCGTCGAGACTCAGGGATGCTGAACGCCAGTAGTAAAAGGAGGTCGTCGTTGTGGACGCCGTGAAGGTCGGAGTAGTGTCGGTGGGAGAGGCAGCAATTCGGCTTGTCGTACTGTTAGTGCACTGAGTCCGAATATGTCTGACAAGGCCGATTCGCGCGGGAAATTTTCATCGAAAGCTCGGGCATGTTAGGGGGGGGGTTGGCGGTTGACGTTGGGGGTCAGGGGCGCAGAAAACTGGCAAGCTTCCTTTTGACTTCGGCAGCGGTGATCTGGTTGGCCTTAAATAAGGGTCGCTCCAGTCTCCACTGTTGGTATCTAAGCCTGTCGGTCCTTGCGAGGTCCTCGAGTTGATTTGTAATCGCCTCAAGGTGGTCTTGTAGCGGTTGGTTCGGTTTTCTTGTCTGTGAGCACCCGTAACGGCATTCCCGTATGAGAGCCGTTTTGGTAGGCAAGCGTCGTCCATTCTCACCAGGTGGTCGCTCCACCGCAGTTTCAGTTGCCTCAGCAGGACGTAGATACTGAGGACTTCAGTCGGGGATCCAGTCCCGCCACTTCAGGTTTAGTATTTTGCACAGGCAGTTAAGATAGAAACGATTAAGTTTCCGCTCCTGCTTCTGGTAGACTGACCAGGTCTCTATTACACAGAAAAATCGCCAAGGTGACAGCTTCGCACATCTATCTTTTGGTGTTCAGGTAGAGACCGTGGCAATTCCATACGGAGTTTTGCAGCCGACCGAAGGCTTGGCCGGCTCTGGAAATCCAATGGGGCACCTCGTCGTCGATTTCGATGCAGTCTGAGAGGGTGCTGCTTAAGGAGGCGAAATCGTTTACGGCCTCCAGTTGAACGTCGCTGACATGGATGCGAGGAACCCTGTTGGATGACGGTTGATGCATGACCAGCGTTCTGTCCACTTTGATGGTAGGCGCAATGTTGAGGTAGCCGGAGTCGCTGAGAACCATGTTTCGTTGTTTGTCAGCATCTGTCGCGGTACTGAGCGCACATTCATCCGCGAAGAGCAGGTCGTGGATTGTAGTCACAGAGAGACGTGTTGGGATCTGCATGTGCCGGCCGCTGAGAAGATGGTCGACGGTCCTATAGACGATACGAATTCCCGGGTGTTGATCACGGTAGGCGTTTAACAGCATGGGAGAGAGCACGAGGTCGAAGATGTTGCGACGGGTACGCAGCTCTGTCTCACTCCACTGGTCACTTCAAATGTCCGTAACGCGCGACACCATCCAGGTTGAATTACTCACGACGGCCGAATTTTCGCAAGATTTTGCCCAGTCTATCGAGATTCGCTGAATTGAAGGCTTTGGTCAAGGCCACAAAGGTATTGTATTGGTGGGTCGCATCTCCTGATATTTCTCTAGCAGCTGGCGTGCGGTGAAGATTACGTAGGTGGATCTGAGGTGGCGTTAGGAACCACACTGACTTTCCGGCAGAAGTATCTTTTCAAAATAGCCATTGGGACGGTTGCGAAGGATGCGAGCGACTATCCTTCCGACGATGTTGAGTAGCGAAATTCCTCTGTGGTTACCACAGAGTTGTTGGTTTCCTTTTTTCTCTTAGAGGTGGGCGACTGTTGCATCCCTGAAATCACTACGAGCTTTTCGTTTACGCTAAGTCATCTGAAATATCGTTGTGAGTTGTTTGAATGGCCGGGGGGCGCTGTACTTGTCCACTTCCGTCGGCATTATATCGCATCCCGGCGCTCTCCTGCTGGACAATTAGTGTACGGCTCCGATTATTTTCGGGGAGAAAATTTGAGGGGTCCGGATCATTGTTGCTTTGCACGTTGGGGAGTCAGTCTATGACGAGGTTGAAGACTGCGGCTGGGCGGTTAAGGACGGATCTGAAGTGTTTAGTTCAAAGCCTTAGAACCTGTGATTTATCCGTCAGAAATGTTGTTCCATCAGAGCTGAGAATTGGCGCGGTTTCTTTGGTTGTGGGACCGTACATCGCTTTAATAGATGTGAAGAAATTCTTCGCTTCATTTCGATCAGCATATCCCTAGATTTCCTCGATCTTCCGAGCCATCCATGCGTCCTGCATCCATCGCACTCTTTTCTGTATGAGGCGGCGATGGAGGAAGAAGGCCTCCTTGTTCGCCTAGGTCCGATGGTCGATCTGGGCCTTGTGCGCACTGTGCCTTTTATCGATCAGGTTGCGGATGTCTGCGTCGTTGTCGTCAACCCAGTCCTGATGTTTGTGACATTCGATTCCGAAAACGTTCAGGGCAATGGATTGGATGGCATTCTGCAGTTGACGACGCCGAGTCTCCACAGTGACATTTTCGGCCGGGGTCGTCGGCTCCTCCAGGTGCTGGGCTTACGGTCCCATTTACATATTAGTGTGAATACGGCAGTGATTTTGCTGTACGTACTGAACCTTTCTCATGATTGTCCCTTCCAGCAACCGACAGGACGATGAGGCCTGGCTCAGTGTCAGAACGCGTATAGTTGCGAATATACCGGATTTTGATAGGCGAACCATTGTCTGGAACTCTGCTATAAGGCCTTCCCCCTACTTCCTGTTGCCCAAACTGACCAAGGGAATTCTCTAATCGCATGGGTCTATTCGGTCGTAATGCATCTATAAAAGTCTTTATTTAAAAAAAAACGGTCTACACCAATATGGACATTCACACTGGTAGGCTACACACGAATTCATTTCCACAAAATCGCAGCCACCATATAGCCCTCCTGCAGCATGCAGGCAGTTCACTTTGTAAACAACAGGACTGCTTGCGAGACGTCGCAGTCAAGAACATGCGCACCTGTCTTAAGTAGGCGGGATATCATCTGGTGTTGGCCCCACCTCGAGTAGCAGGACGTGGACTTTCTAAATGGGTGGGGGTGGAGCAGGTGCTGTATGAGGTCTGCTCGTCAGATTGTCCTCCTGCAAATGGTTAATGTCTCATCCTCACTCTTACGTACAGTAGGTGGCTAACTCATGAAATGTCCACCGAGTATGATTGTAAAAACTTGTCAGACTGCAACATTTTTTCTGTAATATTTCAGTTACCTCAGGATGCCGGCTTTTGAATGAACTTAAGCATGCAGGATGGCATTTAGTTCCACCTCGCGCAGCAGGCGGTGGACTGTCCTAATGAGAAGAACAGTTGTTGCATGAAGTCTGCTCGTCAGATTGTCCTTCTGCAACTGGTTAGTGTCTCATCCTCACCCTTACCTACAGTAGGTGGGCTAACTCATGAAACTCAAAAACTAATCCACTCCAACTTCGTAGATAATTTCTGAAGAAATTAAAAAGCGACAATTTCCTAATTGGAGTATCTACCAGAAAACACACGGGGAATGCTGGGGGACCCATTGACAAGCCGAGCCCCTCGCAGCTGCCTCATGCGGCGGCAAAACATCGACAAAACACGCGTGTATGGTCTTTAAACTAATACCTGTGCTGTTAGTATGATATAACCTTACCCTGAAGTATACTACTAGCTGCCCGTTGGCTGTTAATGAATATTACGCGGTTACTCGCTGTGGCTGATGGACTTTGGCCCAAATATTAATGCATAAAATTCTCGGTCTGTGCCTATAGACCTTGAATAAACTGATCTTCTCCATCTTCGTAGATGGACAATCATGAAAGGTCAACCGAAATTCCGAGATGGGGTTTTGTTTCGAAAAGATTAATCAAGAAGAGTTTTTAACGTAGTCAGTCGGCAACATAATTCTACAATATTTAGGTTACCTCAGGCTGCCGGCTTTCGAGTGAAATTCCTTTCGGCTGCATGCAAAACTCTGTAAAAAATGACTATTTATGTAGCATGATTTTCCTCATTGATCTTCAATGCCCATGAAAATTGAATTATATTCCATGGAAACCATACATAAAAATATTCATTCTTTTGCTCATTCGGTAGAAAATTACGTCTTCTCAATTTACACTCGAAGGATGGAAAGAATTCGGTTTCAAAGAAGTTTCTAATTGTGGGAATTTTCAATACCGTGAAATGGCCGTTCATAAGTCGTCATATCTCCGCATTTACGAATGTGGCTTGTAAAGTTAACAATATGGATCAAATCCACTGCCTAATTTTATGAACCCTATATGGTCCTCCTTTACTACCGTAGAGAAATGTGTGGTCTTCCATGCGAGGAAAATATACGGCTTGCAGTTTGGAAACCCTGAATCCAAGTGTTACGCTAGAGCGGGTTTAAAATTATTAGGAAATTGGAAAACTTTTTGAAACCGAATTATATCCCTCCTTCGAGTATAAAATTTGAAAAATAGGTAATTGTCTACCGAATGAGCCAAAGAATGAATAATTTTAAGCATGTTTTCCATGAACTATAATTGGACAGATAGGGACATCGAACATCAATGAGAAACATTCATGCTACATAAGTAGTCATTTTTTACTGAGTGTAGTTTTTGCATGCAGCCAAAAGAAAATTCATTTGAAAGCCTGCATCCTGAGGTAACTGAAATATTATAGAATTATGTTGCAGGCTGACTAGTTTTACAACTCTACTTAATTAATCTTTTCGAAACAAATACGCATTTTGTAATGTCGGTTGACATTTCATGAGTTAGTCCACCTACTGTACGATAGTCCTTGGAATACGGGCGAACTTCACTGTGACTCACTCATTATATGCAACAGGTAATGCCAACGCATTAATGGTCCTCTCTCTCCCTCTTGTCTGTCAAGTATGTTTCCATGTACGAGGGCAGCAGCTGGTGTAGTTTCATGATCACTTGATCATTACAAACTGATCCTTTAGATTCTGGAGGCCCTCTACCCGCCCCTCCGTATCGCTGCATCATGTTTTGATTTCTAGAAGGGATTGCTGGAAGTGCAGCCTTTGTAAGTTCCCGAGGGGCTGTTTTGACAGCTGGGGAGTTGTGTTTGTAGCCTTTGGGTGCACCGCCGTCCAGGTTTCCCCATTAAGTATACGGGTGTCGAAAACGTGAAGAAAGGGCTCATGTTGCCCTCTTTCCCCGTCACTTTTACTCTGGATTTGGGGATGGGTTTTGTTAAGCGGTCGCCTGCAGGGTTGCATGTGAAGTCCTGCTGTTTCATCGGACATTCTGTACTTTACAGCCCCCCCCCCCCCAGCCCAGGTCAATAATGTGCTTCGCTGATCGCGCAGCTGACCGAGAACTTTGTAGATTTTCAGCTACAAGTAAGCCCGTCGATGGCGTGTTTTGTAAGCAGGTTTCTAGCATACACTTCTGAGCTCCCTTCAGCGCAAAAAAGGTAATCAGGGCCTCGCTGGTTGGGGTTTCTCAGCGAGGGGGCATCTACGTTTTCGTCCTTCTGATCACACGCTGGGAGATGGTCTTGCTCCAGGGAAAGCTTCATTGTCTGTAGGGCTGAAGGGGGTGAGAGTGATTGTTACTGCAGCTGCCCATCATGCGACGATCTAGCAGATGCAAACAGGTAATGTGGCCTTTGCATGCATGGACATCAAATTTCCCAGTAACAATCAATTTGACCGTCTTTACCATAGACGCCATGCAGGTCTTCTCGTGATTTTCTCTTCGCACCGGAGATGGCCATGGGGGAAGCCACAAAGGAGGTCACCATAAGGTCATCACGAGGACGTCGCATTTGTTCTCGTGGAATGGCAGCCGCACCGTTATGAAACGACTGTTGATTCCTCACGGGAGGCAGAACAGGTGACTCACGACGTCGTTCTTGATGATGAAAACGACTCTGATGTCTGCATTTGGACGCCCTCTCCAGTTGATTATGCATCCTCCAACCTCCTCCAGTGTTCCCTACCCGGAGAATCCAGTCTCACTAGGAGCTGCGATGTCCACGGCGTAGCGCACCAGTTCCCAGGGCACTAAACTGTCCTCCTTTCCGTCCGCCACGTCACTGGTTTGTCTAAATAGAACGGGCATATCACGTTACCAGAATGGATAATGACATGATGGCAGCCTGTGGGGAGACAAGAGGATGGGGATGAGAGTAGTTATCTGTTGTCGATTTTTAGCTAAAAGTCAGCCTGTCGATGATATTCTTTGTTAGCAGTTTCTAGCATACACTTATGACGTTCTTCAGCGCAAAAGCTAAGCAGGACCTCGCCGATTGAGACGTCATTCTGGATGTCTGTCAAACTCCAATGAGAGTCGCGATTGTATTATAATGCAAGAGGTCTGTAAGCGTGTGCTATGCAAGTATCAGCAAGCCATGACCCTCGCAACCTGGTATGCGTTGGCAGTTCCCCGACACCTGATTTCCTTCCGGTAGACGCGTTCGCGCTCCCGTTAGATACATTGGCGGTGGGCATGGCTGCCCATGGCTGTCATACTCTTCTCTCTGGCCCTTGTTGGGGTGTTGTTGTGTGGCGAAAAATCCCGGTCATTGGCTGTGTGTCACCCTACGTAGCCTTGCTGGCTTATAAGGTCACATACTGCCCCTCTTTTAGGACCTTTTGTTTAGGGGTGGGAAGAGAGAGGGTGGGGTTTAATTCAGGGACTATCTGATGTAAAGCAACACACTCTGGGCACGCTCACCTGATTTGGCCTGGCGGCTAAGGACAATTACCAGGATGTGGTCGCTGTGTTGAGCGCGGTTTCGTGAAGTCATAGATGACATCTGGGTGCTTGGACGGGACTATGCAGAAGCATCCATCGGGTTCTGTGACCGTGAGCGCATTGTTTACAAGTCATGGCCTTGCGTGCCTAAACTGGCCTATGCTACCTCACCATGAATGACGTTTGCCGGCAGTATGTTGGCGACAGGGTATTCTCGTTTGTGCAAAGTTGTGCAGCGTTAATTCAGTCGCATCGGCAAACCGGGGGTGACTGCACAATCGCAGTGGGGGCCTTGGCCCATGGCAATTTGTAATCCCCAGACTACCCGGTGTCACTCAGAGAATCCGAGAGTATGAGAAGACAGTCTGGAAGTGCGAGTCGCCTGTTAGAAGCTCTGCAAAATGACAACAAATTAGACTTTGCAGACTCACGGTCAGTGGCACAGTCCAGTAAGGGCCCCAGGGGGTTGATATTGGTGTCTCTCATACTGATAACCATTTATTTCACGTTGCGTGCGCAATGCGCTATGCTGCACCCATGTCACTCGGCAAGGGTGTACACAGTTTACATGCGATAGAATACACAAGAAATTGCCCATTTGGTTCTTTCGCTTGATTATCTCTCATACTGAGCTAGTTCGCACGCAATAGAATATTCTCCTTGAAACAAACTCCTAGAGTTTGCGCATGCGCCACTACTAGGCACGTAGGATTATCGCACTATAACCTGAACAGACAAAGAGTTCACGTGATCAGTACACATGTCTAAAGACCATGGAGGCGGGGACCGTATAAGGTATTGATATAAATAGTAGGGAAACTTGTTGGCGGAGTGCTGTGGTTGAACAAGGACGACGGTTCGGCGAGTTTTCTGATCTTTTTTTCAAAAATCAGTCCATGGAGGCATAGTGGAGCATGAGTGCACAACCTCTTTGTACCCGTCCACATGACAATTCATCATGTCTGCACTGAAATACCGTGCATTGGAAGCCCTCGCGCCCATAGTTACGTTGGACAGTGACGTCCTAACGGGAGCGCGTGTGCGCGCAAGGGCGAGGGAAAGAGGGTCATGCTGGCAGACCACCAGGTTATGTCCATTAATACAAGCAACTAGGTGCCGACCTGTCTGGCTAACGTACGCTCCAGGGCAATTTATGCAAGTTATGCGACAAGTGACGTTGGTATACTGCTGTTCAAGGTTGAAATTCTTCGCTCGGTCTCACATTACGTACAGATAGGGCGCTGGCTTGTGGGCGATGCAAAAATACTTGGGTGTCGCACAATTGCTCCACTGATTCCCCGCATGAAAGACCAAGAATGGAGGCTTTACACTATCCCCTCTCCATTTCAGTCGGAAACGTTGGTTATTTTTGCCATCCGAGGCAATTTTTTTACAAGACCAAGCACATATCCATAATACACGAACAGCCGGCAATAACAGACCCGTGCGATATGAACATATTGCCTGTAATTCAGTAACGAAAGGTTGGACGGTTTCTTCCGCGAAAAAATATGCTGTTTGTTTTCATATTTGGGTTTGATCTCAGCACCAGAGTGTCTTATCTGTATACTTATTATGACCTTCCGTCAATCAATATTTGATAGTTTCAGCCCCAAGGCCTGTTGTTTCCTATTGACGTTTCGCTAGGGAATTATTTTACTGGAAAGACGCTATTCCGGCCTCAACGAAAGTATTCAGTTTCAATTATCATTGTGTCGAAGGAGAGACAAAATTAGAAATCCACAGGTAAAAGTAGATTGTGTTAGATGTATTATCACCTTCATATCAACTTCACCTTCACATCAGCTTTTTTAATTTCCTCAGAAATCAATCTCTGACTTGGACCAAGAGGCTCAGAGTGAAATTTATTGTTCCTGGTAGGGGGTTTCGGGCCCTATCTTTTGGTGTTTATGAGCCGTCGCTCCTGAAACGTTCTTCAAATAGGTTATCATTAATCCGAACATCAACTTTTTACCGAAGTGGGACACAGCCGCACTGAGGATTTCGGATAACCGTCCCCCTCGTATAGGCCATGTGAGTGTCTAGTATCCTCTTTTCCTACGCTACGGTTTTCTTGAACTCCTTGGAAGAGGGTTCTGGCACAACTGGGTTTGTGGCCAACGGCGTGGTTGCTTTCAAAGTGGAGGATGCGCCTGGTGCTAGCTAACATAGTGGAGACCGCTGTCTTTATATTCCCGACCGTCAACTTTGTAACTCAAATGTCAAGGTAAGACAACGAATTGTCAGCCAGCCCTTCCACGGTAAAATTATATACTGGAAAAGATTGAATCCAGCAATGACTTGAAATTTCGCACTTCGTTCTTCTGCTTATGACGAATTTGTCGTCGATGTATCAGGACCAGAACTTAGGATGTTTGAGCTGAAGAAAAACCCTGGCTTTAACAAATCCACTTCGACGGTTAGTTCATACGGAGCTGAGTTCATCCGTTTCACCTTCCTTTGTTCGTAAGCCTCCCGCAAGATGTGAATAAAGTCCTAACACACAGTTCCAGGAGCTTAACTATGTGTACTTGTTTGAGCTGTAGGTTATTTCCATCACACTTTTCTCGGGAAGACGATCAATAATATTCATTGCTAGGAGGAGTGGAATAGGTGTGAACAACGAGCTCACTTTAGACAATGCGGTAATCTCATCTGCTTTTATATCTAGGTGTTTGCTTACTTCCCTGCCCGCGGCGAATCCTTGTAGTGGGCAGCCATCATGACCGGTTTGGCGTCATTGTTCAAGACCTTGCGGCCTCAAGGTCATTCAGCCCTTTGAAGTGAGCCGTCCCAGCCGCGCTGACCCGAAGTCACACGACAGACAGCTCGGGCACAGCTGCGTCCGCACAGCCGCAGCAGCCCATGCGGCCACTTAAGTGCACCTCCCCCCGCAAACACAGCCTATGCCACTAGGACACCACCCCTTCGGCAAATGCAACACACACTGACTGGCCATCGCCTGAGCTTGGTCCACGAGCCCACAAAAGCGGCTGACACCATTATCTCAAGGACTCTCAGGCATAACTGGACGCAGTCAAAACCAGCCCTGGCTTCGCCAGTGGCCACTGCCGCCTGAGAGGACAACTCCGGGTTCTGTGCACTATAAACCCCTCATTCTGGCGTTTTCCGTCTTTTCCTTACGACTTGAGATTCGGCCTGGTGGTTGTAGCGCTCAGAGCACTTATTCACACCGCCTGGTCGCCTCATACTCAGTAAGGAAAAAAGTCACTGGGCACAGTCAATTTCATAGAAGTGCCACGTAAGCGACGATAGGGGCGTGGGGGTATTCCTGACTTGTGCACCTTTGGCAGACTTTAGGAGCGCGCTATCGCGCAACCAGCTCTTCCCTTCTTGTAAGGGCCCAGCCTTCCCAAACTTGCATGTCATTTTGTTTATTCGAGCTTTCTGAACTCGGCACATAAGACTGTTTGTCGATCAAAGGATTTCCCACTTTCCTCTAACATTAGGCCTCATCCACCGTCGACCATCGCTCATATATAAATATATATAAATAAATATATACACTATATATATCATATTAATATA
>CACRXP010000185.1:133014-184709 GCA_902702965.1 Spirometra erinaceieuropaei | reverse complement strand
GTCTTTATGGGTATTTGGTTTCATCAAGCATGTTGTTATGTTAAAACTACTTCGTCAACCTTGCTGTCGATGAAATTTATTGGAAGTTTAGTATTTTTGACTTCCTTAATAAAAATGTGGTATTTTTTAAAGCCTGGGCTACGAAGGCTTTTGAAAGCATTTAAAAAAGGGATTTACGATCTCCTCAATTATGTTTTTGAATTAGGCCTCTGGACATAAATCTGATGTAAGTAGGATTAAAAGACCCACTGTTTGCGTGGTCTCACAGCTTACGCTTCTCACCGGCTATGCATAGCTTTGTTTTGAAAGGCCGCGCAGAATTTCTACAGTTTGAAAACATATTCTAATCATAGCTGCCGACAACCTTCCATTTACGGCTTTCTATCTCTTGACCTAACAGACCAGCCTTGCAAGCGTAAGTTTATGTTTCATAACTGTTTGTTTTCTCAGATAACTTTTCCAGCGTAGTAGCAGCACCGACTAGCGCGACGTTTTTACTGCAGCGCTTTGCTCATTGTGCCAAATTCCGGCTGTTTTTTCATCGTGATATACTACTAATAATCAATGCATCTTGAATTTTTGATGGTGCACATCTCCATTCTGCCTGTTTTTACCTTTGACATCTGAAGCACATTTTCTAGAGTAGCTGACTTTTTAGGAACATAATTTTACGGATAAATAGTGGTCGTATGGTCGTCCGTCTGGTCCACAGCTTTGCAAATGAAGTAGTAATTGACTTGCTGGCATTTTAGGCAAGTAAGCTTCTTGAAAGTGTATAGTGCTGATTGTAACTACCGGACACCATTCCATTTTTGAAGAATCTTTTAATCAAAAGTCGCCGGTTGCTAGGTAGGCGCTTAATTCAAACATATCTTCTGTACTTGTTACTATCTTTGTCAAAGTGGAGACTTTTAGCAGGTAACTTTGATTTACGAGATTGGCACTGTCCTCATATGCGCTCGTAATAAATGGTGTACATTCGAGAGCGTGCAGCCATCTACTATAAGTATAATCAAACCTTATAAATACGTAATTTGCCCCTGGAAGCAGTTGCAGGAAACTGCTAAGACTGCGCATGTAGTCATTGTTGGAAGATAACGCACCATACTTGGTCGGAAAAGGAAACAGATCAGTAGGGGAGTAAATTATCAATAGAATAGCATGATGTCAGTGGATAGTGAGAAGCGGTGACAGATAGACCGTAAATATTTGTAAGTGAAAATCATCAAAGCATGTGCATAACCACTGTAAACTTTCCACGGGTTGGGACTGCAGTCCCGCAGTAGAGAAACACCAAGATAGTCGGCGTTTCACAAATAATAATTATAGCAATTGAGGTGAGATGAAATGCACAAGATTATTGCATAAGCTCTCGCCAAGGGTTACGATGCTCAGTATCCGGAAACTCCTATGATACGAAGCTAACTAAAAACGACTGCGCGTCCTATTGCTACGGGGCCCACAATGGCATGTAGGATGCGCCTTCGTCAAGATAACTGAGAGTACGGATATAATGGTCCGTATGAAAAATGTTAATTACCATCCCCGCCTCAAATGCTGTGAGTTTTTTTGAAGATGGCCATGGATTTTTCCACCAGAATTTCAACTGCCTTTAAACCTAAGGTAGGGTGCGGCAGAAAGTTGCACAAATGGACGCAGACCTTTGTGGGGTCCACCAACGCGCAGTGATCGCACCTGACGTTGTCCATATCATTATCTTTGAAGTTTGGCCGTCATGTACGCGGAAAAACCCACTTGAAAATGATGTAGGACTTTACGGGCCGCAGGAAGATCTAGACGCCTGTGATGAAGCCTCGCAAACACAGCTGTGTCCGTACTCTCTACCAATGAGTCAAAACACACTGCAGCGCACCAGCCGACAAAAGAGTTGAACGGCAATACCATCATGACCTCTTTCGGTTCAATGGATACCCAAGCTATTTTATCAGGCAAAGCAAGCACTGAGTGAACAGACGATGGCCACGGTTGTTACAACCTGCCAGGGTAGGCATTGCCTACCGACCCCAGGCAACAGTTCGTCGTCATTTTATGCAACTCAAAGACATACTGCTCCGCACTGAAACCTCAAAAGTTGTCTATTAAATGCGTTGTAACGATGGAGACTGGAAATACCTGACGCAAATTGCAGACCTGTCTACATGAGCACAAACTGACAACCCGGAGACTAGTCCCAAACTCACAGCTCGCGAATCACACAGGCGAAACTGGTCATAACTCTAACCTTCCAGGAGCAATCTTCATCAACAGGCATCCATCAACAGGCATGTAGACCTTTCTGGGGCCTAGGAAGTCCTACGCCACTACGTACTCCATGACCAGGACGGGACGGTTACACGGAGCTTAAGAACACCGAGCAACCACTTGTGAATCACTATTATTGCGGCACACGAGTGAAACTCACCACTTCTGTAGATATTGACACATCGGCCTTGAAAATAGATGACTAAGTGTGAAGAAGAAAATTTCACAAGATTGAAAGATGGAGTGTTTTTTTGTCAACTACCAGTACTAGTGCTTACTCTCATAATTACTTATTCACTCATGGAGTCAAGATATTGCAAGAGCCTTATTTGCAGTATGACCGTGTAATTTTGAAGACAGATTTCGATAAGTACCCGTCGGCGGGAGTGCGCTAACTGGAATCAGGTTAGATGACGCTGCTTTCCTATCAGATATTGACCGTACGCACCCTTTCATCCCAGTGATCGCGGATAGAAACAGCGTCTATCGCGACACCTATTCACATATATATGAGGCCCACACTATCTACTCCGTTTGTCTGCTTGGACTTACTTGTGTTGACACTGATAAATACTTTGTGAGGAACGTTTTATTTAATTAAAACAGTAGAGCAATTAAATTTTGCTTATCTCTCGCGCTGAAGTGATTGCCAATCTCTGCACAAGGGGTTGAAGGCTCGTCTTAATTCATGAGGCTGAACTATTTGCCTTCTCTAACTGTTGATACCACATCTCGTAGTTTCCATTAAGTGCTCAAACATATGCTCCAGCAAAAACTTACGCAAGCACTTTTAGATCATAAACGCTGTTCGTGGGATATAAGTCGTCACTAAGTTCTAGTTCAAAAACCATCGGACTGAAAAGGCCACTGCAATGGATATCGCAAAGGTAGGCAGAGGGAAAAGATTGTAGAACACTGAAATGGCATGAAGGAGCCGGTCATGAACTGGACAGGCTTTACATCGAGCTTGGACTGTAAAGGTCAAGACAATGAAAAAACACGCTCATGTCAATCGTCTAGTCTGGAAAAAAGATAAGTATTGATACAGTTCGCTTATTTTCTCATATTACCTGCAGCGTTTGCCATCGAGAACTGTCTAAAGTTTCTATTTTTATGGTGGGAACTCTGCAGTCTAATAAACCCCCCCTAAAGGTATTGAGGCGCACTTATCTTTCCTACTTCCGACGGAGAATAGAGAAAAATAGCCAAAAGTTGATGGATAGCTAGAGTACTGGAGACACAAATTGTCTCTGGAACAAGTGTGTTAAAGGTCTGCTGCAAATGTTTAAAGCATTTCAGACTGATAAGTTCGAGGGTTGCTTTACATGATTAGCTGTTAAGCAGGGTTCTTATTTTTGATCGACATTTTGATCCTTGCTGCAGGATCGGCTAGATTCGGCTAGATCTGCAGTTCTAGGTTTCACAGTCATAATAGTCTACCGAGCACTTGAGTCACCGAAAGTGCATCACTGACACCTACGTATTACACCGCTTACCACCTGTGAATCATGTTTAGGTTTAAATAGATATTTTGTGGTTACTGGCATTGGTCTGCAGTTCTCTTGACTCTTTGGCGATTCTGATCTGCTTAAAAGCCGGCGGGCGCTGTCTTCCAAATACTTCAATCAGCTACCTTCGGAACGCGGGGGTGGTGTATAAAAATATAACTGAAATGTCGTCCTGTATTCCATATTTAGCGTCGTGGTTGCGGCATCTATCCTATTTCTAAAAAAAGTACAGAGTAAAAAGAACGTGTGTTATTTTATCTTCTATTTATCACCACTACCACCACCACCACCACCACCACAGATGTCATGATCGTTTAGATATTCACAAGATTTTGAAAGTTCACTAACCTCATTAAGAAGGCTTCACTACAGGAAGCCTGCCTTCTATGAGTAGGCGCCATATTCTGCCATGGCTCTCTGAAAACCACATTTAAATGCCTCAGGACGGCCGAGACGGCCGGTTAAGATTACAAAGAACGCCGATCAATACGCTTGCGCTGTTTGCTTTCGAATTTATCTTCTACTTCATCGTAATTTTAACATTTTTATCTTTCCCTGCTTTCTCTTTCCACCTCAAGGAAGATACGAAATTGAATGATTTTAGCATTGTAAAGACGATTGGCACTGGATCGTTTGGCCGCGTTGTCCTTGGTGAGCACGTTGCCACAGGAAAGTTTTACGCCATAAAGATCCTCCACAAAGCCAAGGTGAGTATTCTTTTACACCGTTCTCGCCCTTACCTCCCAGCTAAGAAAAGAATAAGCCTTATCATTAGTACTCGTAAGGATTGTTTTGCCCTGATTTTCTCGTTGCAACTGGCGCAAATAGATCAAAACAAACATAGGCGGTTAACTGCGAATGCCGTAGATATTTCCCTGCGTATTTGGGCGTGCGTTTTACACACAAACGACTGTTTCCGAGGGTGAGTCAATTGGCTGATCCGGTATTTAAATAAACAAAGAAGCAAACGGACTATCCACTTTAAATTCGTTAATCTACTTGACTTGCACTCTTGCTGGTCCTAAAGTACACAACGTCTAGCATTCCAGAAAATACTAAAGTGCCGGAAACAAAAGAAGCCTTGCTGGTTTCAGCCTCCAACATGGCTTATGCGCCGTTATTGCGGACTGCAGCCTTCTCCGTCGTTTATTCCTGGTATATTACCATTCAGCATATTTCTGTCCTTCGGTGCATCTCACCGCAAACAAATCATATATTAATGCAAAAATCCCAGAAAGCGAGTAGCTTACCGAGATGGCGGTGTTTATTTTTCCACTCAGTCATCGCCATATTTCAAAGTTAGGCAAAGAGGGACTGGATAGCGGGCTGGACACTAAAAACATTATCAGATAGATGACGCGCAGTAAGCTAAACTTGATCAATCTAGTGTCCCTTGGTTGATTAGAAGGAATGACCGGGCTTGAGCGCGGGGGTTAGTCTAACGTCCTAGATGAAAAACGCTTGCAAAGAAATAACTTTCAGATGCATATGTATTCAATGGTAAGAAACACTCAGTCTCCTTGGCTTTGTCGGTAATACCATGCTGCATATATATGAAGGAATAACGGAGGTAATATGCGTTCCGAAACGATATAAGAAAAGGAAAAGGCTAGTCGAAAAATTGATATATACGCGTGAATTTCCAAGTCGGTTACACCAACCGTCGTCAGAAGAAATAAATAATGTGAGAAAGATAATTGCACTAGTATATAGGTCTCCCGACACCGTATTAACTAATCGCAAATCATAAACCAAACCCGACAGGACAACGAGCCTGAGGCTCAATTGCAACGCGTTTAACTCAGTAGCAGTGATTCCGAAACCGGGGGTTGGTGTGGCTGGGTAATGACGGCTAATAAGCCGAAAATGGCCATCCAGTTCCCTCTTACTTGTGAGTTATCCTTTCAGTTCGTAGATATAAATATATGAGGTGTCGACAGAAACTGCGTGTAGATGGATATAAAACTTTTTTGGGATTTATCCTGTTTTCGTTCAGTTGGTCATAAACCTGACTACCAGCTTGGATTAAAAACGCGAAACGTGCAGGCATACGGCGCAGATGGTTCACTACCGGAGTCCACCAGACAGGCCATAAGGACTCCATCGAACTGAAGTTCATCGGTGTCTCGCCACCTGTAATTATATGTCGCCACAGTCTAAACATGGATGGGTCTACATCGAGCTAGCTATGTCTTCTTTCCCTCGTCTTTGTTACCTTAGTGTTGGTATATTTTTATTGGTCCGGGCAAGGGCAAAGAGACTAAGGAAATATGTGTTTGTTTTTAAATCATTTACCAGAAAAGACTGCTTACTAAATTGCGCGACCTTATTTTAGATCGTCAGACTGAAGCAGGTGGAGCACACTTTGAATGAAAAACGAATTCTAGAGACAATCTCCTTTCCGTTCATTGTAAACATGAAATTTCACTTTAAGGTGAGTGACGAGTTTCAATAAATGAAGCCTTTCTTCATTGTTTCGTTTCGGACATCGTGCAAACGTCTTTATACAACAGCTGAGTGCAAAATCCCTGCCGCAATTACCACTTCATGACGAATTTGGTTTTTGGCCGGTCTTCTTTTTTGAAGAAGTAACGGCTATTGGTTTTGATAATTCGGTGGGAGAACCAAAAAACCCTCACCTGCTTATAAAAGTCAATAATAAACGTCTGCATGGTATATTGCTCAATCTTATCGGTTTCGCGATCTGTCTTATATGTTTGAACGCCTCTTTGGCATATTAGAAGCTGCCTTCCACCTCAGTGAGAGAAAATGCTGTGCTGCAAACAAAAATAGCTGTTTATGTTAACATTGTTTACTTGTAACGCAAACTACACATCGTTCCAAAAGCGCTACCACACCTCTTAGCCATAACTCCCATCATGGCGAGTTCGTCGATGTGCAGTAATGGCGTTTACGACCCTAACTAGTGTTCCGACCTTGCGGTATATTTTCTATCTGGTCCGTGCTTCCCTTGCAATCTCCGAACGCCGATTATAAATTTAAATAAAACCTACATAACTCGCACCCAAAGGGATGTGTACACCTTCTATGCGACTTTAAAAGTGACTTTTGGGGAAGCGACAAGAGTTATTAGAAAATCTTTGAGATAAATAGAATAATTATCCATCTGAGAATCAGCAAGATAATTACCATATCAAACGTTTCAAAGAAATAAATGAATTTCGAAAGTTCACGCCAGTGAGCGTTTTTTGTATGCCATCGTTCGTTTTGATCGGCTGTCGCAACTTCCACTTGGCACAGCAATTTCTGTATGCAACATGCAAATCAATGAGTTTATCTGTGTGGCATTTACCTTAGTGCCTGATTTTGAGAAGTTGGTTTTTTTTGAATGGGCAGACGCCAGTAATACGATCTACGTCGTTCTCGTATGTTAGGCATACGTAGTTTTCCGGAACTGTGATTTGATGTCTTTTCTGCCAACTGCTTTGCATGGATGCTCCGCAGAGGGATTCTACGTCTTTACCAATACATCGTGAATCGCAGACATGGCGTGGTGCTGCATAAACGAATTCTTTCTAGCCGAAACAGCCAAACCTGTCCTTAGGGTGCGCAAAATGAGCATGCAACGGAGTTAATAGCTTCGACCCTTTTCTCAGGTGCATTTCAACGAGTTTCGACGCACTGCTAATGCAACGAAGTAGTCGCCGGAATGTTGGTTTGGACGCCTTCTTTGAATAATCCGCTTGTAGAGGCTGAGACTTGTAAAAAGAATACTAACATGTCTACGGGGCACTCGGACCGTATGTTATTCCCGTGGCGAACCTTCATTTACTGCCCCCACATATATATATATATATTTGTTTTTTCGCTGCAATAACCGTTCTTCTTGGTTGGATGGTTTTTATGCGCACTGGACTTGTTAACGTGTGCACAATGTCTGAGATTTGAGCATCGGACGTTTAGAAAATAATGTGAAAATGAAAAATAACTTATCAGATGGCACTCTCTCCTGACGTAGAAAGGACGAGATAAACTGATAAAATCATTAAAACTCACACACTTAGTGAAATAACTTGAAAACTAAAAAAAATAGATATCTACACCTGTATCCCCATTCTCGGATAGACCTATGATGAGCTGTTCATTTACTATCTGGTTTTCGAAGGCTTTGATGCTCCCCTCATGTAGTTCTTTTTTGCATATATGTCCCTTATCATGCCTGATCTATGCGGCACTTGACAATTGACAAAAAATTTTCCTGTGTTCGTTCTCCTGTTTCTCATTTCCTTGTTACATTTTATGCGCTCAAAAACTTGATTTTCAGAGGGTGTTGCTAAACAGATAGGGAGCTAAGCTATGCTTAACAAACAAATACACGCTCCAATATACAATAATCTGGCACTTGCGTATTGCTTATCTCTCCAGTGAAAGATTGCGCATTGTGCTCTGGGAGTATTATTACAATTGTCTCTCCACAGTATTAATCGGTAAATTGAAAAAACGCCAAGACGTGTGACAGGCTTCCGCATATGCAATTAGCAGGTGACAAATGATGCAGTTTTGGCTCGAAAAAGCCTAGACGCTCCTAAATTATACACTAATGGAAGAGGGCAGAGACAACAGAGAATAACGGCTAATAACCAATTAAACGAACAGACAATCACTAAGTGCATCGTCTTCAATTATGAGTACCGCAGGTGAACAAAGACTATTTAATAAAAAGGTGCTATGCTGCTGGCTAGAATTAAACTTGTTATTATGTTTCATTTTTGAGGGCTAACTTAAACCCTTCTACTAAAAGTAACCTTGGCTAACATAGACAATTTTCCAACCGTTTCGGAGAAAATTATACGTCCCGCATGCCATAAATGTGGTCGTAATCTGGAGTATTTGACCGCAATTTTTTTCTTTTTTGATGTTTCATATGCTGCTTACCTAATGACAGTTTAAGATATTACGAGGCTAATCAGTGTGTGCCCGTTTGTGCAGCCAAGCATACTTATGCCATCCTGACTGACTGCCCGTTTTAATTCCTAGCAAAGCCTGTGCGGGCATTTTCCAGAAAAATCCCTATATGTCGCTGTAAAAAACTAAAACAATCAATCGAGTTATTGAGTGGCATTTGCCACTTTGTTGCGTTTTGTGGGAAAAAGTCAAATTAGATACAGACCTTAGAAATGTTTGGCTGTCCTGGAAAGAAATTAAAGATGGCTGACTTGCTCCAAAAAATATATAAATGTTTAATCAATATTTTGCGGTAAGACGCAACTCCCTGGTTTGCGGGTACCGGCTTGAGATGTCGGTACCATACGTATATATTTTTATTTTCATATCCTACGAGATATTTCCGGCCTAAAAGTGCACAAAAAATCTGCACAACGAACTCTGGTTTGCTGTCAGGAATTGTTTTTGGCTCCGACCGACCGACCGACCGCAAAGCAGAGTCTGAGATTAAGAAAATGTTAGAAACAGAATCACTGGGGTGGATCGGGCAGCCCAGTGTTGAAGCAGTTGGCTGCTTATGTGCGTGTCTCCTTCCGCCAGGACGCTGGTTTCAGTAAAAATGATCATGCGAACTGAATGCGCCCAGTGGTTTTATGCAAGTTACTTTGATGTCGTTAATTGCGGCTGTTGGTGACCCTATAGCTTTACACGTGCAGACTGACGTTTTGACTCCTCCAAGGCGTTTTTGAATGCACAAGCGCACCGAGTAAAAGGCTAAACAATTGGTAAGCACAAACTAGTTAGATATGCATTAAAATATCTAACCAAACGTAACAGGTATATGAGGAAATAGCGGCTTATCTTGTATTAGCTTCGTCTTATCTTCATGATTAAATAAGTCTGACAATTGTTATAAAGTTACAGCAAAAAACCATGAATTTAATTGTTACAGGAATGAAGTTTCTACTGAATTTGACCGTTTAAATTTGCAAAATATTTCATTTTGTTAAGAGATTTATTAATCCTGTCATTTTCGAAAAAATGCCCGACCGTTATACGTGTGTCAATTTCTCCAAATTTCTTATACATACCTTTGATCTAGAGCTCAGGTTTTGTCTCAGGCCTTCTCCACAGAATATTTTCAAGTTCATTATTAGTTTAAAGTTATTTTAAAGTCGAAGGTATGTGTTATGCAAATTCAGAACAACGGTAATAAAAACGCTGTGCGAATTTCAAAAAATATAATCCAAATAGCTTTAAATACACTTACACTTATAAAAAGAACAATCCCTCCCTTTAAAGTATATCGCTAGAATTTAGTTTGTCGCAAGCGGATTAAAGCAAAAAAGTTACCCTTTTTAAAAGTAAAAACTTTAATTGTCTCATGAACACGCAGTGAATTAGAGGGGCTCTTTTCGAGACAACTGTCCAAGAACATCTTGAATAAAAATTTGGCACATTTCGTTTCATTGCTCTAGAACCACGTTTTGCAAATGGCGACTTATCAAGGAGATGATAAATCGTTTCTTGTTTCCGAACGCGCATCTATGGATTTTGGTCGCTGTTTTATACTTTTTGGTCAACTTCCAATGCATAAACGACATAGCTCTTGTGGATAATTAGCACTGGCTATACCGAAACGCTTCGTTCGTGAAGTCTGCCCAGGTCATTCTGTTAGCAAAATCAGTTTCATCATTACCTTTCCGATTTAGCTGATAAACACACTATATGTTCCATTCAATCTACCAGGCACCAAGGTTTTTTGCGAGCACAGGACATACTTTTATCATTTTCTCCTCGTATTAAATTTAGTCCCAGCAGCAGTGCTGAACGGCGTTTTTTGTCAATCGCCAACTGTTTTTTTTGATCTTTTAACACCGCCCTTCTAAGAAATGACCTAAAAGGCCCCTGATCTATTTTAAATCCGTAAAATCAGAAGGGACCAAAAACAACAGGCACTGTGATTACCTTCGCCTGCAAACCCTGCCACTTCTATCCCTCTTACCTGCTGGCTATCCATATCGTGCACAGTGTCCATATGTGACCTCGTAGGGACACGTATCAGTGTCCGAGATCAGTAAGCTGTTGCAGGATTTGCAAGGGCAGGAGGTTCAACGATAATGGTGGGTAGCCAGTAGTGGGTCGTGATCTAGTAAGGTCACACCAGGTCGTTCAGATATTTATCCCCTGGGTTGGTTGTATATTAATAAACACACGGCTGTTAGCATCCCTTTTGGCATTAAATCTATTTAACTCGGGCATAATGCAAATTATCGTCATATGACCGTGTTCCAGATGATTTCCCTGGGGTATATGTGGGCATTCGGAAAGGCTTCTTACAATTTTTTTAGATAGCATCAAGCGAACGTGACTGACTGGCCTCTAAGTTGGTTTTAGACAATTTTTGCTCGCACAGACAAAATTGGTCGTCTCTCAGAAAGCGTTTCTACATGAAGATGCAGAAATACGTCTCCCAGAATATAACCTCCTCTCGGTGAAACCAGATGATAAGTATATAGTAGAGGATAGTCACCTTACTACAATGCTAAGCCAAGAAACTTTTTCATCAACTACATTTGCATGATTGCCATCAAAGCCAACTGTCAGTTCGTCGTTTGGACGTTAGGGACCCACATAGAATACTCAGTTTACCCGATATCCAAAAGTGGTACAACCGGTAAAAAAGCGAGTACTCCCACCCATCGGCATACCATTCCGAGATGCTCTGTTCCTTAAGAATACTACTAGGTAATGAACCCTTAGCCGTCATTTTAGATACCTGAGTATATCAGAAAATATCGTAATAAAGCCAAATAAATCGCCTTAGCGCACGGCTTTTCTAAAATATGAAAGTTTTGGACTTAGAGGTAACAGCAGTGATCAGAGTTGAGTCAGGTCGCATCAGACCATCTGCTTTTCGGAACCATGGGGAGTTAATACAACATCCTCCCCTGTAGTTAATCACCACTGTGTCATCATGCAAGAGTATCGCAAAGTTATATACCCTTACGAGCGAAAAAATACAAAAAATGCATCGACAGGAATTAAGATAAACTATTTCTTTCAGAATATATTGTTCTTTTGCAAGTCCCCTAACAACTACGATCCAAAGTTTGTGTGATTTGACATTCGAACTGATGTTACCTTACAGGTGACCTTTGCTAACGAGTGGATGCTTTTGCTCACGCTGTATTGGTGTTCCAGGATTCCGGATTGGGATTAAAAATTTCGGAAGTGGAATTCCAAATTATCTAGCCGGAAATGCGTGTGTGACTGCAAAGTAAAAATCTACTGAATTTAATTTGGTTATTTAGAACAGTTGACCGAGCTCTCCACCTTCGCACTATATGATTTAAGTACTTATGTTCCACTTCTCTTGAAAAACACAGCCGAAACCCCAGACAGTCGTTCTTACTAACATAAGCAGTATTAGCACAATTTGCGAAAATTAGCACATCACATTTGAAAGTTAAGTGCGCAAGCTGCTGAGGTCAGTGTAAACTCTGAAAAAATGCATAGATTTCGTATAAATCTGTCGATAAAACTTACAAAGAAGTTAATGAAAACAGTCAGAAGATAGTGCTGTGCACTTAAAAACTCTCAGGAAAAAAATTGACGAGCAGTAACTTTCAATTTATCAGGCGGTCTGACAAGCTTACTGGCTTTGAAAAAGGGCGTGCGGAAATATGAATATGTCTCAGAAACCTGCCGAAAGAAGTGGGAATTAAGGAGGCATGGATTACTCTCCTCATCTTTGAATTTTTAGGCAGTCGGGAGAATTATGAATGTACGATTATCGTTTAATCCCTTATCCCCTTACTGAAGCCGATAATACAAAGTACATCGACTTTGCTGTATTTAAAGAGCTCCTTTCGGTGTCCCCTGATGATCTGCAGATTCTCTACAGAGCATACCTAAAATTCTGTGTGATTTTGAAGAGATCTGCTGTTATTTTCGAAATGAATATTGATAGTGACCGAAGTTTTTGTCACGTTTTGGGCCACAGGCTTCCAGTGCGTTTTCGTTTAAAGATTCCGGATTAAGATTAAGGATTACAGGGAGCATTGTGCGCGTATAATAAAAAATTCAAATCCCTGGATTTTAATCTGACTATGTGGGACAGTTGAATGATCCCACGTTTCTCGGAGTATGCGGGTCAGCTGCTCTTTATGTCCTCTTCTGAAAAAATTTCGAAATGTGGCCAAATTATTCTAACTGATTTAGGGAATATTAAAGATGTCTTGAGATAGAAAGCTACCAAGTTAGCTTACAGGGAAAGTTGATAAGGTCGCAAGTGAAAGTTTTGACGATAAAAAAGACCGCGTTTAAAAAGAGCTGGCACTTTACCTTGCAGCTTGCTAAAGATGCATATTCATCTCCAGGCTGCCGGCCCAGTCGCTAGGGGTTTGGAAAACCTTTTTGAAAGGGTGCCCTGATTATTAGTAGTAAAGGTTTTCAGATGCACGATAAACGGCAGAAATCTACAATTCCATTCTAGCATATTAGAGGCTGCCTTTCCAGCCCTAACAGAGGGGTCGTTTAAATTAAAAATACAGTCGACTTCAGAACAAGTGAGATAAAATGTCGCTTCTTCCAAAAAACTGGCCATTAGGTGGGTGAGAGCCTTGGAGTAGCGCATTGGACAGAAATTCGCAGAAATATTGATCAGTTGGAGAAAGCGTTTTCCATCTAAAAAGACTCCACTTCACACGACCCGTCTAGATGAAATGTCATATTCAAAAAAACGTAGGACTCCGTGAGGTGACTCATGAAACCTCAAAAATGGCAGGTTTTACTCATTCAGTAGCATGCACATAAATGCAGTTTATTAAAAGCTAACATTACAAATACTGAAAATCATATCCTGCTTTCCTATCAAAACATTTTTATCCTATTATGCCGAAAGAATGATGCAATTGGAGCATTAGAAGCTCAGGAGAAAAGCCTCAATCACATATAGCCATTGGAAATATTACCGGGGTATTTAACAGATTTCAACACATGCAGGGGCGGATCTTTCGCCCAAATCCTATGCATTGTCAGCGGAATTTTCCCACAGTCTTCTGTAGAAGCAGCAATCATGTATTTTCACCAACTTCTTTCTACCCTCACCCCATATTTGACCTTTGTTTGGATGTGATGAGTATGGCAGCATATTTTATTTAAGATATCATCCTTACTGTGCCATTCTCTACTGGAATTGATAGAAGAAAAGACTGCTTACAATGTCATGATTCTCATTTTTTATCTCAACATTACCAAAAATGTCTTTATTGCACGTTTAAGTCATATTTTTCACCTATTCATACTTACAGGACATTCTGTGAGAATGATGTCTTTTTGATTACCCCAACATATAAATGATCAGGGTAATTTTTAACACCGATCTGTTTGAAACCCAGGATCAAAGTGCAATGCGCCAGATCCAGTAGGAAACTAGGAATGATGCGAGCGCGCTGGTTTGGCAGAGTTTGTAATCTCCGATAAATTCCAGTCTTAAATGTGGGCCACTTCTCACTGGAATTCATCAGTTGTCTGACTGATGAGAACATTGGCGGATGCGAAACAACTGGCGCCGCGGTCCTTTTTCATCTCTGTCGGTTAAGCAGTCCTCTTGAGGCGCCATTTTGTTACATGGGTGCTGGAACTGACTGGCCGCTGAAAATATACCAGGTTTTTTTAGTTTGCCTTCATACCTGAATTTACCATTATAAAGCTGCCCTGATTGCGAAATGGCATAGGACTTCCTGTGTCTGAATCCCACAAATGAGTTTTCCTCTTTTTATAAATAAAGAAGAAGGTTTAAAAGGGGACTTTTGGTTTCATAGCTGTCACCCTTCAGTGATGCAGACTTCTAAAAGAAATAATTTACCATTCCATTTGGCAGTCACGATAGAGAGTGGAAGGCATCTCCATACTGACTGCCACCTACTTCAGTCTGCAACTTGCATGTCCAAGGGTCAAAATGAATAAAACCTTTAAGCTTCCGCTCTGCCAGGATTGGAAATTCATGGCTGTCTCGGTCCGTGGTACCTGGTTGACCGCTGGTAAATGCCCTTGCGCTCCCACTGAGTCGTGAGCATGGCTTCGCGGACATTCTTGTCTTTCTAACCTGTTATACTGCTGTTATGGGTTGATATCGTGGTCAGGTGCTTTTTGTGGATCAGGGGTGTGGTAATACGCCCAGTTGCGGGCTCGGTCGTGTCAGCCACCTGTACCCCCCCCCGCCTCCGACTTTCCTAACTGTTTTGATACTGGACTCAAGAGGGGTAGAGAGTGCGGTAGACGTTGTGCAAGTCTACTCTCATTGTAAGTACCTGTACCTGCTTCACGTTGCTGTGGAGCACAGGCTGGAGGTCGTCGGATGCGACGGTTGAACTGTCAAGTAGATTAAGTGTGGAACTTAACTGTTTTTGCTCCATGGGACCCAATTTAAAACTTATGGTGTGGACTCACCTGGCTTTGACTGATGTCAGCGTATAGCCTCTCTGTAAGCTTTCTGGTCAAACGCCTTATTTGGACAGCAAGTCAATTTTCGAGCAGCCAGGTTATTTGCCGCAGCTGTATCTGTGCAGTCGGTCAGCTGGCAGTCCGTATGCATGCGTGTTTAAACGCTGACTAAAATTTCCTCTTTATTTAAACCTAAATTTTTAAAACGTTATCTTTAGGAAGTTGAAGTGAAAAACTCCGGTTAAAAGTGCAAGCATTTTGCTTGTAAGTCAAACTGGAAATACTGCACTTAGATAAGCTGTTCTGCGGGATTCTGAGAAAAGCAAAAATTTTCCACAAAAACGTAAAGAAACAGACTTTTTTGCAGCCTGACGTAGGAGCTTGCAATATCTCGACATTCAGTCCTGAGGTACAGCCCGGAACCGCGAGCTAGTGGATTTTTTCTTCGGAACTTTACAGCGTTCTACCACATAAAGTTTGCGCTTTGAAAAAAAACTGTACTTACAGCTAGTTCGGGCATTTTAATGCGCTGACCCACCCCTTTCTTGCACACGCTTGTGGCGTTCTGTCATAAACCACAGTGTGCTGACCCCCATTCGGGGTCAGTGTGTTCTGCTAGTGGAAGCCACGAAACGGGCCAATAAACAACTCACCAGCCAAGTTGAAGTGACCACTGGGGATTAATTGTTTGCCTGAGAAACTATTGGGTGTCCAGAGTGACCTTAAGGTAATCCTGTTGATTCGCTGTACCTAGGTCTTCGAAATTGCTTAAGTTTTAGCTTTCCCGTTTAGCCCTAAGCGCAAAATAACCGATAAATTGCTACTACAAAAATAGCATGAAATTAATTACGGTGAGCAAGAAAATGTGCAACTTTGGTATGACAGAAAAAGTTTTGGCGGGAAACCATGACAATGGACTATATTAAACCAATTGGGCTGATCTGGTCTCAGATCTTGAGACTACACTCTTTATGGCAGCTGCATGTGTATCCATTAAGATGTCTGCTAATTCGGAGTGTAGGCGAATCAAATTCCTCCCCTTTAAAGCCACTACGATGGGTAAAATGCTTGCGCTGAATGAGAGCTTGTGTCCGAGCCACACCCATCTGTTTGCATTTAGTCCAGTTGCACATGTCCCGTCATCTAAGCACAAATTTTTCCGTGATTTATGTACTTTGATGAAAAACCTAAAAACCAAACCGTACGTTGTCCAGCTGACTTGCAGAGTTTAAAGGCATGTCCTTCATTTTGCTTAAACTGCCAATCAGAATGGAGAGTAGTGGTATTCCCGTAAAGTAATATGAAATCAATAGGCCTAAGCCAAGCAAGGCCCGGAGTCTGTTGGCACGAAGGCAAAAATCAATCCTAAATTTGTTGCACTGAAGGTCGTACTTTGTGTCTATCTTATTTATGCCCGTTGCGAAGCCAGGACCTCATCGTCAACAAGTGCATTTTCGAAAAAATTCTTTCGCATCATAATGATAGACAGTAAGGGGCAGGACGGTTATGCAGCTATCCAAATTGCGTTAGATTCTAATTCTCAATTGGTGCAGTGCCCCCCATCCAGACAAAAACGAGTAAGATCCGTGGAAAAGAGAAAAATGGAAAGTTTGCATGCTATCTAAATCAGTATGTGGACAGTGAGTCAACGGGGTCCTTAACCTCCAAAAGAATGGCCGTGTGAATAATTTTACGCGATGAACGGGAGCTAGAAGTGGCTTGTTGTTAGAAGAACGTACCACTCATTGTCGGTGACCAGGCAAAACAACCGCGAGTTTAGAAGTTATGCTCGAAAGTGGAGTAAAATAAAAACAATGGATTAAGGGAGTCGGCAGACCGCTGCAGCAGATGGCGACAATCGACATCATTGTGTACGGACAAGAATTTCAAAGTCCTTCTTTGTTTGCCAACCTAAAAGATCTTTCACATGAATTTCCCCATACAGTGAGTGACCGGTCTCATGAAACGTTGGCCGAAATTTTGGAACGCCTTTTCGATTAAGAAGGATAACTTAGGCGCGGTTGCAATACAGATTACTTTGCGGCATAATCCCATAATATTTCAGACCCCGCATGATGTCAGCTTTTGAATGCACTGCCTTCCAATCTCCTGTATAAACCATACTCGGTAAAAAATGACCATCTAAGTAGCATGCTTTTTTACATTGATTTTCGGTGGTCTTGCAAAATCAGATATATTTCATAGAAACCGCAAACAAAAATATGCTTTCCTTCAGCCATTTGATAGGTAATCAGTTCATCTTTGTATTTTATACTCCACGAACGGGTATAATTAGGTTTCAAAGTTTTCAAATTTCCGAATAATTTGGAGCCTAATCAGTCGTCGCGCTAGCGCTGATTAAATTCAATTTACAAGCGGCATGCCTTCCGCGTAAGGAAAATCCCGTATTGGTTTATACTTTTAAAAGATGCTATATGAAGTTTATAAAATTTTGCAATGCATACGGACTATGTTTAACATTTCATGAGGAGCAGTGGTAAAGGCACAGGTAAGATGCTGTATGAATGGACCTAACACGGTCTCAAAAACTCATAACAAGGACTTATTTTAAAACCTTATTATGCTCTTTCGTCGCGTATAGAATATAAAGAGGACGTGATTTTCTATCAAACAACTAAAAGAAAGCATATTTTTGTTCAGGGTTTCTATAGCATATATCTGATTTCGCAAGACCACCGAAAATCAATGTAAAAAAGCATGCTACTTAGGTTGTCATTTTTTACCGAGTATGGTTTATACGGGAGATCGGAAGGCAGTGCATTCAAAAACTGACATCCTGCGGGGTTTGAAATATTATAGGATTTTGCCGCACGATAATCGGCATTACAACCGAGCTTAAGCAATCCTTCCTAATCGAAAACGCATTTCAGAATTTCGACCAAAATTTCATGAAATAGATACCAATAGCTAGTCAAAAAGCATTTAGCTGTGCCTATCTTGAAACAAGCAAAAGCTATTTAGTACGATGAAATACATAGGTCTAACTGTTAGCGGTGCTAATACATTGCACTGACTCTCATTCTGCACGTTCAAACGTTCATGCTACATGGTTGAACACTTTTTACTCGTTAGCGGATAGCTCTTGTTGCCGCTACCCTGGTCACGCTTGGCAGTTCGTGGACTTACAAATGATCTCGACTGCCATTCAGAGAAGCTAGATCAGGCTGAATATACTCAACAATCATGCACGGAAGCCCTACGGTTATCTAAGTATTACGTTCTCATCTCAAAATTGCATAGACACTTAGTGTTCTAAACAATTTTTTAACTGAGCGCAACAGACTAAATTATTGGCTCCAATTATCTATTATGTAAAAGCAGTTGAGATGACGTTCGACCTGTTTGGAGGCGGGCTCCAAAAGGGCGTCAGTGCAGAGAGCCCTACTTGGCCTGTTTAATGTAGGACAAGATTATGTTGAAAGCCTTAAAATGCCTCATACTGCTTACTCCTACCTACTCCTTCCATACTTTTAGGACAATTCGAACCTGTACATGGCTCTAGATTTTGTCAACGGGGGCGAACTTTTTTCCCTCATCCGCAAAGAGGGGAAATTCAAGTAAGTGCATCCGTTCTCATTTCAGCACGTTGAACGAAGGCTGCTTTTTGATCGATATTCTTTGATCGAGGCAATTTCTTGGCTGCCGGAAACACGGCGACTGCTACAGTGCCCATTACTATCAAGCGAGCACTCTATTTTGGGTAGCAGTATTTGTATCGCAATAGAACGACAGCCTAATTTGCAGCTGCAGACCGAGACACAGGTGAAGCGCACACAGTCAGAAGAGGAGTTAGCCCCAAGATGCATTCTCAAGGAGTAAAGGGCGAGCATGTCCCATAAGCTGATCTGGAAAAACCTATCAAAGTATGCCAACCTGTTGGCTGATTATCAACATAATTGATATTACTTTGTACTCGAAAAGGTCTTAATGGATACGTTAAAAAATAGCTCCTGAGATCAGATTAAACCTGCTTAGAGAATCTGGAGTTGGTAAATACGAACTGCCACCGGCATCTACCATGTCTAGCGGTGAAAACTCGGCAGTGCAGCGGTTTGCAGAGTAAACCAGTCTCCTGACAAATTTTTTCTTTGTACTCAGAATTCACTTGTCGCAAACTAATTGTTGAGTCGACGGTGGGCTTACTCGTGAAATGGGCAGTATGGTAATACCGACTCACGTCATATCACTGTATTACCGACTCATGAAATGTTAACGAAAATTCCAAAATGCGTTTTCGTTTCGAAAAGACTAATTAAGTAAGGTTGTTAAACTAGTCAGCCTGCAGCATAATTCTATCATAATTCAGTTACCTCATGATGCCGGCTTTCGAACTAAATTAATTTGGGCTGCATGCAAAAACTATTCTCTGCAAAAAATGACTAGTTAATTAGCATGAATTTGTCTCATTTATTTTGGATGCCGCGGGATGTCAAATTATTTTTCATGGAAATCATGTATGAAAATATTCATTCTTTTGCTCATTCGGTAGAAAGTTACGTTTTATTTCAAGTTTATACTCGAAAGAGGGACAAAATCCGGTTTTAAAATGTTTCTAATTGTGGGACTTTTAAATAGCGTGAAGCGGCCGTTCATAAATCGTCATGTCTCCACATGTATCAATGTGGCTTGTAAAGTTACCAATATGGATCAAATCCACTGCTTAACTTTATGAACCCTATATGGTCCTCCTTTACTACCGTAGAGAAATGTGTAGTTTTCCGAACGCGGAAAATATGCGGCTTATAGGTTAGAAACCCTGAATTCAAGTGTGACGGTCGAGCGGGTTCAGAATTATTCGGGAATTGGAAAACTGGCCAAAATCAATGGCAAAATTTCATTAGTTCCATAGGCCGGCTTTATAATAAAATATGGAATTATGCAATTTTCCTTATACAAAATATATACAGCTTGTAGTTTGAAAACCCTGAATGCAAGTGCAACGAGATTCGGGTTCAAAATTACTCAGGACTCGAGAACGTTAGTGAAAACCAAAAAATGTTCTTTTTTCGTGTACGAAATACTAATAAAACCTGATTTGCTACCAAATAGGTCAAAGGAAAAGGTTTGTTTGCATGCGTTTTATAAAATATATTTAAATGTTTATGGCATAAAAAATTGACGAAAATAACTCATGCTACATAAATTTACGGAATATGACGGCGGTCAGCAAGGAGCTCATGCAGAAGCCAGCATCCTGACGTGATCGAAACACCTTGGCATTACGCGACAAAATAATTAATACTGCAACCACACCAGAACTATCTTTTGGAAGTGAAATCACATTGCAGAACTTCAGCTTACATTTCTTGCGATGACATATCCACTGCATGCATGTCATTGCATAAAAGTTTGTTCTTATGAAGAAAAATGAATATTTCTTGGAAGTATTCGTGCAAATATCGATAAGTAGATTGTCATTTCACCTCCGTATTTATTTTTCGTCGGCATTCTTGCGTAAAACTAAAAACAATCTAGTTGCATGGATACACGGCAGTATATCCTTATTCCATGGACAACATTTTGTCAACAATGGTAAGGGACGTTCATCGATCGTTCTTACGGACTCACTCGTTCCCTTGTGCCTTATGGACTCCCTCTCGAGCCCAACGAGCAGCCGCGCAGCGGCACATGATATAGGCAGTATGCTATTACCGACAAAGACAAGGGAGACTGGAATGGCCATTTCTGGCTTATTAGTCGTCGTCAGCCAGTCATACCCAACCCCGAAGTGTAGAACACCCAAGGCTGGAACCCGCGACCTGCTAGTCAGAAGTCCGTTCCGTAAGAACGATCGGTGAGCGCCCCCTTCCATTGTATATTCCCTATCGAAACCGACAGGGCAACGGGTTAGAGGCGTAGACTTCTAACAAACGGGTCGCGAGTTCGAGACTCGGGTGTTCCCTACTTCGGGGTTGGGTATGGTTGGCTGACGACGGCTAATAAGCCAGAAATGGCCATTCCAGTCTTCTTTGTCTTTGTCGGTAATAACATATTGCCTATCTTCGTCATCGCAGTTGATGAGGGCTCCCGTGTTTTGGTGCCTCACTTAGTGGATCAGTCGTCTCTATTAGTACATTCAAGACGAAGATCAGGTAATTAGAATCTAATCTATTTGCAGAGGAATTTTGATATGCTAATTACACTGTTTCTCGATCATAAATACTTCGAAAATACAGGCCCTGGCTGCCAATAGACTTTAATGCGACCTTTCGCCTTCGATTGACAGTCTCTTTGCCTGAATTAAGATGGGCCGCCTCAGGCTGTTATCTCTCTTCCAGGCGCTTTCTGTAACCTTAGTCAACCTACGTCACTTTCACCCTGCAAGTTAAAAATTAACGAATTCAAGCAGAATTACATGCCACAACCCTTCGCCACCCAGGCGGAACGTTCCGTGAATATGTCAATGCGTATTACAAATTGATATATACCCGGATGAATTTAAGATTAAAACAAGTTTCATCAGTTTAAGTACAGTAGGTAGGCTAACTCATGAAATTTTAACCAAAATTCCGGAATGCGTTTTCGTTTCGAAAAGATTAATTAAGGAGGATTGTAAAACTAATCAGCCTGCAGCATAATTCTATCATAATTCGGTTACCTGAGGATGCCAGCTTTCGAACAAACACCCCTTCTTCTGCCTGCAAAAACTACACTCTGTAAAAAGATGACTATTGATGTAGCATGAAGTTTTCTCATCGATTTTCGATGGCACTAAAAGTCCAGTTATATTTCATGAAAACATGCATAAACAAAATTCATCTTTTTGCCCATTCGGTAAATAATTAAGCCTTCTTTTACTTTTATACTCGAAGGAAAAGTATAATTCGGTTTTAAAAAAGTTTCTAATTATGAGCCTTTTAAATACCGTGAAATGGCCTTTCATGTCTCTCTATTCACCAATGTGGCTTGTAAAGTTAACAGTATAGATCAAATCCAATGCTGAATTTTATGAACCCCATATGGTCTCCTCTCAGTACCGTAGAGAAATGTGTGGTTTTTCGTACGCGGAAGATATGCGGCTTGTAGTTTGGAAACCCTGAGTTTAACTGGAAAGGCAGAGGGGGTTCATAATTATACGGTAATTGGAAAAGCTTTTGAAAGCCGAATTATGCCCTTGTTTCAAGTATGAAATTGGAAGAAGGCGTACTTTTCTACCGAGTATGCGAAAGAATGAATATTTCTATGCATGTCTTTCATGATTTATAATTAGACTTTCAGGGCCATCAAAAATCACTGAGAGAAATTCATGCTTCATAAGTAATCTCTTCTATAGAGTGTAGTTTTTTCATGCAGCCGGAAGGATATTCGTTCGAAAGCTGGCATCCTGAGGTAACTGAATTATGATAGAATTATCTTGCAGGCTGATTAGTTTTTCAGCCCTATTTAATTAATCTATTCAAAGAGAAAACGCATTTCGGAATTTCGGTTAACATTTCATGAGGTGGCCCAACTACTGTATTAACTGGCAGAAAACGAAGTCGCGGAAGGGGGTGTATGCCAGTAGTACATACAGTCTCAACCGCGGGGGTTACTTTGAAAAGGAGATTTGATTTTCCCATAAAGATCATAGAGGTTTTCAATTCCCCACAAAAGGAATGCCGAAAAATAAAAGCAGGATCGAGATGGCCGTTTCGGTTTTATAATCTTTTATTATTACGCACATTAATGACTATTCCCAATTGCAACAAACAGGAAAATAAGTCCGTTGGTCAATGTTAGAGCATTAGAGTTAGACGCTAATTGAACGAGTATTCCGTGCTTTAATCCCAGACCTTTCAGACCTGGAGTTAGGTACAGTTGACTGATAACGATTAACAAACCGTAAATGGTCTACACAGTCTTGCTCGTCTTTGTTAATACTCCTTAATGTATGCTAATTGGTCGTTATGTGACTGCCTGAAAGGATGCCAGCCTGATGTCCAATACACAACGTGATCATCGTGTCCCGTCACCTGATCAGTAAACGCTACTCACGTGATACTCTCCTCTGTTGAGGTGGAGATAACGTCCTTAGAAAACCCTGAGTTGAGGGCAAGAGCAAGCAGTAAAATTAGGGTTCATTTTAACGTGCATCACTGCATGTCCAGTTGAGCAAGCTGCATTGCTTAGATGACGTGGTTTTTGTTCCACAAACTGCGAACACATATGTATGTCGGCACTGCTGGAAAAAGGCGAAAGGAACATCGTCACCTGCCATATCCTTGCGTGACCGGTAGGGGACGGCTGCTGTGTGGTCGCCGATAAATTTTTTCAGAATTCAGCAGAGCTGACGGAAATCAGTGCGGCGGCAGTCCGGTCTGAGCGCTCAGTCGCCTTGAAGTAAAGGCATTTGGCCAAATGGCCGCAGCGTATTTACTCACACCATCTTTTGAATTCTAAAAATCTAACGAAATATGCACCCATTTTTTCAAACTTTATTCTCGAATAGGTAGACGCAGCCCTGATAAAAAAATTGAAAAAAATCTGAAGCAATATTTTCCCGGAATGAATTTAAAGTAGGCATGGACGGCAGAATTTATTGGTAGCAGAAAGTTTCGCGATGTCTGATCAACTGCAGCCTGTCGTTGCATAAAACAGATAACAAGTGATAAAGATACAGAAGTTTGAACTTCGACAGAGAAACTCAATGTAAAACAGCAAGGTCATCGTATATTGCACGTAGACTAACCAATAAAGTGGTAACTTCAAAACGCAACATAGAAATGAAAATGGGGATGTAAACATGCCGAGGGATTTCGAAAATCAAAAGGGCTCAGGTCAAGCAGGGCAAGCTGAGGTTGACCACGTGGTCTAACCCTTTACATGGGTCGGGTTTTTCCCGCCGTATGTAGGCTGCCTTCAGGTAGCGCAATAACTGAGTTCTTCGTGCTCGAACTAATACTCGAAAAGACGTTTTGGGGTCAACTGAATGGCCACCATCAACGAGATGTTGTGTAATAGAAGACCGTAGCATCTTATTCTCCCGCTTTCGAAGCCATTTAAGCAGGTGCTCAAATGACCTGGCTGCCAGTTGCCTTTGCGTTCGTCCAATGTACTTGCATCCACAAGTGTATGTAAATTCGTAAACATAATTTAACGTGGCGTGCAATGGCAAGGCATCCTTCGCCCGTGGAACTTGGATAGCTTTAGTAGGGCTGCAAAATGAGTTCAGCTGAGTTGTAAGTTCTTTCGATAGCGCGTCTTCATCGCCGTTTGATGGTTTTTGAGATTTTGTCGCCCTTAAAGTGTGAGGATATTATAACGGGCTTTTTCGAAACCGATTGCTCCGTCAATTGTGGCCGTAAAGTGTTGCTACACTTTTCGATGAATCGTGTTGGATATCCCCGTTTAAGCAGGGCTGTTTTGAGACAAGAAATTTCATCATCCAGCGTTTCAATAGAGCAGATGTTTTTCTATACCTTTCTCACTTGTTTCTGTGTTATGCAACGACAGGCTGCAGTTGATAAGCCGTCGCAAAATTTTCTCGTACCAACGAATTCTGCTGTCCGTGCCTGCTTTAAATTGAAAAAAATCTTTTCCAGACCTTCCTGTTGCAGCTACTTCTGACTAGATGCATGCTTTAGGTGACTCGGAATTTTGTTTTACAACAGGTATCTTAAATTACACTTTACGTTAGACGTAAGCACCTTTTTCCAAATTGCATGTTATGGCGAGATTGTAATTTTTAACGGAATGACATTGGCTCCGGACTGTCGACTTCCGCCTCTACCCACCGCCATTAATTCCTACAAAGGTTTCTGCAAGTTCTGTCAACTGAGTTTGAAAAATGGGTGTGTTTTCAGTTACCTGGGAGTTGAGGGCGTAAAAAAGGATTTAGTGTAAACAAACTGGCTTAAATTAAAGGTTGACTTCAGCGGGTGCGGTAAAATTTTACGGCGTGTTATCATCCTCTTTAGTGGCCTTCTGCCATACCACCTCGTTATGCAAGATTAGAGCAAGTTTTTGACGTTTGGCAAGGCGAGTTATCTGAGTTGCAAAAAGGTTTGAACCGGAGATTTTGAATTTTAACTGATGAGCATTTTTATCTTCCAAGGGAGGATACGGCACGGTTTTATGGAAGTCAAGTGATCCTAGCTATTGAATACCTACATTCCATTGACATCGCCTACAGGGATTTGAAACCGGAGAATCTCCTCATTGACAACAGTGGTTATCTTAAAGTGAGCGCCAACTACACTCATTGATCTTCATTAATACCATGTTTTAATGCTATCTTCTGGACATTGAAGTCCATCCACCCAGTTGTGGAAGTACCGAAAACACATGCATTGGACTTTAAGTAGCTCTGATCAAATTTTAAAAAAATAACTCTAGAAGCTTATCCTCTTTTTATGTCTCGTGCATGCTAATATGTTGCATTTAACAAAGTATGGTCAGTTCCAATGGTGTTGCGTTCGCGTAATTTGGCCACGGGCCGACTCAAATGTCCAAGAGTCAAGCGAACGTTCGATCGGATTGCACTCATACTGATCGAAAAATGCTCCTATGCACTCAGGTGGCCCGCGGCCGCAATTTATCGATTTTTTGTCTCTGGCGTCTGCTAGTCTTTAGGCTGCAGTGCACTCCCGGCATGTACGAATAATCTTTGAGAATGCAGATGAGTAAATGCTGCACCGTGTTCAACAGAATAAGTTCAATAAATTAAACTTGCAAAAATTTCCATGGAGCAATTCAGAAGATCATTTGGCGAGCTGGCGCGTGCTTTCGATAAATTCTCATCAGGCCAAAACATTTACAGAGGAACGAGGTACAAAATGAGTGTTTGAGTGATAAGTGATATCGACTACGGTCCGTCCTTTCAGACAAATGGGGTATGTGAATAGAGTGGGGGAAGGGAGAGGTGAGGAGGCAGTAAATGACAGTGAGGGTTAGGTTGAGCCGTGTCAAAAGGGGGAAGGGGGCCGGGACGCGAAGACCTGCATACAGTTAATCGATCCCGGTCCACGGTAGACGTGGAGCGCGCAGGCGGTTCTCCTGCGCGCACAGGACCGGCCTCTGTAGCCTGATGGCAGTTGCCACTGTTGTTGCTAGCAAACGCTGACCCAGTCGCTTGGAGTAGTTAGGTGGAACCTTGTAAATCACATGGAAGACTTTATCGGGGTCCTCACGATGCCCCAGAATCAACCATGTGTGCGAGGATGGAGCTGTGTATGCTCTTAACTTCATTCTTCCTCAGCCATGCTGGCAAGTGTTCTCGCATTCTTGTGGATAGGAGCCAACCCGTACGATCAATGTGGCCTGCTCCACAGGAGCGAATAAATAAGTAAATGCACATGGAGGGGGTCTGAGCTGGTAGCCTATCCTAGCCTTCCCCACGTAAGACGGGGTTGGTCGAAAACAATATTTGAACTCTTACTGCCGGGAATGTGCGTGAAACGGCTTGGTCAAGGCGCCTTCTTAGGAGCTCACTCGCTGCGTCCACTTAAACGGGGACTTTGAGGAGCAGAGTTTTCTTTTCTGCGGTCCATATAATGAGTTTTGCCGGTCGCTGGCTACATTCCTTACAGCAACTTGGCAAGATCTTACTTCGTAGCCGTACCTGCAAGGAGTTAGCATTAGAGGTCAGGGGCTGGGGTTAGGGTTAGGGATAAGGGCTGAAGGTTTGGGGTGAGAGGTTTGGGGGTTGGGGTTCGGGGTTGTGGTTAAGCTGGGGCTTGTCCACCGCAGGTACGACTACGAAATGAGATCCGACCAACAAACCTATCAGGATACCAATTCTCTCGAAGCAGGTCTTGGATCACCTTAATTTACTCATCAACGCCGAACCGACTTTTCTAACCTTTTGCGCCAAGCAGCGCACCAGATGACGCTTATTTTGAAGAAGTATGAAACTGTAGAAGTTCGTATATTGTCCTGAGCTGATGAGAACTTATCAAAAGCACGCGTAAGCTCGCCAAACGCTCTCCTAAATAAACTTAGTTGATTCATTTAAAAGACCGAAGTCGTGGTTGAGAGGTAGTAGTCGCGAAGACTGTAATACACACTCCTGGCCTATTTGCTGTCGACAGTCAGTTGCAACCAAGACTAACCCAGTTAAATTTGAGAGTTACAATTCATTTCCTCTAAAATAAAATTGTGATACACATTTTCAAGTCATATGACGACCATCAAGACCATCAAGCAGCCATTAAGAGACTGCCCTGTTGGGGCGCTTACGCGTTTTTGTGGAAGAAAAATTAGAAACTTTTGAAAAATGCTCTGGAAACGAATTCGACACATTCTCGATAAGCACAGGCTTAGTATTAGTCAAACTAACAAAAAACACTTTAGCGACAAAAAGTTTAAACTATTAATAGAGTCTTTGTAATATTGAAAAAATGTGTGTTTTTGTTTTACAAAGAGGAGTATTATGTCACCTACTTATGTAATAAAGACGTTTAGGAGATTTCATGTAGCCATATTTTCAGTCCATTGAAATGTTATCGGAACTTCTGTTTTGCCTTTTCAGTTGGGAAGGAATACTTTAGTTGAGATATATTATTAACTATTGCGCAACGTAACCTCTAATTATTTCAGTCACAACAGGATACCGACTGTTGAACGCACTTATTTTCGGCCGCATGCGAAAAAAGCAATCGGTGAAAGCCAACTGTCTAAGTGGTTTACGCGTTTCATTTATTTTCGACGGCCATACACTATTGAATACATTCTGAATAAAATGGGGTTAAAATATGCTTTGTTGCACTCAGTTGGTAGTGAATTACGTTTTTTTCGTATTTTTTGTTCATCGAAATGGCGTTTTTCTGCCTTAGAAAACGTTTTCAATCATGAGGCATTTACAGTCGTGAAATCCCCATTTAAAAAACCTTGTAACATAGTCCGCACTTCTTTCGAAATGCTACGAGCTTTTTACAGTATCTTCTTAATGGCATATAGGTATATATGATTTTTCTCACATAAAACGCATTTAGCTTGTAACCCGTAAACCCTGAACGCAAATAAATGCAAAGGTTGGTCCGGCTTAAAAATATTTGAGAATCGAGAAGCTTTTAGGTGGTAAAATATACCCTTTTTGAACTTGAGAATCGAGTGTGTGATTTACTGCCAACCGAGTATAAGAAAGTATATTTTTATGCATTCTTTCTGTAAAATATATTTCGATTTAAAAATACGTCTAAAGTCAACAAAAAATCAAACTCATTAATTAATTATTTTGCACTGGGTGTGGATTTTGCAAGTGACCACCGACAGTTTCTCGAAGATGCAAACCCTCAAGGGGTGACAGTAAGTGTCCGATAGCTCAGCTTACGGGAGATAACTGGCAAATTTGTGGCTAGTAAAACTCCAAACATAAATGCTTACGAGACAATGTGTGACATGCTGCGAAATTGCTTTCAATACTCTAAAACCTGGCATGACTTCAGGGTCGTCATCTTCCAACAAACTTCATCTCCTGAATTTTGATAGGACCGGGGCACAATCAAGGTTACACCGATGGAAGTAAATGAAGCCTGGGGAGCTTTCGTCTGGGTAGGCAATGTAAGGAACCGGAACTATTCTCGAGTTATCAGCAGGGGCGGATTCGGTAGAAAAATGTCAATACTCAGTAGATACGAGAGCTCGCTGAAACCGTCCGGTCGTACACATAAAGCACATCCAGGTATACACTTTGTGGCATAAAGAACGAGTAGGAATCCCATAGATGTCGCCTTGTGCGGAGACCGACATTTATTAAAACTGATTAAGATTTTAGCCATTTGCATATTACTAATTCAGTTTGTGGATGTTTTTGACGCTAATATTCGCTTATGTCTCTTCAAATATGCCCGAGTATCGTAGGAACATACAAGCAATATCAAGTAATAATGTTCCTTTCACCTCTACGAGATGGCCGGACCACTTTTAACGCAGATAGCAGGGGCATTAGTAAATGTGTCCTGATTGCGGACAGATTGGTGACGCATGTTTCACACTGTAAATCTCTTTTTCGGCTCCTGCCAACGGTTAGACGACAATGCACAAACGATAAGCAAAAGTACTGCCAGGGCAGACTGCATCAAGCAACGTTGCTTAGTCCGAGACTGGGCACATGGAGGGCTGATTTCAGTAGCCAAATTGACTAAAATTTAAATCGCATAACCGACAGATTATAGCGAACAGGTTAAAGAGGGTAATTTTGGTTTTGATTAAACTGGCTGGTTGAAGTTTACTGGAGTGGATTGCAGGTTTAAAGAAGACTTTCATCTTCACAAGTCGTCTGTGTTTCCAGGCTTGGATCAGTCAGTAAGAAAGCTAAAGTAACTTCAAATACTTTTGTGCTAACTGGGGTCGCTTCTCTGTAGTTGCGTGTTTGATAAAATCTAGTCAGGGAATGCATGTAACGTCAAGATGACAGGTGCCCGCTCACCTTCTGGGGTCAGTCAGCCGTACTACAACACCAGTTTATGACGAACAAAGAACATTAGCTAACAACGCTAAATTAGAGAGATGTTAAATGAGCAGTTGTCAAATGGGCTCAAAGGTAAACCTGAATAGCATGGTATACCCTCTTACAGTCAGAATAGACCGATGAAATTTATTTTACGACCATGCTTTCAGAGAAAACAACAGTAGCTATACATTCTTCATGGGGATGCCCGCATGGTACATTCTTTAACACTGCAAACTCCTTGACTTTGACCTCTTGGGAGAGCAAGCCACCAAGTTTACGATAATCACAGTTGCCTCTGTGACGCCGCCTCCCGAATGATCCTTCGTGTTGCAGCTGTATTGACTATATTTTTGCCGCTTTCCTTTTTTCGGAACCTATCTTAGCTTACGGACTTCGGCTTCGCAAAGATGGTTCGGGGTCGGACGTGGACACTTTGCGGCACTCCGGAGTACCTGGCACCCGAAATAATCCTCAGCAAGGTAATTATCTGCAAACAATAAACTCAATCCCTGTGCCTGCAGGCGGGGGTTCTTCCGTCGCCCTCTTCTAAAAAATGTTTGAGGGGATGGAATTCCCCAGTCCTATCCGTTAATTTCTCCTCCTCCTCCTCCTCCTCCTCCTCCTCCTCCTCCTCCTCCAGTTCCCAACTATTGCCATTGGCAAGGCCTTGAGAGGACGACTGGGGAATGCGATTTTTCACGCTAACTGTCCCGGCAGCTTGCCTTGTGGTGCATTCGGTTACTAATTATACGCTTCTTTAGAATCAGACTCATTCCATGCACCTGGCGAATTTGCGTGTGTTCATGAGGCGCCTACCAGTAGCTAAAGTTCCCAGGGACATTCCGTCGCATGGCCACAAACGAAAGCTTGATGAGTAATGTGTCATAAGCAACGACGGCCAGACTTACCGCGATGTCTGGTTTACGATAGCGAGGCGCGGAGGTCTTGAATCTGCGCACGGAAATGGGAGTTTGGATTTGCACGCAAAACTCGAATAAACTAAGCCAGCACCCAGACGCGCAATTCGTCTTCTACCCCAAAGGCTTCCGTCAGGTCCACATTGAAAATGATCGGTTTCGCATCTCTTTCCCCCGGGGGGCAGAATAAAAGTCAGAAGAATGCTGATACTGCCCAGGCTTTTAGTGTATAAACTGCCCCTGTTTGTTTGCCTTTGCGAACCGCATTCATCCACCTTTAATCTAGGTTGTTGCACTGAATTTGCAAACTGGGAGTCGAGTTTTCTTCTCTGCCCAGTCTTTGGTTTTTTCAACCAGACATATGGTATGTTTTGTTTGTCAACCCCACTGACATGGTGGGTTGTTTTTGCGGAGGTCGAGAGTCTGGTCTGAATATTTCATGATTGTCTTTTTTTACGACAAAGGGCTCTAAAGAAAGCTTTGAGACCGCACAGTCAGACCCTACGAGTGCTGAATAAATAATTTCGTGCAGACTGTGTTGGTTTACTACTCTGCTCCAGTGTGCGTCCTGTGTCCCGACAGAACACTAATTCAGGACGACGAAAGCGGAATGATAGTGATGATGACGGTCATGACTATGATGCTGACGAGGATGAAGAAGGAGAAGAAGAAGAAGAAGAAGAAGAAGAAGAAGAAGAAGAAGAAGAAGAAGAAGAAGAAGAAGGAGAAGAGGGGGAGACGATATCGGATGATGACATACGACTTGAAACCGGGAACCTGTTAGTGGACTGGAGAGAGAAAAGAGCGAAAATAAATGCCGTTAGTGACAGGACTTAGAAGGAGGAGGAGGAGGAGGAGGAGGAGGAGGAGGAGGAGGAGGAGGATAAGGCGCATGGGAGAAGGAAGTGCAGTACGGCATTAAGATTTTTGGGAAGGGAAAACACAAGTTGGAGAGGAAAAACCAAAATGAGAATGCGTAAAACCGAATGGGATTCGAAAGATAAGAGGGATAGAAGAAGAGATATACTTGAAGTAGAATGAAGAAAGGCGGAGTAGCTGTGGTTTGGCGCAGTGGCTGACAGTCACAACATGTGCCAAACGGAGCCCGATTATCAAGTCAGGCACCAGGACACAGCAGATGTATAAGAGATGCATGTTCTGTGCATGTAGTGAATGCTGTGGACTGGGTGCATATGTGTTGTAGGAGTAAGTGGTCTGGTGGGGCGAGGCTTGGCGATGGGGTTTGGTGTGCAGCGTTTGTTTTAACAGTAGACTTTCATGAATCCGCATGTAGTCCAGTTGACCCATATGGGGCTTGAATGTCCTTGGGCAGTGTGGACAGATGATGCGGGTTCGAGGGCTGAATATTGGGGTCTTAGTGCGATGAGTACGCAAGGGACCGACCAGAAGAATGCGCAGTGCAAGCGTTTTACTGCAATGGAGGAGATTTCGGGATTAAGTCCGCATTATCCGTGGTGGCTGAGGTGGTGGTTGTGGTAGTATTAGTAGTAGTCGTAGTAGTAGTAGTAGTAGTAGTAGTAGTAGTAGTAGCAGTAGTAGTAGTAGTAGTAGTAGTAGCAGCAGCAGCAGTAGATGTAGTGGCAGCAGTAAACAGGGCGTTTGGAGTGATCTCACAGGTGATGGTGTGGTGGAGGTGGTCGAGTTTGTGGCCGCCGTCGCCACGCGGATTGTGGTATTGAAAGTTGAGGTGATAACGTGCGGCGGACATGGGAGTCGAGCTCACCGGTGCATTCACAGATGCGCTGGCTAACTTTTTTCGGCCATTGGCTCCACACGCATTAACAGTCCCCTTGATTTATTCTTTCCGTTAAATAGCGTTGGGTGTACAAAGTGGGTGTGAGGTGGATACTTCGCAGAGCAGCTCCGTCAAGAAATGTTTTGCATGCAATTAACCGATTCTTCGCTCACCGCGCGGGGCAATAGTGCACCTTATCGCTCGTCGCGGTCGAAATTTCATGTGTGCGTGCGTGTTTACCAGAACGCATCTGTGGTGTGTTCTGCGGCTCTCTGGCCATTCAGTGCACGCGTGGACATGTTGCTTAACAGCATCTGTGATCACGAGCCTCGGGATGACTGATGGCGCCACTAAGTGCGTTGCATGTTGGCCGACAAGGGTCGTACCACTGTAAAAGTTGACCTTGATGAAACATGAAAAAAGATCGTTTCTCGTGCCGGGAGGTGGTGGACGTGGACGAAAATTAACTGCTCTCATGTGGGTTCGAACAGCCTACGTTTGCGATCTAAAAGTCACAGCCTCATCAGTTGTTGCAAACTACACATTCTTACTTATGTGTTTCGTGACTTTGAAATCTGTTCTGAATTTCTTGCTTTTCGATGGACGCCCTCAGGTCCTATATAAAAATTTCATTCAATTCAGACTACTACTTAACTAATGTTGATTACTGTTTTGATTACTGAGTCCGTAGATGTGAAGTAAGAGTTTACAGGAAGAGTGCATAAAGGGTTACATTTGAATTCTTTTTTAGAAAATCACGCCTCTTCCAAATTCGCCTCGTAGGTAGTGTTACGTTCGCTTCTATGATAATTTCCAAATATAATGGATCTCGAGCCGTCGAATTGGTTACTGAGGTAACGTAATATGTGTATTAGTGCTAGTTTTGAGCCTGAGAGGTGATTCATATATGCTGCGGGTTGGATACATGGTATAACGTTAGACTTACTAACGCTTAATCATCAAATAGAGTGAGTTCCAGCCTAAGGTCCTGCAGACGTGAAGGTGAATTAGGTTAGCTGATCGCGGCCAATATGCCAGTAATGGCGATCCCACTCTCCCTTGTCTTAGTCGGTAATTCCCTTCTGAACAATTACTTATCGTTATATGACCACCTACGAGGACTTACGAGAGAGCAGCAAGATACTACTGGACCAGCCTGTTACGTAACCTGACCAGTGGATGCGCTTCCACCCTCCTAAGGGCATGCAGCGATGGATCCTTTTACCTAAACGAAGAGCGCACGGCATTTAGTCTGCATACTTGATGAACAAGCGCAACGGGTAGTTTGCTTTAATGTGGTACCAGACTTCGATCACTTATAGAATCAAAACGCAATCACATCTCCGACAGGAAGTTTACATTAGATGTAACACACTGGGGTAAATTAATGTAAAATTAAATTTTTCTTGCACCCTGTCAGTGGAGTAGGGTCCAGTTTACAAATTCTCGAAATTCTGTGGAAAAAAGTGTTTACCGTAGGTGGAAATTTTGAAAATGAGAAATTTATGCGGCGGCGGGAGGGACATCCATTTGAAAGTCAGAAACACGGTCTAAGTGAATAATCCTGGAACTGTTTGCCATCATTAAAAATTCGTTTAGGTCTTTTCATTATGAAGACCGTATTATATGATTTAATTTAATGTCTAATAAGTTTTGCCCGTGCACAGCGTGTAACATACGCAAGAAATTTGCCATTACGTCCTGATCACTCAGAAACCGGTCGACATTCACCAAACACCACACCCAGTAAATAATAAACAATTTCAGTTATTTGGAAACAATAAATAAGTATTTAGGGCGGCATTGCTTTGGTCGCTAAAACAGTATATTCGAAACAAACGGAATTATCGGAAGCGCGGAAATGGGAGTCAAAAATTTGCAGAATTTTTTATGGTCCGGTCGTGCAAATAACAGAGCTAACAAAATAGTACAAGCAGCAGCGTTCAAAATAACGCTTCTATATCATCTCCTTTGCAAATATTCGACGAAAATTAGTGCGATATGCTACATAATAGCTACTTAAATGCCTGATGCTAGTTTATGTGTTTCAAGATAGTTTTACGGTGACTCATCGTATTTTCTTGTTTTCACATTTTTGGAGATGCGATCGACAACAGCCGATGGGATATTGTTCCATTTTGCTGATAGTGGCATCACATGAATACAGGATTTCGTTAGATTACTATGGAGTGGCTGGCAAATGTTAAAGCAATTAGCATATAGTTAACAGATGCAACCATAAGCTCACAGCCTGTTTCTGCAAGGTAAACGTTTCTGTCCGAAACGCACTGTGTGCATTTTGGCAACAGCGGATTCCGCAAGTCTAACAATGTCCTTGAAATGTCAGTGTAGAGTATGCGGTTTTAATCGTTCTTAATCGACAGCCGAGATGACGGGTTCCGCATCTGTCCAACCTTCAAAAAGAGACAGTTATTGAAGGCTGTTGCCTAAGTAGTTATTTTTTGGCGTCCGCTTTTATACAAATGACGGTTTGTGTGATATATCTACACTCACCTAGGTCTAATCGCAACAGAACTTGAGCGCTCACAACGCAGACCTCCAACGAGAAAATAAGAACCCTTCTCTAATAAACCGTCTACTCAGTGTTTTAGCGTGCAGCTTTCTCAATGAGAGGTTTTATTCTTGATCCTTTTGCATAGTATTATCGAAGAAGAACTTAGACCGATTTGACCGACAGAGATTGACACGTTTTCCGCTGCAAACGTAAGCCTCCTCTTTCTCTTAATAGTCACACAACAGTGCGTGACCGATCTGATGAAATGTTGGCCGAAATTCTGAAATGCGTCTTCGATAAGGAAAGATTACTTAGATGGGGTTGTAATGTTACTTATCAGGCGACATAATCCCATGAAAGTTCGGACTCGCCAGGATGTCGGCTTTTGAATGCGCTACTTTTTGACTTCCTATAGAAGCCACACTTGGCAAAAAATGACTACTTGTATAGTATGTTTATTTCACATTGATTTTCGATGGTCTTATAAACTAAAACATCTTTATGGACAACATGCGCAAAAATATGCTCTTTTACTTATTAGATAAAAATAGCATTGTCTTTAAACTTTATACCCGAAGAAAACATTCATTAAAATTTTAAAAAAAGTTTCTAACTATGAGATTTATAAGACCGTGCGATGTCCATACATGCAGCATTGCACATCTCCGTTTACCAATGCTCCTTGGAAACGTACCACACAGTCCACATCCATCGCAAAATTTTAAGAACTCAACATTGTATCGGCTTAAAGGCATACAGCAATATACGATTTTTCTTATGCGTAAAGCATGAACCTTGTAGAATAGAATCACTGAATGGTAATGCAAAGGCGGATCTCGTCCTAAATTATTAGGGAATCGGGAAACTTGTTCAGAAACTAAGCATACGCTTTCTTCGTGTATACAATGTATAGATAATGTTATTTTCTACCAAATAAGTAAAAGGAAGCATATGTTTGTAGGTGTCGTCCATAAAAGTATTTTAATTTATAAGACCATCGAAAATCAATGCGAAAAATACACACTACATAAGTAGCCATTTTTTGACAAGTCCGGCTTCTATAGGAGGTCGAAAAGAAATGTGTTCAAAAGCCGACATCCTGCCGAGTCCGAAATACCACGGCATTATGTCGCCTGATAAACAACATTACAACCCTACCTTAGTAGTCCTTCCTAATCGAAAACGCATTCCGATTTTCGGCTAATATTTCATCAGATGGGTCACGCATTGTATGTTCGTTACCTTCAAGCAAACATTCACTAAGGAATGGCCACACTTAAATATTAAAACAGGTCACAAACGGCTCATACAGTGTTGGTTCTGTTCCTTAAGTACGGATTGGCAGGAACTCAGCCGCACAAATAATATCACGGCAGAGGTTTAGAAGCTGCAGCAGTCAGTTTATGCCAGACTATCGGACATTCGCGTAAGGCACAATTAAATATACTAGTAAAACACGAGGGCCTTAAAACAGAAGGTTGCTTGTACGTGCTTATGCTACTCCTTTGGCGCAAAACTGCGCAGATTTATAAATAAAAATTGTTCAAAAATGCTGAGTTTCCGTTTGCCAAAAAGTAATGCGCGCATTTCCATTTTGCCTTATCTTATTTACGCGACAGTTGCTTAGATAAAAGTCGCCCGTTTGAATAAAAACCCTTTATTTTAAGAATTTACTAATGCACAGGTGTGCTTTGGGAAAGTCGCTGATGTAGTTCAAGACTGAGTGCTCTTTTGTAGAAAGTATTATGTAAAACGTATTTTGCAAAAGGAAAGATGATTTCGAGAAGCTCATTGGTTAACAGTTAAAATGAACTGCAGTAAACATGACATAAACGGCCCATCCGGATTTCTGAGTATCTTATGGGTTGTACCACCAACTCTATGATTATATGCGTATGCATATGAGAAGTAGAAGAGACGATCTCGGGAACCATAGATGTATTGCCCTGACATTTTAAAAGCAAAGGTGAGTGTTGTACCACGCCTCCGAAGTACACGCTGTCCGAAGTACATTGTGGAAAGCCGATGCTCACTGGAAGTTTAAAGGGTCCACCCAGTTGAGGCGTGGTACATCACTCACCCCCGACGATGAAAGCTTGTTTGCCTTTGAAATGTCAGGGCAATACAAGTATGGTTCCCGAGATCGTCTTTTCGTCTTCTCATTTTTGTGGGAAGACGCGCATCTTTGCTTCTATCAACATATGTATATATCAGAAAAAGTCAGTCTGAGATGAATAAGCATCTTTTCTCAGCCACTGTCGGTTGAAATAGGAGTTTACACCGTGAACCAGACATGTAAGCGAAATTGCGTTCGTCCGCGTGAGAGCGATGTGGGCAGATTGAAGACGGGTGCCGCAGACCTCTCTCAGCTTCTTTCACACCAATCGGTTTCCCGCAGTCCGATGTATAAATTTGCTGTGCATCAAAATAGTAGGTTTACTCGTGAATAATCGAAAAATAGGATCAATGGAAGTCAAATAGTCTGTCCGTTTTTCCAGTCGTAATATATGATAAAAAATTTATCTGATTTGGGGTTATGGAAAAATACCAGCGGTTAGAGCATCTGCTTGAAGATCATTAAACATGGTCAGTTAATGCCATGTGGGAAATACTGCCTGAATTTAGAAGTTACCTAGAGATGAAAATGAAGAAGCTTACCTTGCCATTTTTAAGCCCTCAGATTTGGCACGCATAGTACAACTATATTCATATATGTTTTTTCAAATATTTCTACGTAAGTAAATTAAAAACCGCTTTTGTTTGCATGCTACTTGCAAATATTTGCTGTTAAGTGGCGCTTGGCCTGAACCACAGTCTTTTGTGAAACCGACTGAAAATCTGTCCGAAGTACATTATGGAAAGCCGATGCTCACTGGAAGTTTAACGGGTCCACCCAGTTGTAGTTTTAAAACCTTTTTTGGGTTCGGATAAATAGATCGTCGTCATGCACACTCTTTCCGTTGAGTTTCCGGCTGCCTTTTTACGTTGCTATGGCAGTTAATATCAAAAATACTGGATATTTTTTGCACCTGGAAAAATTTTCACATACAGAGGATCTGAATAATACTCCAGCGTAGATTAGAGAACATGGAAGCAATAAAATCTGTCGACATGTTTCTAATTGGATAACAATGCCAAAGGAATAGCGACAGGGGATTCAGATAACTCGTAACGGCAAAGTTGGCCCACTTGAACATCGCATAAACTTGAATAAGGCATGAACGAAGGCCGGCGTCACGGCAGATGTTGCTGGTGCGTTTGAATCCGTCGTTAGAAAAACGCCCATTATTACTGAGTACTTTTCGCAAGCTGTCCCAGTGTTCATTTGTTAAAAAACTGATGAGCAAGAAATTAACAAGTCATTTGTGGATAACTAAGCCTGGCAATTTACTTTAAAGTCATTGTCGTCCCGGCTGTACCAATTCACTATACCAGGGCGTAACTGTCATGTTTTTGGCTGTTAATTCCCTTCCCACAATTACTTGCATGGTTGGTTTCTCAGTTGTCGTAATCCATGACTGTGGTTGCAGTGGGGGGGGTGTGATCACTTCCATCCGGATTATGCAAATGCGACGCAAACAGGAGATAACACTTTGGGCAGTGTACAAGGAGACTCGAGGTGTGTTTCATATCTGCGTCCGAAAATGGCTGTTTTGAGAAAAACATTTCGGATCCTAGGCGGCGTCAGACGGTAAATATCCCTCCATTAAACTCAAAACTAGGGTTTGGATCTTAATTTAGTTTAATTTTTGATGTAATCTGTTTCATGCGTCGCTCCTGTAGCGCCAACCTGCTCGCACTCAAGAGCACCCCTCAGTCGTATCTAAGGAATCATTATGTGGCTTGTAGGGCATTCTTAGTCTAAGGTTTTGCAACAATTAAAACACCATGTGCCGAATCGCTCTTACGCAGACTACAGCTGAGACGTGTTTTCGATTTCTAACTCGAACCTAACATCAGAGACTGTCAGAAATAAGGGTAATGGGCGCTTGAGCAGTATTTCTAGGATACAGTGGTAAGTATATGGGTTATGGTCGGTTTTACTTACTCTGGGAGCCTTGTGTTGAGCAAAAGAGGTGAACATCTAAGAGCTTTGCGCTATCGCAAATTTTCCTCCTTCATATTATCATCAACTAAAAAGGACACTGTTTTTTACTATTAACTAAAAATAGTAAACGAATATAATGCGCTTTTCCAGGCACTGTCAAAAAGGCACTGCATTGTTGTATCTGTACTCCGATAGCTACTTAAGAGCATTTTGACCATCCTCACACAACAGACATCATGGGACCTTTTTTATTTCTTTCTCTGGCATGTACAAATAAATATCGCTAATTATTTTTTCCAGTTCATTTGCTCCCCCGAGTAAGTGACTTCAGCCATTAAACTGTCCCGATACAGTTTCCATTCAATCGCATGCCTACCCTAATTATCATCTCCCACATTTATCGCCCACAGTCGCACTTTGTATGATGATCGCTTACTCGTCCGCATTCATCCATTTCCACTATCCACGGTTCTTTTGGATGATGCCTTCGGAAGGAGAATTTTAAACGTCAGTCGATAAAGTTTTTAATTTACCTGTCGGCAGTATAATTCGGCTCTGTGGACCAACAAAAACCCTACACTTGATCTGGATAAGTCACTGGAGTACCCGAGGGAGATCTGTCGGCCACCTGGACGTTGTACTTCCACATTTTCAGCCGGCTTGCGGAATCAAATGCGCTTCTGTGGATGGCGTGTTTACTTTGCAAAGTCGACACCAGCCGTTCTTTTGTGGATTTTATGAGCAACATCTGTGCAACTCCTAACCGAACAAATTTGCAGACCGGCATCCAGCGCAGGGGTCTGTTTGCCTCCCCCTCCCCCCTCATGCTGCAATTTTTTGCAGCTGCCGATCAAACAAAATGGTATTCAGGTGCGGCATCGGTTGATAGCGCACAGCCTGTGGGGCCAAGATGGAGAGTGCACCAAATCTACGCTGATGGAGAAAGGCTCTCGAAGATTTTTTATGGATCTTATAGGGGAATTACATTTAATAGGGATCCCGGGCACTTTCATGGGTGTGCATTGCCGCCAGAGTACTGGCGGTCGCATCGCAGCAAGAAGGTCGCGGAAAATAATGCGCAGGCGATGTCCGTCTCGGTATCGAGTTGGGTGAGCAGTAGGAAGGCTTACAAATGAATCGCTGTTCGATCCGAAATCTGGCACAGTGGACCATGACAAGACTGCATAGGTCAGTCGGAAGTCATTCCATCACCACTGCTTACTGCGAAAATGTCAGCTGCTTCTGGGGCATGTGATATAGGCCTTTGTTGGGGAAGGTAAATCCGAATACATCGAAAGACGACGTAAATATTATTGAAAAAAAAACATTTTCATAAATGTTTTGGCAGATATTGAACAATTCATACTGACCAAACTGTGATAAACTCAGCGCCTCAGTGGGATTCGAACTCAGGACAGCAAGGGGAAGGCTTTAGTACAGCCAACGTCCTAGCTTCCTATCTACGAGGCCACATCGGAAGACGTGAGTTTTATCACATTTTGTCAAGTTACCCGCCCAACCTGCTGTAACGTCTGGAATCCACCAAATCAGAAACAGTAAGCTGACTGCTCAAGCAGGATTTCCTAAGTAATCCACCTAGAATCCACCAGATGGCTACCAGGCTCACGTAATTCATAGATTTCGGATCAATATGACTTATTCGAAATCTGCTAATTAGTGGATTCTAGGTGGATTACTTAGGAAATCCTGCTTGGGCAGTCAGCTTACTGTTTCTGATTTAGTGGATTCCAGACGTTACAGTGGGTTGAAGGGGTAACTTGACAAAATGGGATAAAAATCACGTGTTCCGGTGTGGCCTTTTATCTTAGGTGGCTAGGACACTGGCTGTATTAAAGCCTTCCCCTTACTGCGTGGGTTCGAATCCCACCGAGGCGCCGAGTTTTTCACAGATGGGTTAATATAAAAATACAGCTTGGATAAATCCGACATCGTATTTTTGAAGTCCACTATTATTAGACCTGGAATATTAGCTCATTTAGTAACTCAAAAATATATCTTTCCAACACCCACTCAAAAGTTGCTTACTATCATTACATACCATAAACAATTCAGTTCGCGGAGTAGCCGGATTCATTCTCAAAAAGACTTGACATGGAATTATATCTGCTCGCGAAATTATTTTATAACAGACCCTTGAACTGGTCTTTTCTGCCAAATTTGAAAGACTTTCTTCGGATGTCTTAGACAAAGGGTCCAATTAGGTGTTGTGGTTCGCGCAAGAACCAAGGCGGGCCGTTATTGCATGAGGGGGCGGATTTCGCAATGTGGGTCATCAGTCTATGTCCTGCGTTAGTAACTCTATTTTGGGAGTCAAACCAGGAGTTATGACGTGGCCTTCACACTATCTGGCTTGAATACACATTAGGGCGGGAAAGTCAGACTACCGAGCCGTTTTAAAATGAACAGTCACTCATTCACAAGAGTCTGTGCATATGGTAGTCGTCACACGGCAGCTCTTTTAATAGGCAAGCCTCCCTTTCAAAGCATCTATCATAAGCTGCAGCGCACAAATAAATGATTAATCATTAAAAAAAATACAATCTTCATTCGATGTCCTGCTAGGAGGCGGCACAATTTAATCGCCAATTTAGTTTTCCAAATGAGCCAATGGAATGCAGCTAGTACCAAAATAACTATCCAGCTTAAAGTAAGCGTTAATTTGCTGAATCATTTTCACCTTTTCAGGGTGACTGAGAAAAAATATACTTCATCCTGAAGCTTCACTTAAACGCCACGCACCCCAGAGATTCCGAAGTAGAAAGCGACTTTTTTTTCCTTCCTTGGAATTAACTCCCTTAATGAGCAAATCCTATGTTTTGCAGTAGACGGGCTAACTTACGAAATGTCAACCAAAATTTCGAAATGCGTTCTTGTTTCGAAAATAGTAATCAAGTAGGGTTGTAAAACATAATTCAGCATAATTCTATAATGATACAGTTACCATAGGGTATCGGCTTTCGAATGAACTTATTTCTGACTGCATGCAAGAACTATACTCTGCACAAAAGGCTACTTAGTAACACACAATTTTTTCATTGCTTTTCGATGCCCTTAAAAATTCAATCATATTTCATGGAAAGCGTGCATAAAATATTCATTCTTTTACTTGTTGGGTGCAAAATCACGTCTTCTTCCAAGTTTATAACTGAAGGAAGGGTGTTATTCGGTTTTAGAATTTTTGAACCCGACATGCTGTTACACTTGCATTCAGGGTTTCAAAAGTATAAGCCGTATACTTCCCGTGTGCGACAAACCATGCATTTATCTACGGTAATAAAAGGAGACCACATGGGGTTCAAGCCGCATTCGTAAGTGCAGATACATGACGTTTTATGGACGGTCATTTCACGGTATTAAAGAATTTCACAATCATAAACTTTTTTGAAACCGCATTATTCACTTCTTTCAAATATAAACTTGGAAGAAGACGTGATTTTCTGCCGAACAAGTAAAATAATGAATATTTTCATGCGTGTTTTCCATGAAATATAGTGGAATTTTTAAGGGCATCGAAAAGCAATGAAGAAATTGCATGTTACTTAAATAGTCTTTTTTGCATATTATTGTTCTTGCATGCAGTCGAAAATAGGTCCATTCGAAAGCTGACACCCTGTGGTAACTGGATCATTATAGAATTATGCTGCATGATGTTTAGTTTTACAACTCTACTTAATTAATATTTTCGAAACGAGAATGCATTTCGAAATTTCTGTTGACATTTCATGAGCTAGCCCATCTATTGTACATTAAGTTGGCAGCAATATGAGCTTGGGGGATGATTTCGACGACACCCACAGTGTGCTTCACAGCAGCGTTAGAACAGAGACGTTGACTTACGCGTGAATTAATTTGTAGTGCTAGTAGACTTGCACAGTATTTACCGCATCTCCCCTCCTTCACCTGGGTTTGGTGTCATAACAAAGTCAAGGAGACTCAGGGCGGGAGAAGCTGCTGGTGGCTGGCACAGCGTAAACCTGCACCTAGGCGTATAACTACACCCCCGTGGTTCACAAACTAACATTTGATCAGGATTTTCAATAGCAGCAAAAATAGGGGCGGCAGGAAATCCAATTGACGCGTCGTGAGCCTGCCACTTCACGTCGAATGTTGGCATTTGTTATGGCTGCGTATTCCCGGTAACGCCTGCAGGAGTCCGATCTGGCCCTCATGTGTTGGTCCAGCGCATTTATCGCATAGCCCATCTCAGCGGCGGGGATAGTGAGTAGTTGAACCACAAATGGTGAGTTTTCGTCCAACGACTCGACTTCTTGCTGAGCCTGCATACAGACGACATAGTCCGCCCCCACGCTAGTGACACCTTTCGGTCTATTATTATGAATCGATCGGCTTGGCTCAAAACTGGGAACATCCAGATTTTGCATACGATCTGGACATTAGGGCATTTAGCGCACCCTAGACGAAGGCTTTCTGGCCACGCCAGCCAACTTGTCAAAACTGACCACTAGGGGATTGGTAGACTCAGACAGCCTAGCGGTGCATGAGAGAGAAGAGAGTTAGACCGATTATCTTGGGGAATCCGTCCTCCTGGCAAATCAATTCATTCCGCGCCATAATAGGTTTGACGTGCTTGGATTCATCGCGGCATGCTACGAAACGTGACTTGAGAGGTCGCTTCCCGTCTTCAAGGCAACCCTTCCCTTCTCTGACGCGACGGTGGATCTGCAATGGCTTCTTAATAGCGCGGTCTCTGTGTAGCATCTTACTTAGGTAACCGCCGGACCTCTCAGTCAATGAGACCTGTGGCCTGTCTAATTAGGGACTAGGTTGTGAGCGGCACGCGAAGACAGATAGTCGGGCTTTCCCATTCTCTTCGTCTGAGTAAATCTCGGTCACATCTTCCTTGTCGTCCGAGCAAGATGCGGAAGAGAGAAGAGAGTAAAACACATGATAAACGAATCTGCTTCACTATAAACAATCGCGTCCCCAGGTGAGTATTGACCTGCCCCCTTGAGTCGACAGCGGTCAACACATGACGTTCAAAGTTTTGACAATGAGCGTCCGTCAAGATGACTACATATCTTTACCTTTTAGGGCTACGGACGGGCTGTGGATTGGTGGGCAGTCGGTGTCCTCATCTTTGAGATGATCGCTGGCTATCCTCCTTTCTTCGCTGATCAGCCTATCCAGGTCTACGAGAAGATCGTGGCTGGAAAGGTAAGGTTTGCAGTTTATTGACAGGAGATTTCAAATCATGTTGTATCTGACGTTTTGTAAATATAAGCTCCCAGTTTACTTTACACCCCTGTAACCTTTAAGGCCCAACGAGGAGGAGTGATTATCTGGAGTAACTTGATGCCGATGTAGATGCTGTTGTGGTTGAAGTCCTGTCTGTATCGTAAATTTTTAGTAAAATCTCGAGGGACATTAGCCCTGACGCTGTATATGTCATATTGCCAATAACAATGATGTTTTACTTCTTGGCGCCGTCTTGGGTTTTATCCTAGCAATCGGCCAATTCAACACCAGACTTCCTTCATCCAGTCTGTGCGACTGCGTTTCTGCCACGAACTCTAAGTTGCACATCTTCTGCAAATGAGCATGAAGTAGACATGAAATGGCTTCCATTGAATTTTTGAATTTTAACCGTAAGGAATTTGCCCCAAATCGGCTGGTTTAAAAGATTCGTATACAGAAGTCAAGTTCGCCTTCAATTATTCATCATTAGGTTTGTACAGTATGGGGGAGAGGGTTGAGGGGTGTGCAGAGGTCAGGGGTCAGGTTCTAGTTCCGCGAGGGGCTTGGGGAGCAGGAGGAGGGGGAAGGCGTCTGGCGATTAGCTGTCCCCGTTTTATCGCTGTAACGCGACGTGGCGGGTATGAACACATATGCTGGATTTGACTTCGCCCAGGAGAGCCTTAGCACTTATACAGACGAGTTATGCAAGCATGAGGCTGGGTTGGCTAACTGTATGGCCACTGACTCAGAAGGCTTGGTTGACCGCTTGGCTGCTGTCAACCAAATAAACCAAAATGCGCTAGAAATGGGCTTTACCCGCCTTGATTTAACCAGGCAGGATGGTGCCCACGCATCCGCCTGGATAGACGCCTGGTTGTTCGACCAATGTCATCTGTCCAACAGGAGCATGTGAAGGCGTAGATGCACACTGAAGAGGTCTGAACTGTCTGTCTATCCCTACCTTCAAGGCGAAGAAGCGGAGTGCCCCTGAAAACCGGTCTTAGCGATCGGGTATGTGCATGAGATCGCAGCGTTTAAGTGACGATCCCCTCGACCTGGCAGCGTGAGAAATAATTCCTTCTTATCTGTAGACAGATCAGATTTTGGAGGGTGGTCTTCCGTGTATTTGTTGATAAACTGTTCCGGGTAGCCGTTTTCTTTCAGTTTGTTTTGCATAATAGCGAGTTCATTCTCCAGAATATCTGTAGTGCGCATTCTCCTAGTTCGGTTAGTAAGGCCGCTGCGAAGGTTCGTTTTTAGCTTGGCGGGACAAATGTGTAGAAATTTACGCACTGACCCGTCCATGTTTTCTTGCCAAATACACTCCTACTAATTGTTCCATCCGGCATTCGATTAAGTAGGACATTCGGAAAGAGGAGGTACCCTCGGGGAAGTTTAAACGCTAAGTGAGCGTAATTCACTTTATACAGGAGGGTGTTCAAATCAAGCTTTTCATCCGCTTTTGTGAAAATGTCATCAACATATCGAGCGCACAAATAAGGGTCCTTTATATTTGGACAGAGGTGATTTTTCTCTAGTTTCCCCATACGGCTAGCCAACCCAGCGTCTGTACAAGCAATAAGGCTAAGACAAATACAGCATATGTGTACACACCCGCCACGTCGCGTTACAGTGACAAAACAGGAACAGCTAATCGCTAGACGCCTTCACCCTCCTTCTCTCCAACTCTCTGACGCCTTCTCTGACCCCTGACCTCTTCACGTCCCTCAAACTTCTCCCCCATACTGGCTTTTATTGGCTGTTTAACTCTTGCTACTCTGCCCTCCCTTATATTACTGTACAGACCTGATGACCAATAACTGAAAGCATACGTTTGCCGGAATTGACTTCTTAAGTGGTTACATGAGTGTCATCGCTGAACTTAAGCAATCCAGGGATTCCTATACAGCCTGCCATAGGAAGGTCACATTTCCTATGCTGCCTCCAAAATAACTTCCTTGACCCTACATGAGAGCATCACGACGCAGTCAAATTTCGGCAACACCCAGGCGCTCGGATTCCCAGGAGAGGCAATCTCTACATAGGATCCTGACGGTTGTAAGCCGACAGTCACTTACCAAGATGCGAAGCAGCTATTTGAGGGATAATAGAACTTTTAACAAGTTATGCTCTGGTAAGATCGCAGTTGGTAGCCAGACATTATACGTTGATAGTGTCGACGTACGTACTTGTTGTCAGTAGGTGTGCCTACCTTGTCTAGGGAACTTGTTATCAGTAGGTGTGAGTTAGGCAGGTCGCCCGTTTCGGTCAGACTTTTGGGTTTAATGGGGGTTAGGGTTAGGCGTAGGTTAAGTTTTAGGATTAGGGTTTGCGTTTTAGGGTCAGGATTCAGTGTTAGGATTAGGGTTTAGGTTCCCGTTAGGGTTACGGCTAAGATTAAGGTTAGCGTTAGGCTTAAGTTTAGGGTTGAGGGTTAAGGTTAGGGTTAGAGTCAAGTTTAGGATTAGGGTCATGACTGGGTTTTGGGTTAGCGTTGGGTTTTAGGATTTTGGCTGCCTTTCAGTTCTGTGGCCTAGGGTTAGGCTTTACGGTTTCAGTCAGGGTTGGATTTTAGGGTTGAGTGTAGGGTTTAAATTTCCGCCATTATTCCACCTTCATAAAACTTCCCAGCACTTTCCCTGGTAACTTTACTTTTACCCAGAATCTCTAGCATTCCTCTACCAGCCCTTCGATTTACCCCGCCCACATAACCCCCCTTTCCCACTATTCCCGTACGACAGGGACCTGGCTGTCCGCCTCCCCATCCCTGGCTACCAACTGCGATCTAACCTATTCTCTTCTTCGCTAGCTCTAAGCTTAACCAGTTCATGCGCGTGTTTTTATGTTTGGCCTCATTTGTATGCTGAGAGAGGGAATTGGTTTGAAGCGACTGCTGTGCACGACTTCTAGCCACGTTTTCAGTTTGTCTTTGCCAATAAAACGAATGTCTGAATTTGTGAGATTGAGATTTCCAACCAGCAGTAATCAATCACAGTAAAGCGCTGGCAACAAATACGAGAAGGAATATGTCGGATTAAACACATCCACGATCTGTAGGTACGCATCTGCTTGTGGACTTGCTCAGTATCTGGCATTCGTTCAGAGTCCTCAAGAACGTTGCGCTCTGTTATTCCCATAAACGTATTTATCGTTCTGCACCTTGTTGCCCATTCTTGGTGGAGCCACACGTTGCATCATATTCCTGTGGTTTACAGCATTAAAATTCCGACCGGTAGAATTTCGGAGTCAGCAATTTTTTGAGAATTTTGCTCCAAATTATTGCCAATGTTGCTAGATTTTACGACTTATACCACGTTCTCGTTATTCCGCATTATATTTAACCGTGAATGGTCGCCTAACCCCAACCGATTCATCATACTGTTTTGATTTCCCAGCTCCGTTTCCCCTTCTTTATGAGCCTCGATGCTCGCAATCTCCTAAGCAATCTTCTGCAGGGAGACACGACGAAGCGTTTCGGCAATATGCGCAACGGCGTGGCAGACATTCAGAGCCACGTCTGGTTCTCCAACATCGACTGGGTGGACATATTTGAGAGGAAGGTAAGACTCTCACGTAGGATATGCGCATTGTTGCTGCCTGCATGTACAGTAAGTGACCGATCTCATGAAATGTTGGCTGAAATTCTGAAATTCGTTTTCGATTAGGAAGGATTACTTAGGCGCAGTTGCAAAACTGATCATCTTGTGGCATAATCCTATTATATTTCCGACTCGGCAGGATGCCAGCTTTTGAATACACTACTTTTCAATCTTCTGCAGAAACCATGCTCAGTAAAAAAATGACTACTTAAGTAGTATGCACTTTTCACATTGATTTACAGTAGTCTTGCAAATTCAACTATATTTTATAAAATCCACGAATAGGACTATGCTTTCTTTCAATCGTCTCATAGAAAATCACGTCATGTTTATATTTTGCACTCGGATAAGGAGTATAACTAGGATTTAAAACAGTTTTCTAGTTACCGAATAATTTGGAGCCTAATCAGTCGTTGCGCTGGCGCATACTGATTGCAGCCTACATGGTGCATGCGTTCTGCATAAAGAAAATGACATATTCTTCTATGCCTCTTAAAAGATACCGCATAGAGTCCATAAAATTTTGCTATATGAATGGACATTGCCCGGTCTAAAAAACCTCATAATTAAAAAAATTTTAAAGCCTTATTATACTACCTTTTCGAGTATGAAGTGTAAATATGACGTAATTCTCTATCAAACGAATGAAAGAAAGCATATTTTTGTTCGTGCTTTTTATGAAACATATTTGAATTTGCAAGACCATCGAAAATCATTGGTAAAAATGCATGCTTCCTAATCGAAAACGATCGATCGAAATCGATCTGTCACTCACCGTGGGTGCGGGCTATATCATTTCCCCAGTCTCCACAACAGTCTAGCTATTGCCTACTTTCGTCCCCCCCTTCCCCCCCCGGCCCACCTGCTGTCCAGCTCTTATTGTCAAAGCCACGAGACCACGTAGAGGACAGAAACCACCTCCGGATAACCACTGAGACTTCTTGAACCACTGAATATGAGTTTTAGGCAGATGAACATGTGTGCGTGTGGGTTGATTTCGGCCAGTAGGCAGGAGCCCATCATGTTAAGGCAGGTGCAGAGAGGGGTCTGTTGTTAGGCTAGCCACTGCACCTAAATCGACCTCCAGCTGCCTTGGTCTTCTCCTAACAAGGCGAACTGAGGACAGGGGAAGCGAGAAGGGCGCGGTCATGGGCAGATCATGCCTCCGTCACTATGCTCGAAGTCACGTACGGCCCAGCACTGACCTCATGGGCTAGCGCCCGCCATCAACTTGTTTTTCTGACAAACTATCACGTGCAGATCCCCCCCCCCCCCAGCTTGATGCGACGATGGACCTGCTTCAGCCGCGCACCTTTTGCATTCGGCGGCCGCGTACGAACACAACGCATCCTGGGGGGGGGGGGCTGTTTATGTGATGCGTAGCCGGCAGCCTCGGTTGCACGGGCGCCTACGTGCGCACATTTAGCCTCGACGGGTGCGGGCGAGGAGGCAGCCCGACCCGACCCAAAAGTAAACGAAAGTGTCCAGCTCTAAGAGTCCGGCCGTGCCATGAGTCATCCTGATAGTTGTGTGGACGTCCGGCGCCATTCGTTTATGCGTATCGACAGAAACGGTTGGTCAAGGGATTCAGAACTTTGACAAAGTCCTAGCGATCGCGGTTCATCGTTGAAGCGTATGAGGGGACAATGCCTGTAAACTGGCATCATATACAATTATTATTATTAATGCCGCCCTCATGCGGAGACGAATGCGGTCTGAGGGATATTAGCACTTGAAGCAGCTGAATTTTTCGTGCGACTGAGTTATGAGGAATTTACTCCCTTCTGGAGTATTGATTTCGTACGAAAATCAAACAAGGCAGCATTGGAACTGGAGTTGATATGCCAGAAAGCACCTGGCGAACGTTGGGGACCCGGCGATAGGCCGAAACCCTGGCAACTGTGTCATGCGGCTGCACAAGCTTGGCCAACCACGCCTGTCTGGGATTTTTAGTCAGTATCCGTGCTTCCAGTATGCTAAAGCACTTAGAATTCGTACACTTCTGTCTACCTGTTGGTAGCTTGTGAGTATTTCGCGGTTATTCTCCAGTAGCTGACGGATTTTAGGTCGAATGTTCATGCATTAACTTACGAACTGAGTTTGAAAGCCTTGCTCTGAAGGGTTTATTTCTAGGCAATTAAAAAAATCTTCGTTAAAATATAGACTATCGCCACTTCAGCTAGATAAAAAGGTTCACCCCCCCCCCATTGACATACGCAGCATGTCAATTTTTTAGAAAAATTAAACGTGTTTTTGATTTGCTGACTATATCAGACAGAGGATAGCCTAACAAGGGAATATTTAAGTTCGATTAATTTTTGAGGGCGGTGCTCGCAGGATAAACTGAAAAACGGACCCGAGGGGATAAAAGGGTGTGCAGAAGGCGTACCGATGAAAGTAAGGGAAGCCGGGATGACTTCCCCCCCGGCTTTGTTGTCGGAAGTACCTACCGGCTTAGAAGGGTCGCACACGATCTGATTGCGAGGTGGAGCATGCTACTATCTCTTCTTCTACTGTCTAGCTAACTTCAGTGCCCCAGATTAGAGCTCCAGAGCTTAAATACTTGAACGCGTTTTTCACATTGAACGAAACATTGGACCACGAAGCAGAAAGCGAGCGAGAAGTTCACGTTTAGATTAAGCAGTACTGGCGGCTAGATCGCAGTTGGTAGCCAGGCCCCGTATTACAGGTGGCTGGGGGGTTAGTTTACTGGGGCTTTTGTGTGGAGCTGCATAATCACATCTGACCCATTTGGTTTTCGTTTTACGTTTGAGGTTAGGACTAGGGTACCGGTTATTGGTGTCCGATTTTCGGGTCAGGGTTATGCCATTTAGGCTTAGGTTTTCGGGCTACGGTTAGGGTTTGAATTTACGATTAGGTTTCAGTATTACGGTTGGGTTTTAAAGTTAGTGCTGTGTCTAAAGCCTACGGTTGCGATTTAGGTTAGGGTTAGGGTTAAGGTTGCCGTTGGGGTTAACGGTTGACGTTTAAGGTTAAGGTTAGGGCTAGGGTTAAGGTTAGGATAAGGGCTAAGGTCGCCGTCCACTTCCCCATTCCTGGCTACCAACTGCGATCTAGCCGTACTTGGTTTAACAAAGTCCCAGGGGCTTCACAGAGATAAGCATATGTGGAGAAATGTCGAAGTGCCGACACAAGCTCTCAAAATAAGACTGTGATTTTACAGTGCGTGTTTTGAGAGAAACGAAAGATACCGTCATTATGACTGATGCTCTCTGCGTGGAAGAAAACTCACGTCTGTTTGGATTGCATAAAGTCTTCTCTTCTATCATCCGAAGCGTGCTAACCTTGTCCGTGAGACGGACCTTTTCTCTTCCAAAGGATTATTTCTTGCAGCGGATTCTGTATCATTTGAACTGTTATAACCAAACATGTGCTGACACAATTAGGTATTAAAACAACTACGAAAATAACGTAAGTAACACGTAAGTCAGGGGAAGTAGAGGAGTTTACCCCGTATTGTGAGACACGAGCAACTAAGAATGTCGCAAAGTTCCAGACGAATATTAGGCACAGCACTTATGCTTTGCTTAGGGTGGGAAGGTGAAAGTCGAAATATTTGACCGAAGACGGATGTTAAGACGTTGTCACCGAGACGCCTCGCATGTGCTAGGTCCCCGTATAGTGAGTCATTCAAACAGTTGGCTGTTTAACTATAGTGGGGAGGAGTTCACAGGTCAGCTTATGTCAGTCTCATTGTCCCCACAGGACTCAGTCTACAGCCCTCGCAGACAATCGCATAGCGACCAGTAATTTATGCGAAAAATAATGCCGGCAATGACAAGAGATACTACGATGACCATTTCTGACCGTTTGCAAAGTCGTTGGGGTACGGTCGTCGCGTAGAATTTTTTCCTTGCGTATATCAGAATTGTTTCCTTTGCTTTTCTATTTAAAGCGAATCAGGTGGACAGAAGGTTTTATAAGAAACTCCGTAAAACGGGGGTCTGAACTCCGGCTTGGTTTTTAGGTTGTCCCTCAGTTTGTCCCCTCGGTGCTGGACGCCACGGATACCTCCAATTTCGACGACTACCCCGAGGAGATTCTGCCGCAGGCAAAGTCTATGCAATATGAAATCGAATTTGCCGACTTTTGAAGAACACTCAGT
>CACRXP010000185.1:97529-132632 GCA_902702965.1 Spirometra erinaceieuropaei | reverse complement strand
TGTCTGCCTCCTTGCTCAAATCTGACTTTCGCGCAGCCTAAATTCTTTTGCCACAACCAGAGCAAATCGCATGTCACCTAGGCTGCAGGCTGCCCTCTGGACGTCAGTTCCATAGAAGGGCTTCGATTTTAAAACAAAACGTCCCTAGTCCTCACCCCCCGCTCTCCCCCGAGCTCCACACTCCACACTTTCTTTTGAATGCAAACGCAGATCGTTAACTGACCCAGCTCGGAGATGTTTTTGTTCTGATAGCACCAATCAACCAGCGGTCGTCTAGTCGCGGTCTCTGTTGCAGCCAATTGCTGGTCAGCATTTGAAAAATCTTACATGCGACACAGTGACATATACAACAGTCCCAAACCTCTACTTCCCGTCCTCTCTTCTCTATTTGCCATTCCTAACATATTTTTGTACATCGTCATCTGCTAGCTTTGATTCAATTAGTACTGCTAATAACGACAACGAGGAAGACAGTGTGGATGATCTTCTCCTCAATAGCATTTTGTTTTAATGCAGCTCTTGATTGAAGTTCAACCTCCACTTTCCGATTGGTGTTTGCATTCATACGGATACGTCCCTTACATGTGTGATAAACTATCAGGCTTTTGTGATTTACTGAGGTAATCTGTAAATATACGTCTCACTCATCAGAACTGTTATAAGAATTAAATCGTATGATTGGAGGAAACTGGATACGCATGCTCCCTCGGATGAACTGGATTGGTTGTGGAGTCATCCTTACGCCATCGGCATGCCCGTAGTAGCCCACGAGAAGACTTTGGAAATATCTAATGAGATGCCCCTTGAAAAGAAATGCTATGGATGAATCAAACAAGGGTAGAAAGAGATTTCAACGACCAGAATTTTATCCATGGACGGGGTTTGAAATCAGCCATCTTTTATTTGAAGGTCTTTTATTTAACCAGGCCAGGTAAACCCGCTCTGTACGTGTCCTACTTCCATTAGTTCTTGGTAGCCTTGACATTCTTTTGTCAGAAAATGACAAAGCATTGTGCATCAGAAAGGTTAAAAAAGAGTTAAACTAATACATCGACCTTGATTAGGGCTGCGGGAGGCTGACCGAATAGTTCAGATGGAGGTTGCCGTAGTAACCCAGGGAATTTGCAATCATTTTCTTAGTGTAGACTGTGGGAAATGTGAAAATTTCCACAGGAAGCAGTCTTTTTCTTTAGCAGGGTTCGAACGACTTGTATTGACCGAGGATGTCAAGGAGAGCATACGCGGTACAATGTAGAGCACTAGGGATATATCTCGACCTAAAAATGAGCGGAACTAAGTCACTGAACATCTAACCAAACACACTGAAAGGAAAAGTGAATGCCGTACATAAAGTCCGTACTGCAGTAAATAAGTAGACTGGATCGTAAAATGGTGTAAAATAATGCGAAGAAGAATGATGTCATGTGTAAAGACGATCCGCCGGAAGTAGATGATGGCTTCACTATATCCGTTTGACTACCAACACCGTGGACGACTGCAAGAAAGGGTCGTGCTGGAATGATGACATGGAAAGGTAGGGAAAAAGAGTATTTCAGTGGGCGACGATAGAGTGATCGTCAGAATTTGTAGAGGGAGGGACACCGGCCGTCCTCATCGACACACGGGGCTGTCCTCTCAGCATTTAAACAAATCATTCCAACCCGTAATGCATTGCAGAATGGCCTTCCAAAGTTTACGTTGAGGATCCTGGAACTCAACTACTGTCGACGAGGATGTCCCCTTACCTGATCAGTGAACGATCCTCCCACCACCGTCTATATCCCCGATCGCACCGGACAGGACAAGCAGTCCGTAGGCCAATGGTAGACCACTGAACTCAATAATGCTTAGTGAGCAAAGAGGCTGGGCTCAAATGCGGACTTATCCAGGTTTCTGTATTGCTGACAGACGACGGCCATTCAGCCCAAAATAGCCATCAGAGTATCCCTCGTTCTTGACAGTACCACTCTGCATCCGCCTTTGCATCTGGCAGAGAAAGTGAATTTACTGTAATCTGAGTTACGGCTTCCAGTAGAAAGTGCTTTTGTCCGCATTGAGAAAGCAAGAGCAGTATGTCGACTGTGGTAGTGTATTGCCATTTTAAGTGAAGAAGACTAATTAAGCGGCTGGACCAGTTAAAAGGCAAGGAATGCGATGAAAATTTTATACTTGCAGATGTGAGCAGTCGGAATCAAGGTGATAATTCCAGTGTGCCTAGAACGCTGTGCCGCTGAATTATGCGATTATCTTGGTGAGAAACTAGCTTTTTTCATGCAGGATTATGTATTGACGCAATTTTCCCAAAGAAAACGTTTGACATTTTGACGGTAATTGACGTCGTTTATATTCAGAGCATCCCCCATGCCAGTGTCTGTCCTAGGGCACAACCACTAATTTTGCGCGTTTTGCTGATGGGGGGAATTAAACTTAATTAGAGAGATTTGCCAAACAAATTGTTGCTGACTTGCAACTTCACTTTTTGGGTCTAAATAAATCAGGAAAGTTAGCATTTACCTATGAGCATTATTTTCGGAAAGGGGAACATCATCATTTTTTTAAAAATTCTCTTTCGCAAATACATGTAATTCTATATCCTAAAAATAGTATTAACACAGAGGGGCAATCATATCTTTTGACATGGTCTTAATTTGTTGGCTAATGAAAGCTTTGTATAAGCAACTACAAAAAACGCTCCATGGAGTGCTGTGGTTTCTGCTAATTACTTAATTTAGAAGCAGAAAGGATGTCACAGCGGTTATAAACCGCCTTATTATTTGTATTACTACAGTGAAATGCATTTATAATCGTAGAACGGGGCTTGATAGTGATCAGGGTTCACAAAAGTGCTAGCAATGTAAAAATCAAAGTATGTTTTCCCAGACAGAGTAACACTGCCGACAAAGACAATGGTGACTGGAATTGCCGTTTATAACTTACTAGCCGTCGTCAGCCCGTCTTGGAGCTCGATCTCGCGAGATGTTAGTTAGAAGTCCAACACCCCTAACCTCTGAGTCACGGGCTGGTTTTCCTGTCGATTGCGATCGGAAATGTAAAATGGTGGAGAGGGACGCTCACGGATGAGTAAGTTCCGCAACACGGTCGGTGACCGCCTCCCATCGTTACGCTCCTTAAGTTAAGTTCAGGCCAACATCTGCAGTATCTAGGCCTGTGTGGGCAATATTTTCCAACTTCTTCTCCACTTTGCTCCGACAAAGATGCAGAACTTGGAACTTGTCAGCGAAGTAAATCATTGGAGCGCATTTAAAAGGAGAAGTTGTCGGGGGTTTGTCGCTTAATCAACGGGATATTCGCCACAGGTCTTCATTCTTAAATTTTGCCTTTCTAGTCGGTCCCACATAAGAAAGAACACTAAAAACCCATTAGGAAGCTAAAACCTTAAAGGGCAGTCTTATTTTGAGGATTTTGATGGGAACAAATCACTAACCAATCTCCTCGGACAGTCAACATGGAACACTGAAAACAGCAATAAAATCGCTGCCACTTTAAAGCATTCTTAAACCCTAATTACTCCACTGTTGCCAAAGACACACAGTTCTTGTGTGGAAAAACTATTTTACTGATGTTTAACAGATCACATGCTTATGAGTTCATGCGTTAATTATAGTCCATTTACTTAGTCCCTCGACTTGTCTTCTTTGCCTTGTCAACCACATCTCGAGCAACGCAAATTTAGAAAAATCACATCGAAATATTGCAACGAGGCCTCGGAAATGTACAAGCAGTAGACTAAGACTTGGTCTTGAAGGATAATAGCTCAAGTATTTCAAAATTAATTTAAAACTTTATTTCGCCCATGGTGTTTTATTAACTGAGCTGTATTCCTCCTCGTTTCTGCAAATTGCATTTCTTATTTGGCTCGACATTTCGTGTTTTCTGCATTTCAAAGGTTTGCAACAAGTTAAGCTTTCTGATAATTTTAATATCACTTCAAACTTGTCCTGCATTTTGTCTTTTATCTAAAACTCGTCCACCATTATATGAGAAATTTGATCGATTGATTTGGTCGGTTTCCGGTTAGTTAAATATTTTCCACACTATGCATACTCCATGAATTGCGTTATCTACCGTATATGGCCGTGGGTTGAGTGGACTCCTTGGATAGGAAGGCATTAGTTGAGAATAAAAGCCATTTGGCGCACCCCGTGACTTGAGGTATTAAAACATTTTTATAAGATTAATCCTTGCTAATGCGAACCCACGTGCTGATAGATTAGGCTTGTTGTTGTAAATGAGCAAACAGCCAACCATTCTGCCTCTGGGCTGCTGATCAATTGAACGGGCATGCAGCTGCATGTGAACATCTGCCTTGAAATCTCAGCAGGGAAATGACTCAGATTAAAGTAAGCTCAGATTTGGAGTCAGTAAGGAAGACTTATTTTCAACTGTGAAAACTGCGAATCTGAGCATAAAGTACGGGTTTGGGGTAGGCGCCAGTTTGATTGTTTTCCGTGTCAGGGGCTTTTTTCACCACACAAGCATTGCGGCTGGCGCATCATCTGCCCACTAGGTAAACGAATTGAATTTTCCCAAAAGTTTCACGTTATTTATAGAACGCAGCTGATTATTAATTGATGAAAAAGGATGACAGCCAAACTTAGTTTTAAAGAAAACACACGCGTTGCCAATGTTGTCAATGCTATTGTGCTCCCCGTCTTCAAGCGTTACCCCTGAAGACGTCAAAACAGTCCACAGATCAATCGCCAGGTGTATCGCTGGATGGCATTTTTGTGTAAATTTATTTGGCGATGTCTGGTCCTGCAGCCTCACTTGATTGATATCATACGGCTAGATTTCTATAACAACTTAAGTAGTTGTGATTACGCTGACTCCGTATATCACGTGTTTGTCCCTTCCTTACTATGTCAACCTAGCGAGTGATTCTACCTCGGGGGGGGGGGGGTTGCTTAAACGCCATCCTCGGTCACATGAGGCATTAGTTCACCCGCGCCTCCCTGCGGGTGATTTGAGCCCCGCTTGGACACTCCTTATTATCTTAATGCAAAGAATGGCTAAGGAGGTTTGCTAATGGCACTGGTCGTAGGGATTATAACTCTATCGGTTCCACTACAGTACCCATGCACCACGGACTAACATGCAGCTTCCTCCGCCGCCCTCCAATTGTGAGCGCGCTCTCCTCGCCCTCTTAATCCACCGAGTGGCTTTGTCGCGCAGACAGTGTATGTACACACGCCATCTTCGATTAGGCCAAGCAACGGTTCACATGCACGTCCCAGGGGCTTGCTTCGAGCTTCACTCGCGCCCCCTTTCCCTTCCTAATCGAGAGAGTAGCCAAGTTAGGTATGCTTACTAAGATTGTTTTAGTAAACTAGCTAATATGGTATCAGTCAAGTGGGGGTTGCAGAACCAAATCTCGGCATGTGTTTATATCATAAGATGAAGGTCCGTGTGTCAGAACTCGTCTGTAATAAAACTAGGTAAAGTAGTTTTGAATACAAAGGCAAAGTAGAGTACAAGGACACAGAAGAGTCAAGCTCTGAGGATGCATTATGTCTCTTTTACCCCCGGAGACTGTAAAAGGACAGCGGCAGGGGGCACGGATCTCCTTTTTTTCCCTCTCCGATCCTGACGGCGAAGGCATCCAGGGAACCGGATATGAGAGTATTCCAAAAGCGCCGATAAGCGCCAGCGGACTCAGTGCCAGTCAAGTAAAAGTCGATAGAAGCGAACAGGAAGCAGTTCAGAAGAAGAAAATGCGATCACTGAAAAAAGAAGTTTATTGGCCTGACGTTTCGGATTCTCACTTGAAATCAGCATCAGAAACCTTTATCTGCGACCGTCTCTGGTGATGGGTTCGAGTGAAAATCCGGAATTTAAGGCCAATTCACTTCTTGTTCTAGTGATCGCACCATCTTCTTCCAAGTCAAAATCATAATATGCATACCATGCACACTGGGGTTTTCCTTCATGCAGATAGGCCGAATCTGTTAAGTGGAAGCCCGTTTGCTCCGTTTTTATGCATTTTGCGCAGTTTTTCGGGAGGCGAGCCGGTTTCAAATGGTGACGGCACTAACTGTTAAAAAGAATGTTTTTTTCTTGGTCGTTTCTAAGCTATATTCTTCCAAGTAATTTGCGTGAGCACAAAGTACGCACAAAATCTAAAATGCAAAAGATATTTGGGCAAATACTCTCTTCATTAGTCGAACATTAAGCACGCAACTAGGATTAACTTACGCAAAATCGTAAAATAAGTGTGTATGTGATGGTAGAGGGGCGCTCACAGATCGTGCTACGGAACTCACTCCTCCCGTGGTGCCCTAGGTCTCTCCCTCGAACCCAACCAGCAGCCGCACTGCGGCGTGTAATATAGGCAGAATATTTGCATTTGTATACTTGCATGTTTAACTGGTTGATCTATTCGAAACTTTTTCTACTACAGCAGAATAGCGCCAAGACGAGACGTGATGAAAAAACAATAAAAATAATATTTCTCATAAGTAGACATTAATGAGTCCAGGTACATAAATTATTTCAGGGGGAAACCGAAATAGTTTTGCCATTCAGAAAAGATGTACCCACCGTTTAAGGTAAATTCGGAATCCCGTAATTACACTCTGGGGAGACCCTTTGACTTACACTAGGTGACAAAGCTCATGTAACGTAGCAAAATCCTGCGAAATCCCAGCTACGATAGTACGCCGACTTTTGCATACGCATCTCTCCTAATGTCTGCAGTATACGCGCTTTTTAGTCAATATGCATCTTCCACTGACTTCAGTGGCCTTATAAACGCAAGTTTATTTTACAGAAAATACGCAAAAGATATACACCCTGATATCCACTGAACAGAAAAGTACGTTTACTTTCGATGTCAAAAAACTTTTTCAGTTCCCACGCAATCTTGAATCCGATCTGGTGTCGACGTTTCGTTGGGCTCTTTAAACTATAAGCTGTACACTCTCCATGAAAGCAAAGCCGTGCGTTTCTGTATGCTATTAGGAGTAAACAATATCTCACACATTAAATCGCGCCCCGGATATGGATCACGTTTGATGCATGGTCAGAGGTATTGACAAACGCACAGGCTCTACGCTGTTTGAAAGGATATTTAACCACCTTTAATATTCCATAATTACACATTTTAAGCCAAAAGCCATCCTTTCTCAGAATGTTAGGTGCAAAGAAGAAGTAATTTTTACAAAACGAGGGCAAAAAATGCTACATTGTGTGCCTGCTAAAAATGTTCATAAATTTGTAAGTTCATCGAAAATACTAAATACTCCTTGCTAACCTCGGACATATTTCAGAAATGCGGTCCATATTTAATGAGATACGCCACCTACTTCATATACGTTACTGGACGAAAATATTTAGCCCTTATGTCCGCCAAATGCAGTAAAGATGTTAACCCTCGTTAATCTTACGATTTTCATCTCCGTTTACATACCCCAATGAGCTTGAGGATGTTAACTAGCGTCTTTAATCAAAATTCATCAACGACAAGAAAACCCGTTTTTTCCATTATGATTGTATGCCCTACTTTGCGCCGGTAATGATTGACGAAACAGGAGCGGTGTAGCACGCTGTAATGCAATTTGCGCGGACGAAAGCGTAGAAACACTACAAAAAGTGCACACCGGGGGGTGGAGTCGACTTTTGTCGTAAAACTTCACCTTCCTGTCACTGTTTTAAAACTACCGATGGATGAGACATCCCAGACGTGGCTGATACTTCTACAAAATAGTAGTCAGTCGGCACTTGCCGATGTCTGACTGACATGTACACTTCTGCCTTGGCGGATACGACAGTGATCCGTGCAGGAGGTTTTGGAGAGACCGGTGTAAACACAACTCTTCAATTAGTCCTGACAGGTTAAAAGCCAGCGCAAAGAAAGCACCCTACCTGTTGATTGTTTTCGTTTAAAAACGCACAGCGAACACTACCCTCATTTTGAAAATATGTTCCTTCTGCAGCCTAAAAAGCAGGGGCTTAGCTTAGACTTGATTTTGAGCGGGAGTGAAAGGAGTGTTTGGAAGTTTTTAATCCTTGTTATAGGTTGAATCAAATGCTGCTGTTTTAGCCGAATCGGAATTTACGCGCCTCTTTGCGTGTTTGCCAGGTTCTCTTGTCAACTTTTGTCTCGTCAATTTGGCTATGTCTATGCAGAGTCGGGCGACTTACTAATCAGAAATGCGCTGATAGATCTCGAAGTTGAGACCTCACAGGTTACTGTAGGGTGAAGAACCCAATTAGCTCTTGGTATACTATGGATCGTGTCATACAGAAATTATGGTAATTGAGGATGGGTTTGCGGGTTGGGCAGAACGGCGGACGGTAAGCTGACGGAATGTACGTAAACGCAGAAGACGATCAGAGGCAAAAACTCTACTTTCGAGTGAAATAATAAATGTACGCGGATACGGTATCCGCCTGGGTATTCAGTGGCGTTTCATTTTGAAACAGTGCCTTACCATAGAACAACGGAGCCTATCCCTTGGCAGATCGTGCTAAGGAACTCACTGCTCTTTCGGTGCCTTAGGTATCTCCCTCGAGCCCAACCAGCAGCCGCACTGCGGCGTGTAATATAGGCAGAATATTTGCATTTGTATATTTGCCTGTTTAACTGGTTGATCTATTCAGACCTTTTTCTACTACAGCAGAATAGCGCCAAGACGAGACGTGATGAAGAAATAACTAAAAAATAATATTTCTCATAAGTAGACATTAATGAGTCCAGGTACATAAATTATTTCAGGGGGAAAACTGCCCAGTTGATCTGCGTTCTTTGTTTCTCTGCTCTTGAGTACAACTGCTAATCATCAGTACCTAACTCGATTTCGTTAGTACATACATCATCACACGATCTGCAGTCTACGACAGCTAATTGGGATCCTTCGACTTACCGTTTCCGTAACGCCTTTGCTACTCCTAATGTTTTATTTAAGCCAGTTTTTCTCTAAACATCAATGGTTTGATCTCTTAGATTTGCTGGGAGTAGACAACGTTGTAATGAACGTAAACGGACTTGATGGTCAGCGCAGGTCAAGCCGACCAGCCCCTTCTGTCAGCAGCAATGATGATGCGGCTGTGTGGCATTAACAGCTGGGGAGGATACTGTACAAAGTATGGACAGCTGCTGTCTACGGCTGCACAGTCCTTGTCGATTTAAGTACCTCCTAGGTGCAACCAATTATTGTTTCTTGAGGTGGTTAGGTTGGCATCCTTATACAAGAAAGCCCACGGCTTTGGAGTGTTCAATAGATTATGCGCTAGGTTCGTAGATAAAGCCAATCATGCTGAAGAGAGTATCAACAAAAACAAGAGTGGCTGCGTTTACTATTTCCGGCTTATTGGCCGTCAGCAGACAGTCTCGCTCTATCACTTGTTTACCGTGCCTGGGATCGGAACCCAAAATCTTTGATCAATTAGTTTTATTAGGTCCAAATTTCTTCCATTTGACTAGGGACCCGTTGTCCTGTCGGTTATGATTCAGAATATAACGAATGGTGAAAAAAACCTTCCCCAATCGGGCTAACGGACATGCGCAGTATATTTCGTCTCGGAGATCGGTGTAGATCACTCACAGGTAATCCCATAATGACTAGTTCTGATTCAGGAAGAAATATTGATAAAGTCTGTGGCAGTCAGGAATAAACATTTCTAACCTATTAGCCAAATGACTGACTGAGCTAGTAAGCTAACAACCAGTTGGAGCAAAACACTGGTCGCAAGGACGACATTAAAAGCCTGTGAACTTAAAATTTGTCGTTAGTTAACGAAATGGACTCAATTACAGCAGGGCCATTTATGCTGGTCGAACTGATGAACATGGCGACTGAGGTTTCGTGAACTAGTCGGAAAAAATTGCCTCTTATGGCCCCTTATGTATCCGCTCCAGGATGAAACTGTGGCAGACAGGAATGAAAATTTCTAACATGTTGGAGCAAACCGCTGGCCGGAACGAGGGCGCCAAAGGCCTATGAACCAAAAATCTTTCGTTAGTTAACGGACTGAACTCAATTGCAGCAGGGCCATTTGCGCTAGTTGAACCGGCAAACATGTAAAATGATGTTTCATGAACGTTAGCATATTACGAGTCAGAAAATTTGTCTTTAGTGACCCCTTATGCATCCTCTCTAGGATGAAACCTTCCTTTTGACCCGGTTACTTTTCTTTGCGGATCTTATGACACGCATTTTATGCCTGTTGCAAGAAACGAGGACTCAGTCAACAGACAGATGGACCTATAACCGACTTAACGAAAATCGCGAGAAAAAGCAATAACGGGTCTGGAGGTGGCTATTGGCAGTATGTACAGTTCAGTCAAACTGCCCACTGTCATTAATAATCAACGGTAGACCCGAGCCAAAGTCCAAACATCAGCGAAAGGTACATTAAGAGACATAACTTTGCATAATTTCGTCTTCTTCACATCTTGCAAGTCATTTTTGCTTATTCTACCGATATCCAGGTGCTCATAGATTACAGTATTAAACAGTTTACAGCAGAATTCCCCAAGAAGTCTGAAAATTGCTGAGATGCATTCCGTGGGTCAAGATAAAGGCACACACTCAGGGTATAACACCTATTATTTTGCAAAGAAACATGAAACACGACTTTAATAAAATATCTTTGCCGTGTCAGTTAGGCCGGTTGATGTTAAATAAGCCCAGTCTCTACAGAAAAATTACATACTGCGGAATTATCGAGCTGTGTGCAACGAGTCATCGTTAGGCCAAACGAGCGAGAAGAATGCGGTGTGTGCGCAGCAGAAACTGGGTTCGGTAATGAGCAATGCTCCCACATTGTGGGGCTAAGAGGGGGGAGAGGCAGTAACGATGTGGCAGGCAATGGGGGGTGATCCAACGGAAGAAGTAATTTTGTTGTCGGACAAAAGCTTTTGTTAATAACTCAAAAAGTAACACACTGGTCCTTTGATGGTCTTGACTGCTGTAAGCTGGCTACACTTGAAGGACTAATATATAGCACTAGGCCCAATCTCACCAGGAAAATTATTGACACACTCGGAGATTCAGCCAGCGTTGGGGGAAGAAAAAAAGGAAGAGCGAGTTTGACATGGAGGAGTCTAAGACAAATCAGCGCATCTCTCACCGTAATATATAATATATTAAGATGTGATAAGAGTCCTGGTCTGGATGGCAGCCAACTGGCGGGATGACGTGATCTTTCTTAGGACCCAGGGCCAGGCTAAAATGACCTGCTTCGGTGCGTTTTTGTAACATTATCACCGACGCGCGATACAAGTCAGCCAGCACGTATGGGGTGGGGTCACGGTTGTGCGTGGCAAGCGTAGACGGCTGACCAGCCTTGTCAACTGCTGCGTCCACGCCCACCTCCACTCGCCCTGACATTGCCTTGCCACTGAAGCCTTGTGCATGAGAGGGGAAAAGAGCGCACAAGTCTGCCTCACCATAAAATTATTCGTATGAACATTGCCGCTGTGCCCATCCCGTGGGACATGCGGTGGTTATCGTCGATTGTTACTTTTGAACCACCGTGTGTCACAAAGCCTTTCGTACTTTTATGTTGGGCAGGGAAAAGTACTTTGACCACCACCATCCATTAGCATGCTTTAACTATTCTCTCAGTTGGTTTGCTTATCCTACTTGCAGCCTAGTCTTCCTGTCCTCAGATCAGGGATTAGCATCCTCAAGAGCGTAGAAAATGTTTCAGCTTCCGCAAAAAAACCTACGTGCAAATCCGGTTTATCATCTTTGCACGCACGTAAATAGGCTGTCAGAACTGTCTATTATAAAGTGTACAAATCGAATCACGACTTGTAAAGTGGCCGAAACCGCTGACTGATGACAACTGTTGACGTTGATTTCGTCTTTAACAAGTCGGTGGCATGATTATTACTTATCCATCTGTTCCTGCCTCCTTCGCACCCAAGTTATTCTCTTGGGAAAGACTCCCGCTAAAAAGTCGCTGGAGCTTATGCTCATTGGACTGCGAACAAAACTGGTGAAGTTTTAAATTTACGAGCGAAGGGTCAGCACTTCTATCGGTATTTTGTAGTGGTTGAATTCACAAAACATGGTAGGCGAAATTCAGTACGTCGGTTGCAATCTGGTTGACGATGCGCCTTTCCCTTTTGAGCGTTAACTCGTGTTCACGAATAGCTTTTCACGCAAAGCATACTTTTCAGGTTGGTTCTTTTAAAGAAGTACAACCTATTTTGACTTTAAACCCATGGGCTAGATCGCAGTTGGTAGCCAGGAATGGGGAAGCGGATGGCGACCTTGACCCTAACCCTAACCTGAATCGTTAATGTTAACTGTTAACCTTAGCGGCAACCCTAACCATAACCATAACCGAAATCGTAAATATTACCGTAGCCCTTAGGCATAGCTGTAACTGGAAAACTTAACCGTAATACTGAAACCTAATCATACGCCCAAACCATAATCGTAACCGGAAAACCTAAGCCTAAATGCATAACCCTAGCCCAAAAATCGGAAACCATTAACTTGTACCCCAATCCTAACCTTAGATGTAAAACGGAAGCCAAATGGGTCAGGTGTGTTTACGGGACCCCACAAAATAGCCCAAGTAAACAACCCCCCCCCTAGCCACCTGTTATACGGGGCCTGGCAACCAACTGCGATCTGGTCAACCCATGTGTCTAGCAAATCACGCCTGGTCGTTGACGTACCTTCCTGTTTGAGCGTTCGATAGTTTATGAGGGTAAGACGCCTGTGTGTTGTCCTCATGGCACGTAAGCGTTTATTTCTCCCACGACGCAAGTCACTTTCCACCATGCAGGAAAGTCAACCTTATTCTCAATAAATCAGGGGCATTCCGGGTGGCCAAAACGGCCGAAAATTGCCCGCATAAAATTATGGCATGACATGCACCAATAAATCATACGCGACATCCCCTAATCCAACTTAATGGCAAAACGTACAAAAGCCCCCGCCACATGTTGTAATCCTTTTTTCCTATGATGTTTGACAGGTGTCTTGGAAGACTACTTGTATTCGGGTGATTGCCCGTTCATTGGCAATTAATGAACAGAAAAGGTTCTTTGTGGGCCAATGGTAAGGAAGTCCCTTAATAGTAACAACGTTGAGTAGCGGATTCAGAAAATATAACAATGGTCTAGATATGAGTAAGAAGAGCTCTTGCAAAAAGACTGCCATTTGCGTTCGTGGGAGGCAGTCGTCATAAAATCTTGGGATAGTATTAAAAAGAAGGAGGACAATCGGACACGCATCTGTAGAACGGCGCGGCAAGTTATATCCTAAGGTCGTGCTGTGTCATTTGATCCAGAGTGGTTTAATTGCAGAGATTCATCGGTATACTCTATATTGGGAATTTATTTTTTTATCATCCAAAGGACCGTCTCGGGGATTTCTTAGCAGAAAAACATTTAAGAAAAATATGACACAAATACAGACTGAAAAATTAATTCCCTGCGGATTTCACTAGCGTTATCACCTAACCGAAGACAATTTTCCGGATTTATCCCCAGCTTACCGTTTGTATACACCCAACTTCGTAAATGACTTCGCCTGGTGGCGGCAGAAGGACGATGTTAACAACACGATGCTCTTGAAGTCTGTCAAGGATGTTATCGAAAACAACCAGCGTCCACCGGCGCTGGAAGAAAAAACCTTCGGCACGATATCGCCCTCTTCATAGACTGCGTGAGGTATACTTTAACTTTCGACTTTTGGGACGACTATTAGCTGTTTCCATCTGGTAACGCGAAACCCTCAGTATCCTGAATACGCTGGGTGCGATTTTTCGGTGAGATTTGGTTATGTAGCCCCACCTGATGGACACAATGCTGTTGGAGTTAGGGATTAGGATTAGGAGTTATGATTAGGGTCAGGGTAACGAGTTAGGACAACTATTTCTAAACTACTCAACGTGCAACCGCGCATCCCCAGTAGCTTTTCTTTTGCATACAAATACTCGGCCTCGTCGCCTGTGCGTTTTCCGGCCCTACCTGTAAAAAGCCCCATTACCACCAGCCCTGTATTACAGGTGGCTGGGGTTTGTTTACATCAGGTTGGGCTACATAATCACATTTGGCCGATTTTTCTTGAAAATAGTCTTGCGATATCTGCTGGAATTTACAAAATATGAAACGATTTTGCGGTGAAAAGAGCTTGAATTGTCCATTCACATCGGTTTGTGAACGGTGTTTCAGTCGAGGGCAAGGTCATGTTGACGAGCCCCGAATGAGAATTAGTCAGCTCGATCATGATGGCCGCTAAGTACCGCAGAATGCGATTACCCTGACGCTTCAACTGTGCGGACTTGTTTGCCTTTGAAATGTGGGCGCAGTAAACGCTTGGATCTTACGTCTTAGGAAGGTGCAGCTTTATTCCTGTCAGCAGATAAAATGGTTCACAAGAAATGACTGGTGAGCTTTTGTTATTTTAAAATGATTGGACGATAACTGCACTTTGTTGAAAACCAAAAATTGAAAGTACAAATCTTTTAGTCACTAAGATTCCAAAAATGCAATTTTTAAGTGCTTATTTGAATAGACGCGTAGTTTGCTATCAGAAAACTGATGAATTCGAAAATTATAGACATAGTTTTGATTGCAGAAATTGAAATTTGGGAGAATACAGTAGGAATGTAAAAGCGCAAATTTTAATCGTCCATGTAAGACGATGAAGCATAAACTACTTTATTGGTGAGTACATTTAAAGTTTTGCATAAAGTTACTAGTTCAGCAAAACCAACAATTACCAATACAGTTTAGTTGTAAAATTCAGCAGTTTTTAATTTCATTTGTGAAAGAACAAATTTGTAGCGCAAATTAAGTGAATATTAAAATTGTTGTGAGAACTTTATCCAAATGAATAGCCTTTATACAGCCATTTGAAACCAGTGCAATTAAATCAATCGGTTCAAGTAGAATGACACTCGAATTAGATGAACAGGAACTTTCCAGTTCCCACTAAGCATGCTATGGTGCATATAACAGCCGAAGTTCGGATCCCATTCCCGCATATGCCGCGATCATTCGTAAATATTTTTGGCGAAGATTATTTCCTAGAGTCTATTGTCTGGCGCTATTTTTAAATACTTGAAAAGTTATGGGGAGAATGGCTTCGTTTTTCTGTCTGCCTCGTTAAATGTCAAGATGCTTTTTCTAGAGCATCGCGCCAAAATATCCCCAAACCCCAAAGAGGTTAAATGCTTAGCAGACTAGGTTAAAAAACTATTTTTGCTCAAATTATAGAAGTCGGACTTCTGGAGAAATTTCTTTTAAAAACTGTCGGGCAATGCTTTGGCAGATTCTTTCATTTTGACTTTAATCATAACGTCTTTTTTCGCAGGAATAAAGTAAAGTAAGAATGATTAGGGCATACTTAGTTTGAATACTCATCCGCCTGCGTGAAATGCGTAAGTTTCTAGGATACTGAACTCAGCTTTTAGTGCGTTCTATTTCCTCCTACAGACTGAAAGCAGATGTCATAAGAAACTGTAAGTCGTGCAAAATCAGAAATCTCATTGAGAATTCGCGCAAAGATAAACGGATGAAATGGCAGAGGTTCCAATATTTTAAAAGTAGTTCTGCTACCAAAAAGTAATTCAGGCAACTGACTAGAAAAGGACAGATTTTTGTAACTGTATCACTTACAAGACACCAAATCGGTTTGTATACATTGAGTGCAAACTGGATGCACACCATGGTACCTTTTGCACTGAACTAGGAGATTCTTCACTTACAACATGTAAACAAACAGACTCTGTGACAGTCTAACGACTTTCGACTTTTGAGGGATTAAATCATCAAGCCCTGACTAGGACAATTTGGTAACAACGAGAAAACGAAGGTTATTTATGAAATTGTTGACTGAGTCCTTTGGTGTAATTTTGTTCGACTTCTGAAAGTCGTCACAGTACTTTGTCAGTTTTAATATTCCTCCATACTACGACGTTAAACAGTTCTCCAAAAAATCATAGACAGGGCATTTATTATTGTAGATGGGATTGTTTATTGAGTGATTTTATCTTCGGGGTGTAAAAATGTGCGATATTTCGAGGAAGATTGTCATGCAAAGCGCTCTGAGCGATTCACTGTTGATCAAGCTTCCGGGTTCATTAGTGTTCGAGTTGCAAACTCATTCTTTTTTAGAAGAAACGCGTAATAAGATTTTTAAGTACATACATATTTTGCGAAAACGCCCTGCAGACAATAAAGGAGGAGGCGGTTGGAATTCTCTTATTTAACAACCATATATCAAACTAATCTACTCATATAATGAAAAAAAATGTAGCTACCATTAGTTAAAGGAATTACAGAAACGCAAACAAATCTGCCTTACATAGACGAATGACTGTATTCAGTCATAGAATTAGGGACAGAAAGGATTTGTTGAGACGCGGAAATAAAGACTGCATATTTTAGAGCGTTCTATGTCATTCGGAGGCAGCAGCCTGCAATAAATACAGACACCCAGACACAGGGTACTGAACTGTCTTAAACGAAAGCCGTTTTTTACTAGGCGTTTAACCTACCTCGAAAGACAAGTGTTGAAAATTAAAGCGCGAGCTCTCATCCTAAAAAATTTAGTGCCTTTCAAAATTGTCTTCACTTTTTTTCGTAATAATGGGAGAAAGTAGATTCGAACACACTATGAAGAGTAACAGAGGCTACAAGTATACACCGAGTTTTTTATTTGGTTTTATTTTTCCATTCTCGCGCACCTCCACCCCCAAAATCTAGTGAACAGACCCATGATATAGTCAGCATCGTTGGACAGAAAGAACTTGCAGTCTGAGACCACGATTTTTTTAACGTTCTGACGTAACGTTGAAACTAGATCACGGTTGGCCGACGAAGCTATCTCGGACGTATAACAATGACAGGTATAGCTCGAAACAATGACATTTTCAGAGAACTGAGAGATAAGTACTAGAAGGAAATGATTGCAGGCAAAGCGACTCCCTGAATAGCACACTATTGCTCTCAAGCAAGTGAACACAAAGGGTTCTCGATTGTGTGAAAATAATTAAAGCTTAAAATTGAGTTTGAAATAGAGCTAATGCTATTGGCGCAGTCTGCTGCAACACAAGACTGCATAAATAAATTAAGGTATCTAAGCATGACTAGGCATAAAGTTTAAATGAGGGAAAAAAGAAGAACGTTTAGGTTCCAAAGTACACATTCGTTGAGATAATTGTGGAAAAATGAAGGGATAAAGCTTTGTAAAAAGAAATCCGGATGTTTTAACGCAAAACCCGTTAGCCTGGAAAGTGATCCCAAGGCAGTGGCTCAACGCCAGGAAAAGTAACGTAGTCGCTTATATACTGTCAAAAGTCATTCAGTGATTCGACCAGCGCGGGTGACAAAATCCATCACTGTCTCACGAGGTGCGCGAAGCCTTGGCCCGTATGGGACCTGTGCTGCATCCACATCATTCCGGTTCATAAATACAGTTCACTCGACCAGAGGTACAGTAGGCCGGCTTACTCATGAAATGTCAACTAAAATTCCGAAATGCGTTTTCGTTTCGAAAAGATTAATTAAATAGGGTTTTAAAACTAGTCAGCCTGCGATATAATTCTATAATTCAGTTACCGAAGGGTGCCGGCTTTTGAATGAACGTCCTTCTGGTTGCGTGGAAAACTAAACTCTGTATAAAAGGACTGCTTAAGTCGCATGAATTCTTCTCATTGATTTTCGATGCCCACAAAGGTCCAGTTATATTTCATGAAAAACATGCATTAAAATATTCATTCTTTTGCTCATTCGGTAGACAATTACGTCTTCTTTCAATTCTATACTTGACGCAAGAATATAATTCGGTTTTCAAAAACTTTTCCGATTCCCGATTAATTTTGAGCCTGCTCTATCGTTACACTTGAATTCGGGGTCTCCAAACTGCAAGCCGTGTATTTTCCGCGTATGGAAAACCACACATTTCTCTACGTTACTTAAGGGGGATCATAAAGGGTTCATAACATTTAGCAGTGGATTTGATCCACACTGTTAACTTTACAAGCCGCATTGGTAAATGCAGAGACATGACGACTTATAAAAGGTCATTTCCCGGTATTTAAAAGTCCCACAATTAGAAACGTTTTTAAAACCGAACTAAACACTCCCTTCAAGTATAAAATTGAAAGAAGACATAAATGTCTACCGAATGAGCAAAAGAAAGAGTATTTCATGAAAGTTTGCCATGAAATATAATTGGACTTTTAGGGGCATCGAAAAGCAATGAGAAAAATTCATGCTTCATAAGTAGTTATCTTTTACAGAGTACAGTTTTTGCATGCAGCTAGAAAAAAGTTCGTCTGACAGCCGATATCCCCAGGTAACTGAATCGTTGTAGACTTATGCTGAATAATGATCAGTTTTAAAACCCTATTTAGTTAATCTGTTCGAAGCGAAAACGCATTTCGGAATTTCGGTTGACATTTCATGAGTTAGCCCACCTGCTGTAGACGTGAATATGCTGACTAGCCAAGCTGACGTGGTCGCCCACGAGTGCCACACACGCGACCTGTTCCAAAACGCCGCACGTCCTGGCCTTATTTGTTTGAGTGAAACGATTTACGCCCAAAACTCGGACGAACACAATGCCATCTGCAATCCCGTATAATAATTAGCCTCCAAGCGGCTCTTAATGATGGTTGTTTAGGCAGAAATTGACCTTTCCGCTTATCATCGAGGTCGCCATTCTAGATCTCCTGGGGCGCGCCATGAATATATGTCGTCAACTAGGGGAATGGACACAAGTATTACAGTCAACGCCGGAACAAGTTTCACTCAAGAGGATATTGTAAGTATTCAAATCGACAACTTAGATCTGGTTCCAAAATTGGGTGACATTCTGATTTCAACCGACGTATTATTCAGTATTTGTCCAACAAAATTCTGACTTGGTACGCATACAAACTGACATCTGGAAAATGAACGAAAAGCGAGAGTGATTTTGGTTAACGAGTAATAGTGAGGAGAGTTAGACCAGAAAAATTACTACTCGGAAGTAGGAAAGAAATGGAGGGGGTTTTAAATCCTCGATGTCTACTTCCGACATTCGCAACTCGGCAATCTTCTGAAGCTGCTGCCCGTGAGCGACGATCCCAAGTGCTACAAAACATCTTTGTTAAATTCAAATATACACATTACCTGAATGATAAGAACGTAAATCTGTTATCTTGACTTCTGTGCTATCAAAATAGACTACGGATATCAGTCTTTATAATCCCCAGTGCCATGTGGGAAAAACTTCGATCTGCTCTACGAAGAAAGATATTGTTACCTGTACTCGCTTCGCCCATTAAAACGACTTTATCGCGGTCATCCAAGCGATCGTGCATCATTTCAACCGCCACACCACTGCACCGAACCAACAGAGTGATAAGTCTTAATTGCATTGCTTTTGCTTGGACGCAATGTTCACAAACTTTACTGTGAACTTTGTTATGGCCAGTGTAATTGTAGGGCTGGCGTATGTTTCCTTATTTCAACCCAGGAATCCAAATACTACTCAATGGCCCAAATATGACTGCTGCTGATTAACTGCAAATGTTCTTATGATCTCCAAAAGAAAACTATCAGTCCTCTTTATGTTTGGTTAATTTCCATCGAATTCCTCCTGTTCAATCCTTTTGTTGAAGCAATATGCATTGGATCGAAACTTCACTGCGGTAATTAATACCAACTATTTATAACTGAAAGAGAGTTGTGTACTGAAGTGATCGTATCAAATATTAACAAAAAGTCTCATCTTGGGGAAAAAAACATAATGCTTGCATATAATATTTCCTTTTTATAAATACTAATTTTCAAAAACCCCTTAAAAAATCAGTTTTTCAAGAATCTTATTACGAACAAAGACAAGCGAGACTGGAATGCCCATTTCTGACTTATTAGCAGTTGTCAGCCTGTCATACCCAACCCCGAAGTGTGGAACAGCCGCCGGTAATAACAGTCTACTTATATTGGGAGCCGCTGTACGCCTGCTGGTTGGATTCGAGAGAGTGTCCGTAAAGCACAACGGAACGCGTGAGTTCCGTAAGAAATGTCGGTGAGTCCCTTACCATTGTTTATTCCCGATCGAAACCGACAGGACTACGGGTCGGTGGTCGGTGGCTAGTGGCGTTGGACTTTTAACTAACAGGTTGCGGGATCGAGCCCCAGGTGTTCCACAGTCCGGTGTTGGTATGACTGGCAAAACGGAATGAGTGAGTTCTGTAAGAACAATCGGTGAGCGGCCCTCTACTATCAGTTTTTCCGCTTTTTTACAAGTAAAAAATTAGTTATTATTTGAAATGACAAGTGTTACGTATATAAAACTGATTATTTGCGTGGACGTTTATTTTCCTGGCGTCTCGGCCTATTTTATTTATATGCAGTTTATGTACTATCGAAAGATGGAACAAGAGGTGTTATAGTGAAAACTACAAAGATTGGCGGAATTTCTACGGTGAGTGGCCGACCTCATTATATGTTAGACGAAATTCTGAAATACATTCTACTTAGGTAAGGTTATAATATCGATTATCATAAGGCATAATCCTATAGTATTTTGGAATCAACAGGATGTCAACTTTTGAATGCATTCTTTGTGATCTCTTGTAGGACTGTGATCAGTTAAAAATGACTACTTAAGTAGAATGGATTTTTCCTATAGATTTTCGATGGCCTTATAAAATTCAGCGTATTTCATAGAAGACACGCACAAAAATATGTCTTCTCCCAATCATTTGGCAGCAAATCACCTTGTGTTCCCGTTTTTTGCTAGAGAAAATATCATATTAAGGTTTCGAATACGTTCTTCAATTCCCAAATAATGTTGAGCCACAAACTGCCGTTCCACTAGCGTTTTGCGATTTTATTCTGGAAGATGTATACTTTCCGCGTCATAAAAATCACATATCTTTATGCCCTCAAAAGGATACCACGTAGAGTTCCCAAAATGTTGCGATAGATGTGGACTATGTTGTGTACTTTATGAGGAGAATTGGTAAACAGTCAGTCTTGAAAAACCTCATAATCGGAAACTTTTGGAACTGAATGATACTCTTTTATCGAGTAAAAAATGTGACGATGACGTTATTTGCTACCAAATGAGTGAGAGAAGATAAATTTTTGGGCATGTCTTCTAGGAAATATTTCTAAATTTACTAGGCCACCGAAAATCAACATGAAAATTCAACGTTATTTAAGTAGTCATTTTTCGTCGAGCACAGTCCTACAGGAGGTCACAAAGTGGTGCATTCAAAAGTCAACATCCTGTTGATTCCGAAATATTATAGGATTATGCCTTATTATGATCGAGATTATGACCTAACCTAAGTAATTCTTTCCAATTAAAAATGAACTTCAGAATTTTGTATAGCACTTTACGGGATCGCTGTCACTGTATCTCTAGTCCTAGAACACTATCGAAGACTTAAGACTGTAAATAACGCCCATGTCCAGGTACCAGATGACGCAGCTCACACCGTCGCGAAGTACAAACGGCGTCACCACACCAAGGGAACATCGTGAACCAGGCGGCACAAATCCTACCTTGCCACGAGCGTACTCCCCTTCCCCCCCGCAAGGACGAACTATATAAATGTTCACAATTTTCTGCACTCGAGTAGTCTCTGATGATGAACTCTAGTTAAAGTTCGAAGGCTCAGGCAAATAAACCTACTGTCCCAGTGATCGTGCCTTCGCCTTCTTTTAAATAATGTTTACTCTTTATTATGAACTAGCTGGGCCCGGCCACGCGTTGCTGTGGCTCAGGTGGATTCAAAATCTCGGTTGAAAAATCAACCTGCCTCGTCTGCTTCCACAGCAGTGTCGATGGACGTATATGTGACTGCCCCGCTTTGAATCTTAGACTGAATAATATGGTTAAGATCGTACACGCGTTTGTTTTTCGCCGCAAGAATAGCTTGTTCGCTCAATCAGTCGTGATTGTTGAAAGTGGTCTGAATAGTGGAAGACACCTTTTCAACCAATTCCTCTTTTGTGGACACTAAATTGCCGAGGCTATGACGTAGGGAAATCCTTCTTGTAGTCGGATCACCGGGCACCGTAGCATTCCCAATTGCCAGCAATTACTGTGAGAATACCACATCGGATCGGTAGTTTTGCAGCTGGACACGCATGTCTGTAGTTAATTTTGACGTCTGGATTTGGCGCCACAATGAAAAGTATTTCAGGCAGGCATTTATTTCGTCTCCTGTTGCCGATGGAGGAATTACAGGCAGTGTTTGCCTGAAGTCTCCTGCAAGCAGTAGCAGTAATGTCTCCAAATGGTCTGTTGTTTCCGCGCACATCTTGCAGTGTTCGATCGAATGCCACGAGCGCTTTTTTTTCTCAGGGAACAGCAGAAGATCGGTTTGATGAGGACATTCCCGGTTGATAAAGATTTTTTTTCGCGGCATCTTACGTACATATCCCCAACCACTATTAACGCCTCGTTGTAGATTCCTGCTCTGAAATCCGCATTTGGAATTTTCCATGCGTAGTCGTCGGAAGATACCCTCAGCGATGTGCGATTTATATTTCTCCCATAAATCTGTTGGAGATGAAGTAGAGCAGGCGGTCAGTAAGATTGCAAACAACGAACGAATTCGATGTGGATGGGACGTGTTGCACGCACCACTAATGCATACATCCCAGTATCGGTAGGTTACCAATAAATTGAGCGCTTGGCATGCACTACGGAAAGTGGCGTGCGTAACGCCATTGACAGAGTTCAGTTGCGGGAAAGACGTTGGAGCGGACACATTCACCAACACCACGCGGAGTAAGAAGCATTCGTCCTGATTGGGATGCACGCTGTGCAGTCTGCCTTCGCAGTTCTTTTGAATATGCCAAGGTGTCCGTCGACTCGCACTCGTTTGTGTTGAAAAACGATTTTCTGCAGGCATTCCCTGTGTAATACGTAGGCACTTCCGGATACGGCAGTGTTTTTGCAAACGCGTCAGTCTGGGTCAACGGGAGAACGCAGTTAATGTGTGTTGCCGGTGGCCAGGTGCACATTTGCATCGGTAAAGTAAACGCATTGCCCATTCACCAAGTGTACTACAAGTGAACAACACCTGGACTTGCTCATGGAGGGGAAAAGAAAGAATCCACCACACGGATTTGCGGCTGTGGACGTATCTTCCAGCCCAATACTGTGCGATTTCATCGAGTTCTATGTCCACATCCCTTTCCCTCCTCTCGTGTTGCAGGCCAAAATCAGCCATGATGCTGCCTTTGCTCACGTACTTACAAATGTATCAAATTTATTTTCCAAAATTGTAGTGTTCCAAGTTTATGTGAGCTGCGTTTGCTTTTAAAAGCAAAGGCGAATACGAAACAACCCAGCGGTTACCGACTTCTATGTTACCGAATCGCATTCGTACGGTTGCCAATTTGCCGATGTCTTCCGCAGATCATTTTCGGTATAAGGGACTTTCGTCTATCATACCGGGGGAGGGGAGGGGTTGGAGAATTGGAATTCAGTGCATCCAAGGTCCATGTATCATATTCTTCGCCACAACTTCATGCAAATCATTGTCGACGTCGGCGCCAGGTAATTCAGCGTATATTGCATCGTCAATTTTGTTGGAAGCGATCTTGTTATAGAGCCAGATTCAGACATGTGCGTGGGGCAGTCCCCTCTTTTGCCATTCCACCTAATACATCCAGCAGCGCACAGACCCAACCACCTCGTGTTTCACCATGAAGTTCATCAGCGATTGCAGTTTCTTCCTGAAAACAAGTGCTGTGATGTCATACCTATTTACCGTCGATAGCGCAGGAGGTAAGAGCTGATAAACATCCCCCAAGCTGGATTGCATGTGAATGTAATGAGTAGGTCTGGACGCCCCGGGCTGACAAACATAAGCAATTGCACCTCGAGCGTACCCGACCATATGGCGCGAACTCTCTGTGTATGTGGACGACAAAAGCGTAAGTCTTACAACGTTATCTGTATTACCGTCGTTTACAACTGCATCATGCAAAGGAATGTATCCTTCAGAGCGCAGCTTGGTCTGATTCAAGCGAATGAAAAGCAAGCGTTCAGTTTCGATTTTTGCATACATATCCACAATGCAGTGATGAAGCAATTGACGGCATTTCAAAAGGGGATTGCTTACATTCTGTCGTGTAATAAGTCGGTAGGAGTAGTGGTTCATTGTGCTGCATTTCATGTGCATTACCTCGTCACTGACCGGATTTATCATCTGAACGTTGAAGTGATATCCGTCGGCACCATCTCGATAAGTAAATGGATGTTGCGTTGGAATCGGTCTCCGACTGCCGGTATCACCTTGCCCTAAAATCATTAGTCTTCCAAAGGTTGTTGTCGTACCGTCGTTTACAAAAGCATCCGACTGCGTGAATGCTGAGCACGGAGTCGTGTTTAACGCTGGTCTGCTGATCCTCGCTGGCGCCATTCGGCCACTTCCAGCTGGCTGTGTTCATCCTGTCGTGAACGAAGCAGGCCCGAAGCTGCAGAACGCGGCAGCCGTGACCGCAACCGGGCCTCCTCAAGCCGAGCTGCACAGTACTGAGCTGACATTGGGTTACAGGCCCCTTATGTGGGTTGTGCGGGGAAGGGGGCAGGCGCTGGTGTTAGCTGCATCCAGTCGTCATCCCCCGAGAATCCCCGAGGCAGCGGCGACAGCCCAATTAGGTGGGTAGTGTGGGGCAAGTTCAAGTGGCGTCCAAGTGCTGCGTGCTTTTTTGCCGCAGGGTGAGTGGTTTGCTCTGGCAGCCCATATTGCAGCGGCCCAGAGGGCGTGGAGGGCCTGCTTAAGTGCCTGCAGGGTGGGTGGTGGGGTGAGCGCGGCTGTCGTGTGGAGCACATGCGTCTGAGCGAATATCGGTCAAGTGGCCGCAGTCTGGGCGCACATGTGTCCGCGCGCGATGTAGGTCAAGTGGCCCGCAGCAGGTGACGTTGTTAGGCCGGAAAAAATCCAGTTTCTTGCCCATCACAGGCATACCATCGGCATAATTACACAAGTGAACAGCCAAAAACCCGGCCCTATGCGCGGGTCGGGTTGTGTCCAAATTTCAGCGCAATCGGTGCAGTACTTTCGGAGATTAGATATAACACAGAAAAAAACCCTTTCATTTTTATATATATAGATTCCTGAACGAATGGTGATAGAAGGCTGCAGTGCTGTCATCGTTTTAAATATGCAAAAGAACAATTGCGTAAATTTTGTCCAAACTACTGAGGCCTGTTGGAGCCGGTAGGGCTTACGCGTTGTCCTGTGATATTGACAAAACTGGATCGGAGGGGGAAGAGATAAACAAAGTGTTCAGCAATATTTATTGAACATTGAGCTCAGGATGGAAAATCGAGTAAAATTTTGCTAAGTTTAAAAAAAGTTATTCGTGCTCTCAATGGTTTAAATATTTTGCACATACTAAGTGTTGAACAACAAACCATTGAGTGACGCGCTCTTGTTCAATAACCATCAGAATCAAAATTCCAAAAGCATGGGTTCCATAAAATTTTAAATGGAAGATATGTTAACAGTTAATTCTGTTGTCCTGCGTCCTAGCTATAACAAAAAAAGGTTGGGAAAACATACTTCGAATAAAAATTAGAAAAACTTGCATAGTTTCCTTAAAATCATTAATTAAGTCGCAAATAGTTTTTTATTTGGGAAACACTGGCCATTAAAATAAGTTCTCTTTCTACGGCTTATCGGAACAGAACAATGGAGTGATTAATTATGACCGTATAGAAAGTCACCATCTGTGGCGACATTTTCATAAGAGGGAATTATTATTCATCAGATGAAGTTATTTGTAAAGCCTGAGCAAAGTATATTTGGTCATCTCAGATGAAAAAACGCGTATTTTTTAAACTTCTTAATTAGCGTATTCAATTAAGTGCCCAGAACTCCCTGATTGTCGTCATGTGCTTCAAAATGTACGACTCTACTTCAGCCGGTTAAAATTTGTTCTATTGTTCACCGTTCTGGACGAGTCTTCAGAAGGGTTTACGTCTACAGGATGCTCGTTAAACATGGGATGAATCAAGACGAGTGGCTAAAAATTATGAGGTCAGTCAGATCTGCAGTCTTGGGAGACTTTACCAGAAAATTTTATTAGTATGACTTGTAAGACTTTTTTCACCCATTCTGGGCGCATGAGAATCACTTCACAAAGCCGTTCAACCCGAAATAAAAGACAACGTCCACATCAACAACTTTTCTATTCGTGGTTAGGTGATCTAACGGAAGCAAGGAAATCGAGGAATATGCAAGCATCTTTCGCTTAAACTATCATACACCTTATGCATTTGCCCATAGTAAATGCATGGCAATTTTAAAAATAGTCTGAAATTGGCCTACGAGGTAATCTCCAATGGCCTGATTTTATGGATGTCCCCGGAATTTCATGCTCACTACTGTTTTAACCCACAATTAGGTACTCTACAGTTATACGTACGTAAAACACAAAAATGAAGACCGCAGATGAGTTTTGTAGGCGCAAACCTCGACAGTATATACTCATGCTGAAAACCGGGGAGTCGGTCGAGTCCAACGCCTGACTTTGGGTAAGAAAAACGTACGCTCACTAGTGTGGTCCACACGCGTGTACAGGAAGGTTTTTAAGAAACAAGGGTGACCCTCAATCTCAAGGTCATTGTCAGTAGGCGACTAAACGAAGTCTTGCTGGAGAGAAAGAATACGGTAGGGAACAACATGCGTGTAGATCGGACATAAATTCACATAACTTACACGTGGAGAATTTCCGAACTTATTCCACGTAAGATAACAGGTTTTGTAGAAATGTCATGGTCAGAATGACGAGTAATAGAGTTCTGAGCGTATTTTCCATGAAAAATAATTGAATTTTAAGGGCATCGAAAATCTATGAGAAAATCGCATGCCACTTAAGTAGTTATTCTTTGCAGAGTATAGTTCTTGCATGCAGTCAGAAAAAGTACACGCGGAAGTCGGCATCCTCACGCCAATGAATTATTATAGAATTATGCTGTTGGATGATTAGTTTATTAACCCTACTTAATTAATCTTTTTGAAACGGGAACGTATTTCGAAAGTTCGGCTGACATTTCGTGACTTAGCCCACCTACTGTTGATACTCGCACTCAGAACAAAAGATTAGGCCTAATTTAACACCAGACTTTGGTCAGAAAAAACGTGCGCTCGATGGCGTCGGTCGCATGCACGTGTAGGAAGGATGTTTAGCGACAGGAGTGACCTCCACCGTCAAGGTCAAACTCAAGGGTTGACGAAACAAAGTCTAGTTCAGGTGGGTAAGGGAAAGAACAAAGAAGGTGAGGAACAACATTCACGTAGGTCATGTTGAAGTTCACAGACGATAAACGTAGAGACTCGCCAAACTTGTTCGACAGAAGGTAACAGGTTTTATAGAAATGTTGTGGCCAGAGCGACGAGTAATAGAAATTTGAGAGCATTTACTAGAGCAAAAAGCAAAAATTCATTACTTAGACCCTCCTGAATATAATGTCTTAAATGTAAGACACTATACCCCATACTCGCATCTGTTTACCCATGTGTACAGGCGATTTTCTAAGTGGCAGACAACAGACGGTCAGACTTTATTGATCCGATGGTGTCCGGAATTAGCACGCAGAACTAGGCTGTAGGAGGTTAACTAGTCCTAAACGTCTCTGCAGATTCCCACAAACTAAAATCCATACCTCCTTGTACGATGGAAACGATGAGGCGAGATCCAGAAAGCAGTTTGGAAGAGTAGAATACGACCGTCGACGTCCATTACCTGCGACTTGCCTGATGATGGGTTCGAGTGAGAATCTAAAACGATTGGCAAACCAAACGTCTTGTTCGGGCAATTGTACACGTTCATCCTTTCGCAAACTGTCTTCGGCTGTTAAGGTGCTTCTAAATGAAAGTATACTAGTATGAACTCAATCTCCAATTGGACTGTCAGAAAAATCTTTTACGTCTTTACAAAATTAAAGTCGGATCTTGTTATGTCCGCTCCTTATTCAAGTTGTTCCTTCGAAGCTTGTCTTTTCACAATGCACTTCTTATTTCCTCAAGCCAACGGGTACAACGACGCACGCCCACAGACGTGTAATTAAAATCCATTAGGACAAGCCAGTTATCAAACGCATCAAGCCCAAATGTTTAATGTTGGTGGAGAAAACTGGACACTTCTGCAGAAATAGGGCTGAAGAGTCCAAACAGTCCAAGCATGCCAAAAAGACCCTTGCAAAAAGCGTGAGGGCTAAACTCCTTGAACACTGGGAGTATAAGCCACTCAAAAGTCTGGCGTAACACTTCGTCGCAAGTTGGTTCGAACGGGGCGTGGTTCTCCGCTGTCCGTCAAATGCAGTGAACTTGTCAAGCATGCAACTTGTTAGTCAGCAAACGTCTACAAGGATGCTTGAGCATCAAGTGGTGGTGAAGGGACCGTACCACCAAGTCGCAAGTGGCATTCCAAGCGGTCCTTTCTGGACGCGAGCTTTGCTTCCGCTCGGCAGATGCCGTCGGCGAGATGACGTTTACTAGCAAAGACAGTTAAAATGAGCGGGGCTGTCCCCCTATCACTCATTCGGTCGTCGAGGCCTAACTAACCTATTTAGTAAGAGCCAGGAAGTTGAGTCGGGGCCTAAGATATTAGGCACCACGTTAACAAAGAACTTGTCCTCATTAGTGACCATCGTCAGGATAAGTAATGAAACGCTTGTTGTCAACGCACGAAATCTGTGTTCGCTATTCATGAGAGACATGTAACACCTCCCCATCAAACTACGGCCTTTAATAAAGGCAATCCAGCGAATGTTTGCTTTTCTCTTATTCAGACACCTGGCGGCGTAATTTTCCCAACCCACTGAATGAACTAAATGAAATGAAACTGGTCAGCTGCTTCTTGCCACAAGCTCGCCTTTCTCGTTGTGTAACTTTTGGTTTATTTTGAATGCCGTCGATGTTGGAAACCTAGAAAATTTGCCGAATCTCTTCATTACCAATTCTTGTATAAACTGCGGAATTCGTAAGCGGTCGCATCTAATTTTGCGAGACAGACTTTAGGATGTAAGGGAGTGAAGGAGTGGTAATATTCAAATTTGGCAAAAATAGCAAGAAACAAATAGACTAGATTATGAAAAGTTATGCATAATTTCAGATGACAGTCGCTCACGAAATTTCGCAATCCTTAAAATCCGTTGCAGGTACCATCAGTTTCCAAGAAATTTCCGAAGACAAATGGGGTAATTTTAAAAAGCACCTATGGCAAAATGTAAACTCTAGCTAGAACAAGGCAGAGTATTTTTAACAGCACGGGATGATTGTGAATTCCTCGATTGGTGGGTAATATCTCCCTGATCGAAGTCAACGGTCCCGACAACAGCCAAGAAGTTGTGCATTTGAACTCAAGCCCCAAACTGTGTTTTAGGAGGATTTCCATAGGTTATAACATTCTTTACAGTAGACCAGTGGCCGCATTCTCTCAGAAAGTAATTCGTAATGCTTCAATTTTCAAAAACACTTAAACTAACAATAAATTTCAGCCAGCATTCATTCGTGCTGCATTGGCTACTTCAAGCAATTTTCTAACCGTTAGGACCGTAGAACATTACCATTTTTTATTTGTAGGCTGGACTTCAGAAGTGACAGGTACGAAGAACGTCCGGTTATCAATTATCATGGCAAGTTTGCTCTGCTCTCGAACATTTCAGTCGCTTACACATGGAGATAACGTGATGTATTCCTACGGATCTGTATAATTCGAAGTTAGAAAACATGGAACTTAAAGCACGGAGTAGGAAAACAACATTTTCACCATATCAGCTGCTGGTTCTTGTATGGTAATGAAGTCCGGGCTAGGAGCAGTGCATTTCTACAAATATTTAGTAGTAGGGCATCTGTGCTACTTGCGGCTACTTTTCCAGTTTGCTAACTCAATTAGCTAGTAAGTCTATAACCGATGTCATGCAATGTTAACCGAAATTCTGAAATGCGGCCCACATGCCCGATAATAGGTGTAATGGGTCACAGTCTCCTTAGTCCCTAAAAGACCTAATAATTTCTGTTTTCTGTGCCCGCATCCAATTGCCTGCTGTTCGGTTCTTCTGAAGTTCGATAGACCGATTTTCTTAGACATGGCCATACCACGTCTTCATTTTTCGGACCCCAAAACATTCAAATGAAGAACAGGATCAGTATCTGGGATGCCTTCAATGGTCTGCATATGGCTTGTTCATTGTAAATGTGGGCGAGTTGAGAACACGCCTGCTTTTAATGCCTTTCCATCCGATCTCCAATTCAGGAAAGCATTCGATTGTCGCTCTTCATTACGCGTAATTACACTTCACCGAATTGAATTGTTCAGACCTGGCGACCGAAAATCTGTTTCTCTTTCAAATGGCTTTGAAATCCTTCAGGGAGTCATCCTATTTTTTCAGTTTGTTTATTTGTGCTTACTTGATCCAATGACTCCTATTACGTGGAGGCAATGAATACTGCTGTTGGGGATTGTCCCGCCAAATTTATGGAGAACTCACATCTTCTGAAGAGGCCTTAAGACTTATCCCATCCTGGCCCCATCCTCTTAGCCGTGATAACTTAGTTCAGTGTGCATTTAGGTGACGATCACCCCTATCTTGTCATTCTTTGTGATGAGGTTGAATCTTCCTGATTCCTTTGGGCTGCCCAGTTTCTCATCTCTCATAATTCTACTTTGTCACTTCACCTTTGAACAGGATTCACAAACTTGTTTATTGCATCGTACAGGCATTTTTCTGTCACTCTCTGAAACTCTAATACGCAGGGTCGATATTCCCGTCCCAATCATTTTTGCTTCCGGACTTGGCTGACCTTTTATAATTCCGATAGCGCACTCAAGAGTTTCGAATGTCTTTGATTGGAAAGCCATATAGGCTTAATAAAGTCCGTCTTATAGCATGTTTCGTATTCTTCCGTGTGGCGAGAGGCACATAGTGCTTGCTGCGTGCCAAGCAGCCGAATGAACTTTAATGCGCATTCGAAAAGCAATTAAAAATCAGAACATCGAGTCTGTTTATGACTTTCAGGATGATCACCTCCCCCTCATCATCATTCGGGTCCTTTTTCGGCCCTGAAAACGACGCGGGGGAGTTTGTTTGCCCTAATTTCGTTAATTTCTATAGCACTCGGTAGTAATGGACCATGCTGTTGCCAATTTTTACTTCCTTAATTCTCATCGCAAATTGTTTTTTCAATGCTAGTGCCGTCCCATCCCCTATTACATGCGAATTTAGTTACGAATTTTGCGTCTTCAAATGGAGTATTAACAAGTGAGATCTCCAAATTACTGGCTTTGCCCTATACGTTGATATCCGAAATTTCCTTTACATACGGCCATGGACTAAAGTAGCGTTGAGGCCAATAGGCCGCTGTTTGACGTACAACAACACCTTCATGGATGCACCTTACGATCATATCGACTAACTAAAAGCCTACAATCGAAGGTGAACTTGTGAGTTCACTGGGGGGACTTTTTCCGTTAAATTATTTGGCGTTTTCACTCGGCAGGCTCGCTTTCTAAATACTACATTGTTTTCAAATGTTGAAATTCACAAAATATGCAACACTGTTTATGAGTCCACAGACAATCTTCCCATGAACGACAGACTGAACGCTAATAAAACTAGGGATTTAGCCGCCGCACTAATTCGAAACATTGTCGCTCCCCCTAAACCCCCCCCCCCTCCCTCCCCGGTGCCAGAGGAGTAACCAACTCGGAAAGTGAACTGGTGCATAGGAGAGGGTGTAGAGAGTGAGGCCCACACTGAGGAACTCATTCCCACAACGCATCAGTGAACCCCTCAATATTAATAAACCTATTGCTGTGCCAAATGACCAGATACTTCGGTCTCCATGGTCAGTACTGCATGTGTGGGTAAAATGATTGGATCAGGGACTGGGGGGGGGGGCATGCTTAATGGCTACTTCCTCTTTAACGCTCTCTTGGGCACTCTCGTGAACCGGAGGGCGGGGCCGTCCCCATTCAGTGAAATCTTAGTAATATTGTGCTAAGGGGGACCCTATCGTGTGTGCGGCACTTTTTGACAGACTGCTTGGCTTTGTCAGTCACTGCGCTCGACCATACTTCCACTCATTTTGACATTATCTTCCCATCGGAGCCTGGTGAGTGAGAGAGGAGAAAGAGGAAGAGAGGGAGGGAGAGTGGTGCATGCTGCGTGAGATGTGGTGGCACGCCTGAGTTCGGCTTTTGTCGTGCCAGGCAACTACGCCCCCCCCCCACCTCCGATCTTCTTTACTCTGTCTTGACACCGAACCCAGGTAGGGAGTGAGGAAGAGAGAGAGTGCGGTAGATGCTGCGCAAGCCTACTTTCAATTAAAACTACTTCACATGCAAGTAACCGGTGCTTCGCCCAGGTCGTGGGGCACACGCTGGACGAGCCCCTTTTTCTTCTAACCCCAAAAAATCTGAACAGGTTTCATACTAATTCGAAGTAAACGTCCAACAGTCAAACCTCCTGTATCCTGATCACTTTTATGAAATCTGGTTTTTTCATCCCTTACTGACCGATTGCATGCAAACCTCCTTTTCTGTAAAGGGATTTCAACGAGGATAAATATGTTACTAGGCAGAATTCCCCGTCGTAGTTAAAATTATTAGCCTCCGCAGATGAAACCGGAGAAGAATGCTGACGCGTTATATTACAGCGTTCCAGAATGCTAGTCCGTTAACATTAGTCGGGGTGGAGGGAGGATGAGATATGCCCCCGAGGAAAGCTAATTAGCAGGGGGTGCGAGAACTAACCAGGCAATCCAATTACTTACTCAAACCCAACGTTCCCCTGAGTATTACCGCGACCGCTATTGCACAGCGCGGACGGCGTGCCGTCTTTGCACGAAAGGGGGCAAACTTGAATACCCAACGTTCAACAGGGACTTTGTTGGTTAACTTCTCATTATCTAATTTTCCGTCTCTGTGCAATTTTCTCCGCCGAAGAAACTGCAAAGCGCCTTTGCGTGCGTCTACTGTACGAGCATTCGAAACAGTGCGCAAACGCGTAAGCCCAGTTAATGTCGTCCTGCATGCACAAATCATATAACCGCAATGTTAATTACTAGGTGGTTTAAGAGGATAAAGCCAACTTAAACTTATGCTGGACATTTTCTTCTTTATCCCATTTGGAATGTACGCACCGCTGGGTGTGTAGCAAATGACAAGACTTTCCGAACAGTTTTAGAGTTGTGAAAATTCCATGGCAGCATTCAGAAGGCCAATTGGCGATGATACGTTTGCTTTCGCTAAATTCTCATCAGGCCAATGCAGTTACTTGGAAACGGGGTCAAGCAAGACATGTCAGTGAGTAGAGAAATCTACTAACGACCGTCTTAAACCACAGGCCGGCTGTGGGAATATGATGAGTAGGAGGGGGGGGGGGTAATAAGAGGCAATGCCAGAGGCGGAGTGAGGGCGGATGGGCCCGGAGAGTGCATGAAATCAGTCGACCTTTGAACATGGTAAGCGCGGAGACCGAAGGAGATTCAACCGCACGCAAGAGACCGGTTTTCGTAACCTGACAGCGGCCGCCTCTGCTTTTGTTAGCAGACGCTGGCCCAGTAGTTTAGACTAGCTCTAAAGGACCTTATAAATTACACATAAAGCCTCGTTGGGTCCACATGAAGCCCGAAACCAATAACTTGTTCCAGAACGGCGTGGTGTATGCTCCTAGTTTCGCTTTCTCCCAGCTATGCCGCAAGGTGTTCTCGTATTTTTTGAATAGGTGTCTACTCCTGCGACCAATATAACCTGCTCCGCAGGAGCAAGTGATGGAGTAGATGGCCATTGGGGTGGTCTGAGATGAAAACCTATCCTTGCCTTCTCCACGTAAGATAGGATAAGTAGATAATGTTATCCGAACCCTTGCTCCTGGGACGGTTCGCAAGACAGCTTGATCAAGGCATCTTCATGGCAGTTCACTCACAACGTCTCCTTGAAAAGGAGACGTTTAGAAACGGTTTTCTTTTCGGCAGTCAGTGTGATGGGGTTTTGGTCGTTCGTTAGGTTAATTACGTAGACAGTTGGTTAGTTTGGCATAAGCATGTCGCCGTTGTCAGAGACTAAGTTTTATCCAAAGCCGGCGTTGCAGACCCTAGGAGTTTAATGCAGGTCACGTTAGTCTTTATTCCTATTTGAGGATATATGTAAGAATTTTGGTAAAGGCATCGTGAGTTTTCGCGTGCACACGCAGGCATGGGTTTTGGAGCACGTATGCGCATTTTACGCACCCCCACCGCCCAACGTAAGGACAGTCCAAGCAGTTGTGCAGTCACCAACGCCCAGCATCCCTCTACATGTCTTACCAGTCGTCACAACGTATCATTAAATCATCTCCAGCCTTCTTATCGGAATTCGACCTGAAGAGGCTCTCATTTACTACTGAGGTTAACTAGATTGGTCTTCACCTAATTACTGCTTTCATATTCACTTATCGTAAAATAAAGTTGTCGTCTTTGGCTGTCAGTTTGGTCTACGGAACAGCGGCGGCCCTTGTCGCTCTCGAGCTAAGTTGCCTGCACTTAGCCCACTTTGTTCAGACCCATCTGAATAATATATCTCGAAATTAACGAAGGAGATTTATCCAGCTCAATCTCCACCCTAATATTTTTTACGACGTGAGACAGAGTGAACGACAAAGATATATATATATAATCGGAATCTTGACGCAGCTGGAGATCCCTGTCTACAACTGACAGTAAAACGTCTGCGAGTGCATGTTGTGCAATTTTCGTTCAAGGGATTGTCACTGAAGACTACGTGCTGTCACCTATACTCCGAATAAAAACTTCTATTTAGGGTCCAAAACAGTCCCTACCTATGGCAGGCAGAAGCACTCCGCCACATTCTGCGTATGACGCAGTTTCCGAAAAACAGCTGGCTTGGATAAACAAATGCAGCTGTGAGGGCAAATGCGTACGGTTGTACAGTGTCTGGACCATCTCGTGAAATTTTGACCGAAATTCTAAAGTGTGTTTTGATTGGAAAAGACGTGGGATTGCAAAGTTGACAGTCCTGCAGTGCAACCCTAACATATATCTGTCGCGCTAAGATGCCAACTTTTAAATTAGCCTCTTTCCGGCCGTTTGTTAAAACAACACTCGGCATAAATGACTCTTTACGTATTATAAAATTTCCCC
>CACRXP010000185.1:73170-97357 GCA_902702965.1 Spirometra erinaceieuropaei | reverse complement strand
ACCTGTCGCTGTGCCTAGTCATATCCCTCCACCGAAGGTTTCATAAAGACTGCTGGAGCACGTGATAAGAAAGAGGGGAATAATGGTGTTAATTTAGCTAGTATCAAGGGTGTGTTGGCAATGGAAAAACTAAACGTGTCCTTGTCTTTCTCGGTATTACCATTCTGCCTATATATATATATAGATGGAGAGCCCTTTCTGCACCGGAGAGTAAAACATCTGCGAGTGCATGTTGTGCAATTTTCGTTCAAGGGATTGTCACTGAAGACTACGTGCTGTCACCTATACTCCGAATAAAAACTTCTATTTAGGGTCCAAAACAGTCCCTACCTATGGCAGGCAGAAGCACTCCGCCACATTCTGCGTATGACGCAGTTTCCGAAAAACAGCTGGCTTGGATAAACAAATGCAGCTGTGAGGGCAAATGCGTACGGTTGTACAGTGTCTGGACCATCTCGTGAAATTTTGACCGAAATTCTAAAGTGTGTTGACAGTCCTGCAGTGCAACCCTAACATATATCTGTCGCGCTAGGATGCAAGCTTTTAAATTAGCCTCTTTCCGGTCGTTTGTTAAAACAACACTCGGCAAAAATGACTCTTTACATGGCTGTCAGTTTTGTCAACGGAACAGCGGCCTCCCTTGTCGCTCTCGAGATAATTTGCCTGCAGTTAGCCCACTTTGCTCAGACCCATCTGAATGATGCCTGAAAACTGGTAAAGGAGATTTATCCTACTCAATCTCCACCCTAATGTTTTTTACGACGTGACACAGAGTGGACGGCAAAGAAATGTATATGTATGTCAAGTGGGCGTTTGACTCTCACTGTTGTGGTTAGGATCTCACTCGATCCCATTCTGTCTGCCCGCCAGCTTGCTATTGGCGACAGCGAACGCTGTGTCATAGGACACATGCCACATATAATACACAGGCAGCTAAGAGTGCAACAGGCCAGACGCAGACAGCTTGACATGCTTATATACCTCACTTCATGAAACCTATGACGTACTGATGGTCGGTAACGACCGTGAAACAGCTGTCTGCGTCTGGCCTGGAGAACACGCGCGGCCCAGGTAAATGAATAGAAGGAGATGGGGAGGCGATCGCTGGGACCGAATGTTTATTTGTACGACGTTTCGAACGGAATCGGAATCTTGACGCAGCTGGAGAGCCCATTCTACAACTGACATTAAAACGTCTGCGAGTGCATATTGGGAATTTTCGTTCAAGAGATTGTCACTGAAGACTACGTGCTGTCACCTATACGTCGAATAAACACTTCTATTTTAGGTCCAAAACATCTCTTACCTATGGCAGGCAGAAGCACTTCGCCACATTCGACGTATGACGCAGTTGCCGAAAAAGAACAGACTAGAATAAACAAATGCAGCAGTGAGGGCAAATGCGTAAGGTTGTACCATCTCATGAAATTTTGACCAAAATTGAAAGTGTGTTTTGATAAGACAAGATTATTTACAGACGTGGGGTTGAAAAGGTGACAGTCCTGCAGCGCAACGCTAACATATATCTGTCGCGATAAGATGCCAATTTTTAAATTAGCCTCTTTCCAGTCGTTTCTTAAAACAACACTCGGCAAAAATGACTCTTCACGTGGTATGAAATTTTCGTTTTTATTTTTGATGGCCTTGTCAACTCACATATATTTATATAAGATGTGCATGGAAATATTTTTTCTTGAACTCTTTGGGTAACAAACGACGTCATCTTGGACAGCATGACCTAGGGGAAGTGTATTACTAGGTTTATTTATTTTTTGATTTCCGAATAATCGAAGACCTCACCTGCAGCTGCATTTACTTGTAAGGTCTTTAAAATGCCCATTGCATATAGGGCTCATAAAGTTTTTTGGTCGAACATGTTGTACACTTCAAAAGCATCACCAACGAACGACCAGATACGATGTTATATGAATTGACACTTTGTGGTCTTAAAAAATCTTTCTGTAACCAACAATTTGGTACCCCGAAAGTAACGCGTATGTCAGATCAAATAATGAAAGCTGCAGCTGGGTTTTGTACGATACCATTAGCAAACAATCAGGATTAAGCAAGGTATAAACCTCAACATCTGATAACCGTACTCAGAACAAACTTGTCCGCCAAATTTAATGTCTAAATATAGACAGCAACAACGTCCTTTCGCTAGCGTGAATCACACAGCTGACGAGGATACGTTTGTTTTCGACAAATTCTCCTCAGGTCAGTGTATTTATATGGAAACGGGGTCAATTAAAGCAAGTCGGGGATTAGAGAAATCAATTAAAGTTCTGGGAATACAGACGGGGTTTTTAATATGAGAGGAGTTAATAAGACTCATTGTCAAGGGCGGATGAGAGCGAAACTGCGCGGAGAGGCGTGTGTAGCTACTCGTATTTTGACCAGTGTAAGCGCGTAGCCTGAACTAGACCCACATAAGACCGGCTTTCGTAACCTTATAGGCGTCGCTTCTCCCCATGTTAGTGAACCCTGGCACGGCAGTTTATGGTTGCTCGAGAGAATCTTATAAATCATACGGAAAGCTTCGCTGGGGTTCGTAAAAGGCCCAAAACCAACAAAATATGCGAGAATGGCGCTGCTTATGCTCCTAATTTCGCGTATTCCCAGCCATGTCGAGAGGCGTTCTCGAATTCTTTTGAATAGGCGATGACCATTGCGACCAATATAACCGTCTGCATAGGAGCAAGTGAAGGCGAAAATGCACACTGAGGTGGTCTGTGATGGCAACCCATCCTTACCTTCTCCGCGTAAAATAGGGTTACTGGAGAATAATATTCGAACCCTTGCTGATGGGAAGGTTCGCGAGACAGCTTGATCAAGGCGTCTAACCAGGAGTTTACTTGCAGCGTCCCCTTGCAAAGAGACTTTTAGGGAACATATTTTTCTTCTCGACAGTCAGTATTGTGGGTTTTTCCGGTCGCTCGGAAATATCGTTTGCAATAAACCTGTCAGGATACCTGTTTTCACGAAGCAAATCCTAAATCCTTTTAAGCTTCTCCTCGACGCTGTCTGTTGAACTAATTTTCGGCAACGGTATGGAGAAGGACCCCAGTTAAGTAACGGCAGACTGCGGATCACGTTATAGGAACTTTTACCTTGGCATCCATTCGCCTGTATTTGCGGAGATTACAATGCCAATAACAATCACCTGCCATGACTTCGAACCATCACCCAAACTCCTTTATTTTTTGAAATTTCCTTTTTGTTTTTAATTACCGCGCCCAGTTCCGTTGTCGTGCGAAAGCGTACGATGAGTCCTTCAGGAGGAGAAATCCAAACAGTTTCTGTGTTTTCCTGCATTTCGTCAGCTGACTGTCTAGTGCACAGCGCCACCCGTCGGCAATCCCGTGTGAAACGATCCACAGTCTACAGTCAGTTACTTGGGGTCCTTCGCCATACCATTGCAAATTTTTTTTAATCCTTTGGGCCGAACACCGAATTATTATTCATTTTTGTTGCTGGGACACGATTTCCCTACTCAGCGACATGTTTTATTCGACCCCGTTCCCATATAATTGTGCTGAACTGATGAGAATTTGTCGAAAGCAAACGTATGCTCGCCAACTAGTATTCTAAGTACTTTTTGAACTGATGTCTTTGCTTTTAGTCTCGCCTTGCCTGTACTTTTCAGACTACCAATTACGCAACAATGTATTTTTAGGGTACTTGGGCCTAGTCTCAGCCAAACGTACTTTAATGACGCCATTTCAATAGCCAAAACATAAGTTTCACTTTCTCCGCACTGGGAAGTCTCATGGGGTGGAAGATATGGGCAATGAGAAAATGGTTTTAAGATGAAGGAACTTCCGAATTAGATCATCTTTTCACTAATGCACAACAATACCTAAGGTCTCCCACTCTATTTCTTCGCCATGCCCAGACTACTTGCTACGACAAAGTCATGATGGTAGTCTACTCGGCGTGAAGACAGTCATCGGCGGACCTTCCCCCCCCCGCCGCCAGTCCACCGATTGAGCCGCCCGTGACAGTCTTCGGCGCGTCGACGTCGTGACGCCAATCAATACTCTGCACCTCACTGATTGGCTGCGGCTGGACGGAGCCCACCCGCAGGCCCGAACCTCGCGTAGGGGGCGAACAACTTCAACGGCTAGCATTAGGCTTGACACTTGCTGTAATGTGCTTCTGCGCCTGAATATGTGTCTTTCGAAAGAGTTACTCCAAGTTCGCGCAGTAGTTTCTCCAGAAATTTAACAAGGCGAATTATTTCTCTCCTTCGAGCATAAAATTAGGAAAAGACGTAATTATCTACCGAATGAGTGAAAAAAATGAATATTTTTATGCATTTTTTCCAATGAAATATAATTGGACTTTTTAGGGCACCGAAAATTAATGGGAAAAGTTATGCTACCTAAGTCGCCATTTTTACAGAGTATAGTTTTTGCAAGCGGCCGGAAGGAAGTTCATTCGAAAGCCGGCATCCTAAGGTAACTGAAATATTACAGAAACATGTTGCAGTCTGACAAGTTTTTATAATCCTCCTCGATTGACATTTCATGAGTTAGCCCACCTACTCTACGTAAGAGTGAGGATCAGGTAGTAAGCAGTTACAGGAGGACAATCTGACGAGCAGACCTCATGCAACAACTGCCCCCCCCTCTCATTAAGACAGTCCACCGCCCGCTACGCGAGGTGGAACCAACACCATATGACATCCAGCCTACTTAAGACAGGTACGCATGTTCTTGACCGCGACGTTTCGCAAGCAGTCCTGTTGTTTACAAAGTGAGCTGCGTGCATCCTGCAGGAGGGCGATGTGATGGCTGGTTGCACAGACATGTCGTGGGTGCGAATCTTGTGAAAATGAGTTCGTGTGAATGACCATATTGGTCGCAGTGGCACCATGTGGTGTAGATCATGTTGTTTAGATGAAGACTTTTGTAGATGTATCACGACTGAATAAACCCACGTGACTATAGGATTACCTAGGATAGTTTGGGCAACAGCAAGTAGAGGGCAGGTCTTAAAGCGGAGTTCCAGACAATGGTTCGTCTATCAAAATCCGGTGGATTCAGAACTATACGCGCTCCGACGCTGAACCAGGTCTCACCGTCCCGTCGGTTACGGGAGGAAGAATGAACATCCATGAGAAAGATTCAGTAAATACAGTAAATCACCGCCATATGCACGGCAGAATGTTATTACCGACAAAGACAAGATAGACTGGAATGACCACTTCCGGCTTATTAGCCGTCGTCACCCAGTTATACCCAACCCAAAAGAGTGGAAAACCTAGGGCTCGAACTCGCGACCTGTTAGTTAGAAGTCCATGCCTAAAACCACTGAGCCACAGGCCCGTTGTCCTGTCGGTTGCGAAAATAATGATAATAAGGTTATAATATAGTGTAGTGTAATAATAATGTAATAATAGTATGTAATAATAAGGAAAGGGGACCGTAAGCACAGCACCTGGAGGAGCTGCCAACCCCGGCCGATTCATCGGCACCAACTACAGAATGGCAGCCTTGCACCTTTTCAGACGTCAATGTCACAAGCATCAGGACTGTGTTGACGACAACGACGAAGACTTAAGCAACCTGCTCGACGAAAAGCACAATGTGCAAAAGAAAGTCCACGTCCTGCTAGTCGAGGTGGGGCCAACACCAAATGATATCCTATCTACTTAAGACAGTTGCTCATGCTCTTGACTGCGACGTTTTGCAAGCAGTGCTGTTGTTTACAAAGTGGACTGCGTGCATGCTGCAGGAGGGCTATGTGACGTGAGCAGACGTGTCGTGGGTGCGAGTCTTGTGGAAATGGGTTCGTGTGTAGCCTGCAACATAATTCTATAATATTTCACTTACCTTAGGATGCCGGCTTTCGAGAGAACTTCCTTCCGACTGCACGCGAAAACTACACTTTGTAAAAGATGACTTCTTAAGTAGCATGAATTTTTCTCATTGATTTTCGATGCGTCTAAATGTCCAATTACATTTCATGGAAGGCATGCAGGCCCGAACCTCGCGTAGGAGGCAAACAACTTCAACGGATAGCACTAGGCTCGGCTCTTGCTGTGTTGTCCTTCTGCGTCGCTTGCATGCTGCGGTAAAGTTTGTTTAACGAAATCTATCCCCGGCGAAAACTTATCATCGTTGACCCTCGGACTCGGACAGTATCACACAGTGAATATGTTTCTTTTTAATTTAACAGTACTGCAGTAGCAGTATAATATTAGCACGCTTTTCTAACAGCGAAACAGTCCTCCATGTGTATCAGATATCCCAACTGAAATCCCCTCAGAAATACTCGTGTTGACTTAACCTGTCTTGAGGAAGTCACGTTCCTGCTGCCTTAAAAACCCTGACAGCTCTATTCGGCACGCGAGTTATTCTCGACTCTCTGAAAAGCTTGTTTACCAAATCGCGGCTTATTTTAGCGTTAAAAGCCAAACGTCTGCCAAATGTTTTTGTCGTTGAAAAGCTCAGTGGATAGAATGGTCGGCAGGGAGCAGATACGTGTGCCCCGCCTTCTCCCCGCCTCAGCATAAGCCTACAGGGCAAATACGGTTATTTCCTTCTTAGATATTTAGAAAATATTACGTTTTCTCCCTTAAAAGGTCCCTATTACCAGTATTTCCACGTTACGGGTGTCCTTATACCACAATTCATTCGGGTAAGCACATTCTTCATATTCATATTTTAATGCCGCAGGACCGTCACGATTTAGGCATACTCCCTAACCCTCTCTAAGGTGAATCCAGTTCTCTGGGAATACGAAAGATAAAGTAGGTGGCCTAACTCATGAAATGTCAACCGAAATTCCGAAATGGGTTTTCGTTTCGAAAAGCTTCATTAAGTAGGGTTGTAAAACTAGTCCGCCTGCGACATAATTCTATACTAATTCAGATACTTCAGGACGCCGACTTTCTAATGAACTTCCTTTCGGCTGCATGCAAAAACTATAAGTAGCAAAAAATGACTACTTATGTAGCATGACTTTTTCTCACTTATTTTCGATGCCTCTAAAAATCCAGTTATATTTCATGGAAAAACTCACAAAAATATTGATTTTTACTCATTCGGTAGGCAATTACGTCTTCTCCCAATTTCATACTCGAAGAAAGAATATAATTCGGTTTTCAAAAACTTTTCTAATTCTCGAATAATTTTAAACCCGCTCTACCGTCACACTTGGATTCAGGGTTTCTAAACTACAAACCGCATATTTCCCACGTACAAAAAGCCACACATTTCTCTACGGTACTAAAGGGGGATCATATAGGGTTCATAAAATTTAGCAGTGCATTTGATTCATATTGTTTACGTTACAAGCCACATTGATAAATTGAGAGGTATGACGATTTATGAACGACAATTTCACGGTATTTAAAAATCCCACAATTAGAAACTTTTTAAAAACCGAATTATGTCCCTCCTTCGAGTAGAAAATTAGAAGAAGAAGAAGAAGAAGACGTAATTTTCTACCGAATGAGCTGAAGAATGAATATTTTTATGCATGCTTTCCATGAACTATAATTGAATATTTAAGGGCATCGGAAATCAAATATAAAAATGTATGCTACTTAAGTTGTCACTTTTTACGGACCATCCTTTTTGCTTGTAGCCGGGAGGAAGTTACTTCGAAAGCCAGCATCCTGTGGTAACTTAATTATTACAGAATTATACTGCAGACCGATTAGTTTTACAACCCTACGTAATTAATTTTTTCGAAGCGAAAACGCATTTCGTAATTTCGGTTGTCATTTCAGGAATTAGCTCACCTACTGTAGTTATACATAATTAGTTCTTCTCTCAGGAAGAAAGTAACGTAGCGTGCTAAACCTTGTTTGTGATCCTGTATTTTAGGGATAGTCGTAAGTTTTAAGTTGCGATCCAGACGACTGAACGTCTCCGAACATGTGCTAATCAATTCAAGTTATAAAATGCAAGGTTTGTTATCTTCTCCAATTCTAATTAAACACCATTTAAAATCTATTCGGACGAATACCTTAATTTGGAGGAGACGCTAAATTTTTGAGTCTTTTCCGGATTAGGTTACAAAAACAACTGTTAAATGTCCGGCTTAAAACGCCGTCCGGCTCTTCCCCACCCAAAGCCACCCAAGATGCAACTGCGCGACTGCTGAGATCAACTTGTGGGGCTTGATGTGCTTTTAATGTGGGAATGGTGCTGAGACCCCCCACAGGACAGGTCTGCACTCTGTCCCTTATATAGACCGCTTCCAATCCCTACAAACTCTATTTTGTTTAAACGATTGTAAGCCCTGCTTAATTAGTCGTTAAAAGGGGGATATTTTACACAAATTCTAGCAACTGCTTGTCTTTTAGACCATATACCGCACAATTCGCTTTTTTGAAAGTTGCTGGAGGAGTTTAACCTTTATGCACTGTTAACTCATTAGGTTTTACCTTCAAATTGTCGACCAGGCCTCAGAGGTGTTTGTATCCTCACTTTCTACAGTTCAGTTTATATAAGATAATTTGTAGACGATCAAAGTGGAGGTGAATTTATCGACCAGACTATAGGGCTTCTTTTTTACAAGAGTTTTTGTCAATAGACTTCCAAATATTTAATAGGTTCACAGAATTTATGCGTCCACCGAAATTGTTTACATACAAAGAGGAGATATTATGGATGAACTAGTTTATCTGAGGTATTTGGTAAAGTGTATCACCGCGGTAAACGTAGCAAGAGGGCTTTTAAATTTCAAAAAACGGAGAGCTTTTTTCGATTTGTTTTGTCCTTCAAGTATGTAACATGCGCGGTTTGCAGCGAGACGTAGGGCGTCGCATGATGCAGTACGCGGAAAACACTTCCCCTATTTTACTTATTTCCCGTAAATTCAAAAAATAAGATACGAAGGCTCAAAAATTAATGTTTGGCCACTTACTGCAGTGTGAAATTTCGGAATAATTTCTATGACATGAACTCCCAGCAATAACTTGTGCTGAAAATGCGGTAAATCAATCAGCATGTATGTCCAGATGACTGCTCGTGGGCGGAGTGGTCGGTATTCCAATGACGTTGACACATTTCTGTTCGGATATTCATATCGGCTTTCAAGCCCAACCTGGACGCATCTGTGCCAAAGAATTCGCGTCAGGTTCTCATGTTAATTTAAGGGGAAATTGAAAAGCCCGACCTCAGAAACACTGGTACAGTGCGTGGACGATCTCATAAAATATTGGCTCAATTTCTGGACTGCGTATCTCATTAGGAAGGATCACTTAAGTGGGGTTGTTATACTGATAAACATGCAACATAACCCTATAACATTTCGGACTCGCCAGTATGTCGGCTTTTAAATGCACTTTTTTGATCTCCTGCAGATACCACACCCGGCAACAAATGACTGCTTGAGTAGTATGCATTTTCCTTATTGATTTTCGATGGTCTTGCGAATTCAAATGCATTTTATAGAAAACATGCACAAAACTATGCTTTCTTTTGCTCATTTGTAGAAAATCGCACTGTCTTTATATTTTATACTCAAAGCTTGTATATATTTGGGTTTCAAAAAAGTTTCCCAATCCCCGAATGATTTTCAGCCTTATCTGCCGTTGCATCAGCGTTCGGCAATTTAAACTTACAGGGTGCATGCTTTCCGCGTAAGGAAAGTCATATATTCCTTTATGCCTTTTAGAAGATACCACATACAGTTAATGAAATTTTTCAATGGATCGGGACTGCGTTGTACATTTCACGGGGAGCTTTAGTAAACGGACATATGCGGTCTAACATGCATGGACGTCGTACGATCTTAAAAATCTCATACTTAGAAACTTTTTTAAAACTTAAATAAGCACTTTCTTTGGGCAAACAATATGAATACAATGCGAGTCCCTACAAAATGAGCAAAAGGAAGCATAGTTTTGTGCATGTTTTTGCATGTATTTGAATTTGCAAGACAATCAAAAATCAGTAGGAAAAATGCATGCTAAACAAGTAGTCTTTTTTTACCGAATGTAGTATCCGCAGGAGATCAAAAACAAATACATTCAAAAGCCGACACCCTGGCGAGTCTGAAATATTATAAGATTTTGTTGCATGATAATCACTATAACAACCTCACTTAAGTAATCATTCCTAATCGGAAACGCATTCCGAAATTTTGGCCAACATTTCATGGGATCGGTCACGCCCTGTATGTATCATAGACATGTATCAGAAAGCGCATTAAAAGTGTTAGGGAAATCACTGAGGAACTGAACCCTCAGAGCTGCTTTATGCAGCCCACAAATTTGCCAAAAAACGCGTCCGAGCTTTTTCTTAATATCCTCACCGGATGTACGGTAAATTAATCAGAAATTACTGCTGTCATCGTAATGAATAGTAAGATTTCGCGTAAGCTAGTAGAACGCTTATTGACGTACTTCTAGGATTTTTGTGCCATCAGCACAAAACCTCTTAATTTGCAGTAGGCCTTCAACATTTTTTCTCCCATAGTCCCATTGAGATGTGCTAGAATGCGTAGAAGGTATTTTTAACAAAATCCAAGGTTTGTCCGAGACATCGTCTGAAAGATATCCCGCCAAAATCGCAATAAAGAAGAACCCTTACGTCCTAGTTTGAGTATTTATGAACAGACAGCCAAAATATTTTTCTACATTGCTCAGGACAAACAAAGGACAAACTAGTCAGAAGTTTTTGATATAACAGTCAGTGTCCCACCCGTTGAAAGGAAGTCATCTTTATGCGGAATGATACGAGGAATAGAATTCGCCGACAAAGTTACATGGATAAAATATCCACTTAACGGAGAGAGAGAGAGAGAGAGAGAGAGAGTACGAACAGTGGGGAGCAATCAGGCGTGTGCAGGGGCTGAGTTTGAAAATCTGATTCCCATAAAGATAAGGTGAGACCGATGGACATACCGTCCTCATTTATCGTCATTCAAAATAGCCAACATGCGCAAGAAGGCGGTGTTATTCAGAGATGGTTAACTTGAAATCTCCCTCGTCTTCGAGAGCAAAGAATGTTAAAGAGCCCCAGGCGACCACTGCTTAATTGGCTATCTTGATTTCGCTTGTATACCGCCGTAAGGGATATCTCAAACAGGAAAAGACGAAACAGATCAAACATAAATGAGTCAAGCAGAATCTTTAATTCAGAATTTTGTTTTTTGAGTCAGAACAATGAAGGGACTTGCAGATCAGTCTTCCAAGTTGAGCTGACATCAAAACGGCATTCCCTGTTCTCACTGGTGGTTTTTCCACGAGCATAACTCAGATACGATGAGGTCTTAACTAAATGACTTATCTGCATGACTGTGAGCTTACAATGGTCGATTATTGGAAGGCTTGCAGTTTGTGTCTATATGAACTATTTAAGCGCCGACTTTATCGGTAACCGCAGCAGCCACAGTACAGATGTCCACAAAATGACCTCAGTGCTGGCCAACCTCTAAAAAGCCTTCGAATTTCATAGCGATAGAAACTGTTTTAAAAGGTTTTTACAGACAGGTCAGTCCACTAAACACCAAAGAATACTCAGTTGGCTTAGTGAAAATCCGAATATGCGGCATCATGGTGGAACGCTGTCGATGAGATATTGCTCCAGGATGGACGAATGCAGAGGCCACGACGACAGACCTGTTGCCGACCGTCATACTTCCGTTCCTCACCGTCTTTGGACCGTGGGCCCCCACTCCAAAGTTATCCACACTGACAACGAACGCTCTCGGACGTACGGATCTTCCAGCTTGACCAGTAGGGATAGAAACAATTAAATATCTCCAGGCCGCCTAGACCGCCCTTTCCTCGTGTTATACAACATACAACTTGAACGCATGACGTTTGATCTTTCTCTCACGGATACCTCCAAAAGCCACCCGCAGCACGAGCTGTCTTTTCTCCCGGTTTTACACTGTGTGAGAAGTGCGTTCACTGGTCGGTCTATGGGATATGCTCGTCCCTTTGCGTTTTGCGCCTCCATTTGGAGATCCGTAGGCAGTCACGCAGGGACTAGCAGTACAGACAGACGGCGGTCACCGACGAAGGCAGCGGAGACTGGCTTATTAGTCGTCGTCAGCCAGTCTTGCAGAAAACTCGGATTTGCCGCGCCTGAGTCTCGAAACCGTGCTATTTGGTCATAGAGTGTTACTAAGCCCAACGCACTGCCAATTGAGCTACGGACTCGTTGTCCTCTCGGTTGCTAGTGGGAATATTAACGGTACGAATACAGTAGGTGGGCTAACTCATGAAATGTCGGCAGAAATTCCGAAATGCGTTTCCGTTTCGGAAAAAATTAATTAAGTAGAGTTATAAGACTAATCATCATGAAGCATAATTCTATAACAATCCAGTTACCGTAGGACGCCGGCTTTCGATCGAACTTCTTTCCGGCTGCATGAAAGAACTATACCCTGTAAAAAATTACTGCTTAAGTAGCATGCATTTTTTCACTGCTTTTCGATGCTTTTAAAGATTCAATTATATTTCATGGAAAACATGCATAAAAACATTCATTTTGTTACTCATTCGGTGGAAAATTACGTCTTCCATCAATTTTACACCAGAAGAAAGGGTATAATTCTGTTTTAAAAAAGTTTTCTAATTGTGAGCTTTTTAAATACCGAGAAATGGCTGTTCATAAAATGTCATGTCTCTGCATTTACCAATTTGGCTTGTAAATTTAACGATGCGGCTCAAATCCACTGCTTAAATTTATGAATCCCATATGGTCTCCTCTTAATACCGTAGAGAAATGTATGGTTTTCCGTACGCACAAAATATACAGCTTGTATTTTATGAACCCTGAATGCACGTGTAACGGTAGGTCGGGTTCAATATTATTCGGGAATTGGAAAAGTTTTATAAAACCAAATTGCATGCTTCCTTCGAGCGTAAAATTTAAAGAAGACGTAATTATTTACCAAATAAGTAAAAGGATGAATATTTTTATGCATGCTTTCCGTGAAAATCATTGAACAAAATGCATGCTACTTAAGTGGACATTTTCACGGAGAATGGATTTTAGATGCAGCCGAAAGCCGGCGTCCTGGGGTAACTAAGTTATTATAAAATTATACTGCACGATGATTGGTTTGACAGCCCTACTTAATTAAGCTTTTCGAAACAAAAACGCATTTCGGAATTTCTGTTGCGATTTCCTGATTTAGTCCACTTACTGTATGTCTCCTAACACGAGGGGCGAACGCACATTCTCCCGGCTTGGTATCGACAGGACAACAAGCCCGCTGCCCAATTGGCGGAGCGTTGGACTGAATACTGCTCGATGATAAAAGGACGCGGTTTCGAGGCCTGGGTCCGACAAAACCTTGGGCTCAGTAAGGCTGATTGACGACTGCAAATAGGCCAGAAATGACCATCCCAGTCTCCCTTGTTCTTGTCGGTAATTTTCTTTCGACTTAGCCCTGTTAACACACATTTTCGACCACCCCAATGCGCAAAATGAAGGCCTCATTGCGGCGTCTTTCGTCTTTCCCGCTAATTGGGATTTGGATTGATGACTGCGGTGGTTAAAACACATGCCAATGCCCTGGCCGCTACAGACTTTGTCCTCTGGCGCCGGACGGAATGACCCTCAGCGTTAAACTTAAACCGCACAAAAGCAGACACAAACTGTCGTCTCTAGTACCCCAACTCTCTTGCTATTAGTGGCACCGAGGCTATTAGCTGAGACGTTTTCACGCGCAGATTGTTTTAAATTGCAAAGACTATACGCAACGGTAATATTTAGATTTTGCTGAGCTACCAATACCTCTGCTTTCACTCAGAGAAGGCTCGTGCCAAACAGCTGGCAACTCAGCGGACCGATCAGACTGAAAAAGGGATTTGTGTAAGTCACGCAAAGGGGTCATCCAACGTCTGTCGGCAATGTTGGGCTCAAAACCAAAAGCGTAGCGGACCGCACCAGGAGAATATGCACATAGGGGATAGGTGTGTTTTTTTGATAGAAGAAATCCCAAGGGTCAAAGTCCATTCGGACAAACAAAGGCTCAGACCTCAATTTCGCTACACCATTGAATCTCGTTTTCTTGCCCGGTGCGTCGGAAAATAGGAAAAAAGGGATGATCGTTCTCAATAGCGGTTAGTAAAAGTCTCGCTAAACCGTAGAACTCAGTGGCCAGAAAGTGCGTTCTGTGTGTGAAATGACCCGAATTTTCAGCCCTCGACTTGAATTCCAGTCGGATGTTCTGTTTAATTTGTCGGCAAGATCGTTCAACCTCATCCAAATGCAATTATTTTCTAGCGGAACGGGCTCCACATATTGTAGTTTGTTGTGGCAAAATTATCTGGTTGCTAGAAAGTAAAAACTATCGCAGAAGCCCAAATCAGGATAGAGCGGCTTTTTCGGAAAACGATCAAATCACATTCTAGGCATGTGAATAAAGGGGTAGGGCATTTGTTCAGCCCTTTGGCCTCGTGGAAGTTGTCTGTCACTTCTTTACTTGTAATCCATACGGCTGCGAGAATCAGTAATATATCGGACGTCAATGCTACCATGCATGGTGCTTCTCCACTTTTATCGTTATGCGACAGCGCATATGGTGGACTCAGTCAACGCCCATATCCAGTTCGACGATCGAATGCTGATTCTCCAAGCACGACTTCGCGACCTGTGCGAACAGTGTGTAGTCATGCTTCGCTGTAAACATGCCCTGCGTCGAATCCTGCTATGGTGGTGTTGTGGACAGCATAGAGGCCTTGAAGCAAGTTCCAGAATATGACTAAAACTCCGTTCGTCCACCTCCGTGCGGTTGCCGAAGACCTGCTGTTTATGTCTTTCCCGCTTCACTAGGTAGTATTGCGTAAAACAAGGCCTATGTAGTTTACTCGAATGGTCGTTCATGGACAACGGTGCCCGGCATGTCTCCATTTTTTTTTATCCTACGTCTATGACCCCATGTCCACAACCACTACGGATGACTTACGGGGCAGTTTTCCAATAAACGTTTGATTTCTTAATAAATGACAGCTGACGACTGGCCCACGGGCATCCTGAAAGGATAAAAAAAGCCAATCCTTATCAAATGTCCTTACATGAGGCCAGTGAGCTGATGCAATATGGATCCGTGGAAATCAGCACAATCAGACTCATTCAGAGCCCCTTTGGAATGTCAGATGACGGACCAACAGAGTTAGGCTCGACGATAGAACGCGTCCTCGACAAACACTTAACGACTCAGGAAGAATGGTATAGATTAAAATGGGTACAGAAATGCGGGCATTGCATGTCTTAATCACGCATCTGTGTAAGTCGGTTCAGCCCTAACCTGTCCTTATGTCGATCGCGCATTCACTTTGCGCATCGGCCTGGTTGGTCACTTGCGATTCCATCGCAAAGCGACCGGCGCACCAGAGTCAGAAGCCCCCAACATACACTCTCCCCATCCGCCTTCACTGTCTACGCTGTCCACGCACACTCATACCCCAGAGTTGGGCCCGATCGGTCGCATACGTATGCACAGTAGAGGAATTCAGCACAGTGTGGACACACCTAACGACGCATGCACATCCACCAACCCTCCCATCCCCAGCCAAATCCACCTCACCTCGACCAACGTGCCCACCACTAGCAGCGCCACAAGGATACTCAACCCAACATCCCTTAGTCTATCCTGCCCACATTAACCTCGCGCATAGGTCTGAACGGTTTCTTACACATCCATCGCACAGAGGCTGGCGAATCCTCGCCTAGAGCACCGACATACACCAAACGCCATCGCCTTAACTGTTCGCACAGCCTTTGCACATTCAGCCATCGCATGGACCTATTCGGCCGCATGCGCATTCGTGAAAACCTTCAGTAAACTGCCGCAGACGTAACCGCTTAACCACACATTTCGCCACCACCACCACATACACCACACATAAATGCTAACACCTCGCATCACCGGAACTTCTCATCCAAGTGGGAAGTATGTTTTTCGGCTCCTTCCTCCGTGTGGCCCTTCGGCTGCATGTTTGATCCGAGCGTCCTGCCATCCTTTCTGCAAATTATGGGCGTATGCAGGTGGGGACCAATTCGCGTGCGTGCCACGCGCAGGCGACCTGTCTTTAGCTCTGTCGACCACCGCGCCTAATCGCAGCACTAGTACGTTGACAGATTCTCAATTGTGCATGGGACAGGGTAGAGTGAGTATGGCCGGCTCTCAACACATAATTCCTCAGTACGGGCAATCTGACACGCTAGAAAGTTACACAGTACGCTAAAAGCGTGGCCTGAAAGGCTGCCAACTGACGCTTCAACTCAGACCACCCAGGCAGCCAAAGTGTATGTTTGAGAGTTGAGTGACTGACTGGTGGACTGAGAGTCAGACGACAATGGCTCCTTCTTAATGGCGCCCTCTCACGATTGTCAGACCCGAACCGCTACCCCCTTGTGTGGGTGGGTGCAGTCCTAGTGCACACGTTTGGGCGACCAGGTCCTGCATGTCGCGCGCAGATGGGCACTTTAGCCACTGCGTCGACTCTCGGCATCAGGCTTTTGGCCGGCTAGCATAATGGATTAATGCTTGGGATGTCGACGATCCCAGCGCGTAATCTGACGCGCTTGAATCTATCACGCGACGCTAAAAGCTGTGGCTTGAAAGGCTTCCAGATGACGGGACATCTCGGGCTCACAGTCAGCCCAGTGTGTAGTTAAGTAGAGTAGCGAACTGGTAGACTGGGAGTTAGGCTATAATGACTCCCCCTTAGTGTGAACTCTATGGCTCTCTCTCTCTCTCAGTGGGATCCGCGCCACTCCTCCCCTTTTACTGTTGTGTAGAATCCTGGTTAGTGTCTGTTATGGACCAGAGGATGGTGGTACATCTAGGCGCTGGTTCTGGTCGGGCCAACCGTCCGAACTCTCCCCCCTCCTCTCCGGTCTTCTTGGCTCCGTATTGACACAGGATCCAGGTGGGAGAGAAGGAGAGAGTACGGCAGATCTTGCGGAGGTTCACTACCATTAGAAACTAAACCATATGCAAGTCACCGTCCCTGCTCTCACCCCGATACGGGGCACACGGTGGACATCGTCGGCAATGACGGCCAAACCGTCTGGCGACATTTTAACCCCAGTGATTGGCAGGCTATTCTGCTCAAGCGCATGAGGCTTTGTGGGGGGCAGTTCGCAATAATGCGCATGAAAGCGCTAGTGGCGACCCAATGAAACTCCGAAAGCGGTACTGCTTTAACGTGAATGAGGCTTGTTATTGGCCCGCTTAGGGCAGACAACCGCGCGAGATATGTGCCGCTTTTGTAGTCCTCGCTTCCGACCTTGAACATGGATCTGGCCGGCTGACATTAGCTGCTAAAGCCTAGTGTGAGCGACCACGTTTTATGCGATATTTCTGGCGGCCATGTTGCCCCGCGTAAAATGCGCGAAGTTACGCGGGTTAAACAGAAAAGAGTGGTTTTGTTTACGCTTCTGCAATGATTCAAGCGTGTTTTTGTTTCTTCTCTCGCCTAGTGTCCAAAATGCTTCCAGTAGCATACAGAAGGGTAGAAATTAGATGCTTCGGCTGATGTTAAACGGTAAAAATTTCGTTAACAGTGTGGGAGATTTCGTTTTCGGTCTCCCATTTAAATTGGGAGTGCTCATGAAAATTCATATTGTTATGACATCTGAGAAACAAAAGTGTCACTTCTAGACTTGCAGAAATAACCATATGAGAAGAAATGGGAAAATGCTTGAGTTCTGGTAGATCCACTTACCTCAAAATAGTTACATTTTCTACTATTAATCCCAAGGCAGTCACTATGCTGCAAGGTATTGGCTCATCCATTTTCCGCAATGATACCCATATAAATATCTTCGCCCTCACTTGCTCCTCTGAGACAGGTTATAGTGATCGAACGACTGGGCGGCTATTCGCACATGTGTGGAAACACCATTCCGTCTGCCTGAATCGGGGCATGGAAAGTCCATCTCTAGGGCAATTGTAACAAGCTTGGTTGACAGCGGCGGCCTGGTAGACTTCATCAAAGTGATTTGATTTATTCATATAGTGTCGCTGAGGTAATCCGAGGATCTGCCCCAGCGGACATTTGTGGCGGGAGTGGCAGTAGACGGTGGGTTGGTCAACTCATCCTCGCGTTGGTGGAGAGCATTTGCTCAAGCCCTCAGGCCACCCTGGACGGCCCTGAGCTCCATATGCGTATGCCAGCATCCTGCTAGGTCGCCTTACAGCGACGGAACATAACTCGAGCAAATGCATTATCAGAGACAGTCACTGGCTGTCTCTGGTGAAGGGTTCGAATGAGAATGGAAAAGTCAGACGTCTAAAACTTTTGCGTCAGCGATCGCAGTTCCTTCCTCCCAACAACGTCCTTGAACACCTCTTTCTGCCGACATCGACTAATATTTCTTTCCGCGACGTGCAGTTGGCCGGAGAAAAAGTCCCCGCCCTTGAACTATTGTTCTCAGGACCGCAAAAATAAATATTTTTCCAAAAATAGTGAGGTATGATGGACAAAAGGTAAATATGCACAAACGATTTTCCGATTGTGTGACAAAGAATTTCTCACTAAAGTACTTTGTTTGTGCGGACGCCATTGGTGGACTTTGAATGTTAGAGTGTCCTTGAACTTCTGGTCAACATTACGTTGTTTTCGGTGGTGTTAGTCGGCCGCTCTGAAACGGCAGTTCATAGAAAATACTGAAAGTTTTTTTATTTGCGATAAATTAAATTTAAACCATTCGTTTTTTGCAAAGATTTCACTTCAGGCCGACCTACTTTTCAATTAATGCAGCAATAAACGTTGCCTTGGCCTGTTTGTTCTAGGCAAGTTAGTTTAATTTATGCAAATTTACAAGATAATTGGGAGCCGTTCACTGGGCAAATAATGACTTATACTTCTGCGACGCACTCAAAAGAGTAAAAGCCGTCATGCCATCGCATGCTAATTTATTCAAAATTGCCGATGCATGCAAAAGCTGCCGTTTGATGGTAGTCTTTTAATTTGGTGACGTACGGTTCTCTCAATACGCTCTTGTAGGGCTGTACTGCCAAGCAGAGATTCAACCCAAGGCAGACGAAAGTGGCGATCGATAGCTCCAACGTGGAGCGCTGACCGATTGAAGTGCGATTATGTTGAAGTAGCCGAATGCGAGGCTGGCTTCGGGAGTCCAAGCCAACAGGCGACATTGGCTGCCTTCTGTACGGTGTGATGCTAGTTCCACTGAGTTGAGAGGCTAGCAGAGGTGGCCATGTGCACATCTGCAGTACTAAACAGTATAAAGTAAAGACATTTGGTTTTAACGACAAATTCCTGTTTCCCGCGGGAGAACTCGTGCCTATTTAAATTTCTAGTATTTCTGCTCCTACCTCTGAGTTATGAGACCGGCTGAAGGTGAAAATGAAGCTACTTGTCACCGATTAGAGCTGGGAGAGGGAAGAGAGAGTGCGGTCAGTGGTGCGGATCTGTGTCCATAGTAATGCATCGGAATAAATTAACCAAAGAATGTATAATTCGGTTTTTGTTCTGAAATGACAATCAGACCGCAAGAGTCCCTTCTTGCAATGGCATGCTGATCAGGAAAAGAGGCCTACGACTCGATGGTGGAGCGCCAAACCTACAGTGAGTGACTAGTCTCATGAAATATTGGCTGAAGTTCTGAAATTCGTTTCCGATTAGGAAGGATTACTTAAGCGCTGTTGTAATACGGATTTTCTTGCGGTATAATCATATAATATTTCGAACTCGGCAGGATGTCAGCTTTTGAATACACTGATTTTCAGACTCTCGTAGAAACCGTCCGCGGTAATAAGCGGCAACTTATGTAGCATGCATTTTTCTCGTTGATTTTCGATGATCTTGCAAATTCAAAAATATTCTATAGAAACCGCGAGCAAAAGTATGCTTTTTTCAGTCCTTCGATAGACAACCACGTCATCTTCATATTTTTTTACTCGAAGGAGGAGTATAATTAGATTTTGAAAAAGTTTTCTAATCCCCGAGTAATTTGGAGCCTGATCAGTCGTTTCATTAACGCTCAGTAATTTCAGTCCACAAGTTGCATGCGCTCCGTGAAACGAAAATTCCATGTTTTTCTACGCCTTTTAAAACATATCATATAGAGTCCATAAGATTTTGCAATGGATGTGGATTATGTTGAAGATTTCATTAGGAGCAGTCGTAAACATACAGGCACGATGCTGTATGAATGGGCCTAGCTCGGTCTTAAAAAATCTCAAATTAAGAAACTTTTTTAAAACCCCTTTATACTCCTCCTTCGAGTGAAAAATATGAAGATGATGTGATTGTCTATCAAAGGACTGGAAAAGCATACTTTCGCTCGCGGTTTCTAGAAAAATATTTGAATTTGCAAGACCGTCGAAAATCAATGAGAACAATGCATGTTACTTATGTGGCCACTTCTTGCCGAGGACGGTTTCTACGATAGTCTGAAAAGCAATGGATTCGAAAGCTGACATCCTGCCGAGTTCGAATTGTTATAGGATTATGCCGCAAGAAGGTCAGCATTACAACTGCGCTTAAGTAATCCTTCCAAATTTAAAACGCATTTAAGAATTTAAGCCAACATTTCACGAGATCGATCACTCACTGTAAGAACGCTGCGTGACCAAATAATCGCGGTTTGGACTCCAACCACTGCGAACTCGTGGTGAATGTGACCGACTGACGATTACTAATAAGTTTGAAAGAGCCACCCCATTGTGCCTTGTGTTTGTCGGCATTCCCTCCTGTATTGCCTTGAGACTGCGTGCGAGGGCTCTAGATCGAATCCCAAGTCGCAAAAGGACGAGTGCTTCCCCTAACCTTGTCGGTGAACCTCCATCTCCCGATACTGCAACAATTCTCATCCATGTGAACTTTGGGTTTATCAAGAAGGTTTCATGTCGGTTGAGAAAACGGTGGATGTGTTGTGGGAGAACTTCAGATGCCTAGTCATCTATCAAGCCAACACGCCGCTAAAACGTACAAAGAGTGTCAAGTAAGTGTATTACAAGTGGGTCACGCCAAAATCCATCTCATGCGAAAATCACAATTGTTCCACTGGTTGGCATCTATCCTTGCCGAGAAAGACGACTAAGACCCAATTCGTAAAACGGAAGGTGCTTACTGTAAAAGGCAGAGTTATTTTTCGTTGGGCTAAATTGTAGTTCTTTGACACGATTTTCATTATGCAACAATACAATAAACATCTTACATCTTCTGTCCGGCCATTAAAGTTGGGCTGAAATTATGGTGACATCACCTGTTGGATCTCCCATTTCTGGCATGACAGTTGAAAAAATGATATCAAGTGAGTGTCGTTATCCGTCACAATCGCCGTAGGAAGGCCATCTCTTGAGATGAGCTCCCCCGTCTTCCTTGCCGTTATGTCGGTGGCAGCTGCCACGCCATCACAAACTTCCACTGTAACGCCCCATGACCTAAACAGGGTTGTTTGAATGCTGTAACACTCTTCGGCGCGCGAACCTAGGATGGAGATGGCGTAACCGCGGGCTGGTGATGATGGCCGGTGTCCCTTCCTCTCACTTCCGCTGACTCCCTTTCCCGTACCGTTCTCCTTCTCTCTACGTCGACACCTCCCTCGGCCCTTCCCTGCAGTTGGCCACAGCGCTGCGTTCCCCACCGGTTAATTAACTGGCATGTCGGTATCGCTTCTCCACCCAGACAGGTTACTCCACTGTAGTAACTCGTCCTGTTTGTACTATTAACAATTATTATACATATTTCCCGTGCGCATCTCGTTTTATCATACTATATCCCTTACTTAACGTACCTTCTTCTCCTGCGTGTGAATGGATATCAAGGGATGCTAACAGTTCTGTTCAGATCTATCTCCGCCGGGAACTCCTCTCAGCGTTTCCTTACTTTGGTGTGTGCTACCCCTGACGTCCTCGGTCGCTACACCACCCACTTTAGCCCTTGGCGCGCCAAACTGGCAGCGACATAGACGCGTGAAATTGAACAGTCGACCAGCGAACACTACAGCATCGAGCTCGCGTGGTGTCTCCGACCACGCATGACCGGTGAAACACTGATATTGCTTCGCGAGGGGGTTCTCCCGCACGCAATGGCCAATCCGTAACCGGCATGTTCTGGAATGCTCTCCACGATTCACAAGCCGCAGGCTGGAATGTCCCAGAACGCTCAAGACCCGAAATGAGCAAAGCGTCTTTTTAGTTGAAAAACCGGTGAGATTTGGTCCTACAGCCCCACCTGAGTGATATCACGTGGTCATCTTTCAAAAAAATTATTGGTTGCGAGTACACTAACTTTACAAATATTACGTATTTGTATTTCCCCTACAATGGTTGATTTAGCGAGTGACTGTTTCAGGGGGTTAGAGTGCATATACACCAGCCTCGGTCACTTCAGGTATCAGTTCACACGCGCTCCCCTGCGCGTGCTTCCAGTACATCTTGTGCCCTCTTCAATATCCTAATCCAGCGGGTGGCTAGATAGATCAACTAGTGAAATTGTTCGGACGGTATGGAACTGCGTGGTTTCCACTGCGGTGCCCATGCACTGCGAATTACCACGAAGTTCTTTCCGTGGCCTTCCAGTTGTGATTGCGCCTTCCTTATCCTCTCAGTCCGGCCAGTGGCTGTGTGGAGGGGGAGTGTGTACACGCCACTTTCACTCGCTTCCCTGCGCGTGCTTCGAACTCTGCTTGCGCACTTTTGTCCTTCCTTATCCAGCGAGTGTTTAAGTTAGGTTTGTTAACTAATATTGCTTTAGTAAGCTAACCCTGTGTTATCTTTCAGGTGGGGTTGCAGAACCAAACCTCGTCGAAAAGCCGTGCGTTCGCGGACTGTGAGAATGAACCGGTTGTTCCCAGAATTCGCTTTCCATCTCTTCCGTTTGCCCGTCGGGTTATAACACTCCAAAGCAGACTTTTCCGGTCTAAATGTAATCCCACTATTTTTGGCCAATTTTCTAAAAAAAGGAGAACCTGCTGATAATCTTCGGTTAGCAGCTAAATGATAAAAAGAACAAAATCGACTAATGTTTGTTATCTGTCGTTAAAACTAAAAAACAAAATTAATTGATGGAAATTCTAAGTATTCAAATATAGATATTTTACTAATTTAAAGAATATCGTCAAAAGCAACCACAGATTCTTTAGTGAGCAAAGATTTAAATATGTGAAAAATAGATGTTTAGACACAATAAAAAGGAAATTGGGCCTCTTTATATCATAGTTCGGAAAGCGAGGGTGTTCTTGACCTGAAATGTTTGAGATATTAAAAAGAGGATATCCTGTGCCACTTTATATCATAGTTCGGAAAGCAAGCGTGTTCTTGACCTGAAATAATTGAGATATTTAACAGAGGATATCTTGTGCTAAGTGTAGAGTCAGCGGGCAAGAAATTCTATAAAGCGTCCGGATGCAGATTTAAAAACAGAAACTGAGAAATCTCATACCACATTTGCCCAGCGCACACACAATAAGCATTTTTGGGTGCTTCGCCAAATCTCTCATATGATAGAGGGAAGAAGAATAGACAAACTTAGAGAATTGCATTCTGGATTAACGAGTGCAGACAGCGTAGCTTAATTTGTTTTAGCTGCGGCTTTTGATTTTTATGTCAGCGAAATGGTGGCCAGATGGATAACGCGCTAACTCTTTCAGTGGTGACTGGTTTTCCAGGTTTTTTTCGAGAGCCCCAGGGTATGCTCCAGGTAACACGAGTCGATCCATGAACAGCAGGCCCTTTATTGTGCGTCCAGTAAGGTACTTAAATCGCGCAGCCGTAAAACGGAAGTAAAGACGCAATCAACCAACACGATAAAACCCTGGTCGATTTCCGCCTACGAAAGCTTTTCTTCTTTCGTCAGGCACCGATAAGTGAGTGTTTGTTTCTGTACATGGAAAATATCCGAGACTAGTACTCTGAAGTTGGCACTGGTGTGACCCTTGTTCGGAATATTTTCGTAACCCTTTGAGGACAACATTGCTGAGCAGATAAAAAGCGTTTTGAATTTGTTTATCCAACCCTCCTGACAGTGCGCTTGGTGAATAACCTAGCTGGTGCGGTCTTTAAACAGTGCGTTGCAATCGGTACATCAAAGGAAGAAATTGGCCATGGATGTCGTTTTTTGATGAGTAAGATAAGATACTGCATCGAATTCTGTTTAGACTTTTAAAACACTACACGCCAGTGTACACCAGTCAAACATGGAATCAGATAATTTAACAGACATCAAGGGTTGCGGTTCTCGGCAAAGACTAGGGATAATACTGCAGCAAATGTTGCCGACTCATCA
>CACRXP010000185.1:42064-72076 GCA_902702965.1 Spirometra erinaceieuropaei | reverse complement strand
GTAGACTATGACCAATTGTCCGAAATGCCATAATCGAACAGTCGTTATCAATTTCGAACATATAGAAAGATATTTTTGTGCGGTAAGTTTTCTGCCTACACGTAATTAAAAACGAGACGGTCAGAGTGTTAATAACGTGAGTATTATTTCAGTGCTTACATGACTACTCTGTTGTGCATTCATGATCAAAGAACCAAACCTAAAAGCAAGCGACGATATCGAAAATGGCCTCAATATAAAAAGAAATTTAAGTTTTTTCCGTTTTTGGTAGAAAATTAATTAATATTTTTCTGAAAAGTGGAAAAACCAACAAAAGCGTCATTTTCCCTTATTTGCCGTACAAAAAGGTGAAATGTGTGGGCATCCGTCAACAGAATACGTTATAAATCAATTTTCACAAGATAACCTATAGGGATCAGTTACTCATTTGATCTAAAGCCAGTTCCTCTTTGACTTTTGTTGCGGACGGTCACTTTTTCGAAAATAATGTTTGAGCGGGTCTTCAAATATGACCCAGATAGCCATCTGCATGAAAAGCAACGCCCAAAATTCTTTTCTTTGGTAAACACTTTCCAGAGGCATGTTACTTTGAGGATTGTAATAAATAACTGATGGAGAATTTATCTTGATGGGAAATCAACGGAAAGTCCTGAAAGTCGTAAACTACTCATTGACGTTTCAAGGTCATTCTGAAACTTCCCGAGCTCCACCGTCAACAAAAACCTCACATAAACTAGACCGAAGAAAATTCCTTCCTATATACACAGAACGGTATGCTTATGCTTGCTTCTGCCAATTCTGCTCAAATTTAATGGCCACTGACCGACCTGACAACATCTGACCTTATGGAGACGTTTATTCCAGTGATGTCTCTATCATAAATATCCTCTTTGCTTAAACCAAATGCATCCCCATAAAAATAAAGCAGAAAATTCCATCCATTTTGCTCAGCAAGATCTACAAACACATGACTGGACAAAACGCACTTGTTTCTTTGCAAAATTTCACATGAACCAATTATTGAAAAACACATAAGGTTATTGGGGGACAAAAATACTTCTTAGACTTTATTGTGCCAATGTCGTTCTAGTTATTTTTTTGGACGAGCATTACGAACACCTAAAATTTAAGTCCTCTTCTTTGGCGCAAACTCGTCTTGTGGACATCTCCATTTTTCTTTAAACATTTGTTTCCTCTGCTTCCTCATTTAACTGAAGGTTTCCCAATCCAGTGTTTTAATGGATGTGCTCGGGCTGGTTTCATATTGGTTAATTTTTCGTTAATTTAAGTATATTTTATGAGATAAGTCATCTACTGTATTCATATTTCCGTATATATAATTGAGATGGTACCGACAAAGACAAGGGAGGCCGGAATAGTCATTTCTGGCTTATTGGCTGTTGTCAGCCAATCATACTCAACCCCAAGTGTGGACCGCCTGGGATTCGAACCCGACATGATTAATCATGACGTTTGACACTCAACCATTCAACCACGCCCCCGCTGTCCTGTTGGTAGTGATCTGGAATTTTTATTATGATAGATGGACGCTCACCGGTAAGGTTAGAGAACGTGCTCACTCGGCTATGCCTTGGCTCATCTACCTATACTATTAGTCGTTGTACGACTCCCTGCGAGGGCTCAAGTTTGAGCTCCAAGGCATAGTGGAACTAACACATTCCCTAAATTCATCAGTGAGCGCCCGTCTATCGTAATATGCATATATCATGGCAGTGGGGACGCTCACCGATCGCATTACGAAACCCACTCGTCCCTTTGTGTCTTGGGTGCCTCTCTTGAGCCTCGTCAGCAGCAGAATAGTATTATTGACAAAGACAAGGGAGACCGCAACAGCCATTTCTGGTCTACCGGCCGTCATCAGCCAGTCGTACCTGATAGCAACCGACAGGACAACAAGCCCGTCGCTCAGTGCTTAGGGTGTTTGACTAGTAACCAACAGGTTGTGTGGTCGAGCTCCAGGGGTAACACGTTCCGGGGTTAGACATGACTGGCTGACGACGGCCGGTAAGCCAGAAATGGCCGTTCCAGTCTCCCTTGTCTTTGTCGGTAATGCCATTCTTAATACACTTATATATATAAGTTAACACCTGCAGAAAACTTCCATGCATTAATAGGTATCCAAACTCGTGGAAAAACACCCGAGGCAACATCAAGCACGAGTGACACATTAAAGGACGACAACGTTACGCTATCAACTTGTACATCCTAGGGATAGAATTAGCTATTTAGATAAAAAAGAATTCGTCTACTAGACTCCATGTAGCACCTGCAATGCAGTATACTGTGTTCAAACTGGAAATGCGGTTTTTACACTCATAAACGAGCATCAGTTGGCCGTAAAGATGCGAGATTATTTGTCCTGAGTTGCCGCGCATAAACTTGAAAGTGACCATAAATTTGCAGGGAACAAAACTCACATAGCTGGTGTCTGTCCATCTAAGAATAGCTAGCAATTTTTCGAGGCCGTACCTCTCGATAAACTCTGCATTAATCGGCGCAATAAACTGGACGTCGTGTATAACAGTCTCAGGGAATAGTAGAAGAGGTGACGGCCAATTCGCATAGGATGTCAACCTAAGTGTGAAATTCTGACAGTTTTACACAGTTGTCACAGGTTGGGGAAGCAGTGTCGAAAATTAAGGTAATAAAATTTCATATTGACCCAACTGTAAAAAACTCGGCGACTCGGTGGGATTCAAACCCACGCAGTAAGGAGAAGGCTTTAGTACAGCCAACGCTCTAACCACTTGAGCTACGAGTCCCCGCCGGACGACGCGAGTTTAATCACATTTGGGTCAAGTTACCCGCCCAACCTACTGCAACGTCTGGAATCCACCAAATCTGATGCAGTAAGTCGACCGCTCAGGCAGGATTTCCTAAATAATTCATCTAGAATCCACCAGCCGACTACCAGACTCACGTAATTCATAGGTATTTTGGCAGTTGAGTCAATATGGATTATTCAAAATCTGCCAAAATACCTATGAATTACGTGAGTCTGGTAGTCGGCTGGTGGATTCTAGGTGAATAAGTTAGGAAATCCTGCCTGAGCGGTCAATATACTGTATCAGAATTGGTGGATTCCAGACGTTTCAGTAGGTTAGGCGGGTAACTTGACCCAAATGTGATCAAACTCGCGTCGTCCGGCGGGGCCTCGTAGCTCAAATGGTTAGAACATTGGCTGTACTAAAGCCTTCTCCTTACTACGTGGGTTCGAATCCCACCGAGTCGCCGAGTTTTTCACAGTTGGGTTAATATGAATTATTCAAAATCTGCCAAAATATATAGGAATAAAATTTTCTAAATTTGCCAAATAGAGATAACTGTTTTCAGTAACCTGCTTTTCCAGAATTTAGTTTATTCACTAAATGAACAGAAGTGTTGGCAAGGAATGGAGCCAGGCCTCTATGAATTGCGCGTATGTTTGCCAAGCTCTTGTAACGAACATAATCAATTTCTGCGAAATAAGCATCTGTTACATCTGCCAGTAATTGACCGTTATAAATGCAGGCGTGGCGCGGGAATATGCGCCTCATATTACTGGTGGCTCTTATACTCAATTCAAGGGGGTAGGGGCTAGAACTAGGGTTAGGGTTTAAGTTGACATTATGAGCATTAGGGTGGTAGTTGGGCTTCCTGGCATTCAGACAGTTCCCCGTACCAAAACTGTTCTTAACCTGTTTTGCTCATCCATGCGTGCTCTTCTGTCAGAGTAGAGTAATTGTAGCCTTGAGATGAAAGTAAGTTATTTTGTTTGCACCAGAAAAATACAAGTATTTTTCAGGGAAAAGAAAAAGCCGACCAAACGTTCCTATTTTTTCCTAGATTTTTTCTTGGAAGTTGGCGAAGTACGTGGACTTTCGTCAACAAAATACTTTACGTGAACGCAGTTTAATGACGAAGCTCATAAGAGACAATTTTTAACTGATGCAGAGCATATTTGTTACTGACGTTTGCTCTGGTCGCCATTTTTCTCAGCTATGGGGTTCAGTTGTCAGGTCAGCCTGAAAATATGATCTAGATGATATCTGGAGTAAAAAGAATGTCCAATAACTCACTATATCTACAAATATTTTAATTAATATTTTATTTTGAGGACTGCGATAAGCATACAGCACGCGACCGATTTTTATAAGTAGTCCAAATGGAACACTATAACCATAAATTATCTACTGGCATTTCAGGCGCAATCCGAAACTGGATGAAATCCATTGGGACCAAAAAACATCACGGACATTTTACGAAAGAACTATCCTCCTGCTACGCACAAAATTGCATTCTTATAGTCGCATGCGTTAATCTTATTCAGACTTATTAGTCACTGACCAGCCTGTCAGAATGTGACCCTATGTCTATTTTTACTCCTCTGACGTCCCTCTCTAAGATGTCCTCGGAATTCTGTTTAACTTAGTCAACAGCATCTCAACCAGCGCAAAAACAGAAAAAATAGAGCCAATTATACCAAAATTTGAAATCTACGCCCAAACTGTAGCCTGTTGGCTAACCGCCATGCTTGACATTACCTTAATTTCTAAAGAATATTTAAGTGGAAACTTCATTAAAATGCCATATTCAAGTGTTATTCTACCTGCGCTGCTTTATTTACTCATTTTTGTGCATTGACCCGCCCTAAAGGCTTATGTGTACTCTTTTGACAAAATTTTTGGTGCTTTCGTCATTTCGGCCTTTTTAAAAAATTGCACTCTCTCAACAGCGCAATTCTACTTTCGTTTCACTTGAAATCGATCATTACTAGTCGGGAATGCTGGCCGACATGTTGGGCCAGGTTCCCGGGTGATAGGGGATGTTTCGTAAATTTAGGGCGTACTTCTTGAACTAGCACATTCACGGTAAAGTTAGAACACGAAGATGGTCATTCTCGTAGAATTCAAAGCCTGAAGTATGGGAGTACTTTGTCTCGTGTTCAACGAGAAAGCGCCTCCTTTCACTCCAAAAGAAGTTGGAGGGCAATAGTGCTGCTGAGTCTATGCGCCATCCTTGACTATTGCTCATATACACAGTATTTAAGGGCCTTACGGCATAAGCAACAATCACATCAATTAAAAGTCGGCACGCATGCTTCGTCCATGTCCCTCGCTGCCCGACGCAGCTAGGGGTGACTTGAGCGCCTGCCGTGTGCCAACCACGTCTACTAGATACTTTTCAATACTTGTGGTACTGGCCGGTACGCAGCTGGGGGTGAACTTAGTCCTTATTTCCTGATTGCAGAGTGCTTGAAAGTCCTGAGCTCGTGTGTCTCCGAGTGAACTGAAAATGCCAATTTACCATGCCCGCATCAGTACTGGATGTTTTAAACTGCTTCCTATTTAATGGGCAAAGTAATGGCTACTATCTACACTTAAGGACTACAGTAAACTTAATCGGTGTTTGATCCAACATTCTTTATAAAACTTTGGAGCGAAACTACTAGCTTTATATTGAATTATTGACACTAGTTTACTTCCGAAAAGATTATAGAGATGAGGGATGTTTATATAACCATTTGTGATTTATTTGACGTCAGCGACCACACGCACTGACTCACTTAGCACGCCCCTGATTTTTTTACTAACGCAGCTAGTTTATTGGCTGTTAGTTATTACGTGACCTCCTATGTGGGCTTCAAATCCGGAGACTCAAGGCACAAAGGAATAGCCGGGGACCTTCTGTGCGCTAAACTGTACGCAGGTAGCCGTGGTAGGCTGATATGGATAAAAGAAGACTGCGATAACTCGTGTTTCTTGCTTATTCTTGTTTTTAGTTAGGCAGTCACATTTTGAGCAACACCTTTAACCGGAAACACAAGGGAGCCTAGTCAGGCCGCATATATTAGCAATCAGTACATGCCGGTTTGATTCCTAACTTTCAATTGTCGCTTTGCGACCTGTTTGTGATCTCCACAATCTAAAGTTGAGTTTGCTTGTCTTGGAAGGGCCTACAATCAAGTGCTCATTCATTTATATATGAATTGATAGTCTACCTACCCCGTCCGATCTGTGGGAGGCGAGGGTGTGATAAGTCTTGACTTGGTTATTTGATGGGGAAAATGCACCTGTAAGAAAACTATACACTGAGAGTACGCACATTTCCGGGTATATGTATGATTAGGTCAGTAAGGTTTTAGTTATCGAGAAATAATAGCTATCCATATTTTACCCCGTTTTTGCCTATCAACGGTTTACATTTCTTGCCTGATAGTTTTGCGGCCTACTAGACATCCTGACAGGGCCATTACTCATCCTTTCAGTAAGATAATTCCCACGTTTTATCCGTCAGACAGCATGTCCTCCTCTTTGCTTTGGGAAATGTGGTTTCAGTATTGGATCATTTTGACACGTACATTCATAGCCTAGTCGTTTAATTGGAGCGAAATTCAAGACATATCAACGCACGAATGTTTAAAGGACGCTCATACGTAGTTTTATCAGGCGACTGTTTATCATTTATGCCTAGCGCCTAATCTGCTTGCTCAGACTGTAGGAGGTGGAGAGTGAAAGTCACGACGTATTAGATAAGTTTGACGACAAATAACGCTGTGGGTTTGGTACCAGTCAAATCAGTCAGTTGTACTTTTCTGGCGCCATGCTTGCGTCTAACTAACTAACTGGTTTTGAAATAAACAGATCACTTAGTTTTAAAAAGTCGTAGTTGCGCAATATTATCATACTATTTATGCGTGCCATCTGATCTAGGTCTGCGGATGAAGTGGTTCATGTCACCCAGAACTTTTTTCCGACATACCGCTTTCAAATTAAGTAAAAAAATGTCTCGCTTAGGAATGGAAAAGATAAAAGTCAAGATATCCGCGTATAAGACGAGTGGTAGCAGAATTTGTTATCATCGGTGACAGGGTTTGAGAAGGATGACCGTATTAATCGAAAAATTAACGTTCGGTTCATTTCCCACGTGTTGGCAGGTCGATTTGGCACCCAAAATTCAGGTCGACCTTCGTGAAAACAAACATTTTTGATATACCACTGCAAAACTGTCCTGCGGGCCATTTGTCCGAGAATCCTTCCTGTCAGTTGTGGAGATTGCGTTTGCACGAAAAGGATCATATACCTAGTGCGCATTACTCAACTGAATTCCCAGACCTGTGTCTGCCGTTTCGTGTCTTTTTTGATGAGTGAATCTCTCACATGTGAAGACGCCCACCGTGCGTCCAACAACCTGATGGGCCGGGGATGGGGACTTGCATGTTAAGCAATCTATGGTGACAGCAGGCTCGCGCAAAATCTGCCTCACTCTTTTCTACCTCGTTCACACCTGCCCAGCAACAAAACCAAATCAGGAGCGGGCTTCGGCATAGTGGATGACAAATATAGATACAGCGCGTAACCGATCTCCCGAAATGTTAGCAAAAATTCTGAAATACGTTTCCGATTGGGAAGGATTTCTTAAGTGAGATTGTTATACTGATTATCTTGCAGCATAACCCTATAAAATTTCGGACTCGCCAGGATGTCGGCTTTTGAATGCACGTCTTTCTGATCTCCTGCAGAAACCAAACTTGGTAAAAAATGACAGCTTAAGTAGCATGCAGTTTCCCTATTGATTTTCGATGGTCTTATAAATTAAAATAAATTTTATAAAAAACACGCACAAAATATGCTTTCTTTTGCTCATTTGATAGAAAAACACATTGTTTTCATATTTTATGCCCGAAGAAAGTGTATATTTTGGTTTCAAAAAAGCGTCTATTTATGAGATTTTTAAGGCCGTTCGATGTCTATGCATGCAAGACCGCACGTGTCCGTTTGCTACTGCTCCTGATGAAATGTACAAGACAGTCCGGATCCACCGAAAACATTTCATGAACTCTATATGGTATCTGCTTAAAGACATAGAGGAATATATGATTTTACTTACGCGGAAAGCATGTGCCTTGTAGAGTGAAATTGCTAAAGGCTGATGTACTGACAGATCAGGCTGAAATTATTCGGGAACTGGCAAACGTTTTTAAAACCTAAATATACACTTTCTTTGGGCATAAAATATGAAAACAATGCGATTTCCTACCAAATGAGCAAAAGAAAGCATATTTTGTGCATGTTCTCTATAAAAAATTATTTTAATGTATAAGGCCATCGAAAATCAATAGGAAAATACATGCTACTTAAACAGTCATTTTTTACCGAGTGTGGTTTCTTCAGGAGGTCAAAAAGACGTGCATTCAAAAGCCGACATCCCGGCGAGTCCGAAATGTTGTAGGGTTATGCTGCATGACAATCACAATAACAATCCAACTTAAGCAATCTTTCTTAATCGGAAACGCATTTCATGAGATCGGTCATGCACTGTGGCTCGTCTGCGCGTGCCACACACGTCCTGGCCACTTTGAAATGCCAGCTTTCCACAAGATGATAGCTTGGATCTCGCTTACGTGAAAATGTCACACTTAGAAGGAGCCATTGAGTCTGCGTCGCAGTCTTCCGCTTGGTCAACCGCGCGCACACAGTACAGGCCACAGGAACCGGGATATTCGGTCGGTTGGCAGTCTTCCAAACTACGACTTTTGATGCTTTGTTTTGGTTTAGGAGCGTGTCAGATTTACTATAGCGAGGAATATGCCCATGGGCTGGGTTCTCCAGTGTCGGCCTCACTCCCGCCTCCATGAACCAGCCAGCTGTCTCAGCCTGTCAGTCTTTGGCGCTGGGATTGCACACACCAGGTGGCACGGCTTGAAGCTGTGTGCATCAACAGTTATGAGATGCAAGGACTCTGCTTAATGTGTACCGTGACCCATTTTGGCCCCTGTTTCGGCCGAGAATTGCGCAAACGCGGGCGCATTGGTGATCGAGAGAGGGGTGCATACATAATCACTGTCGAAACCGTTTTTTATTTGCTTATTCTGCTTTCCCTTCAGAGAGTTGGGGCACTGTCTTTGAAATGATTGCAACCAAGGGGAATATTTCATACACGTCCTTATTGAGACGGTTAATTAATAAATTTGATTGGTAATGCTGCTCTGTAAGAAATCATTTTTGTCTGTACTTATAACATTGTACTTTTAACACTACAGTAGGTGGGCTAACTCATGAAATGTCAACCCAAATTCCAAAATGCATTACAGGGTTGTAAAACTAGCCAGCCGGTAACATAATTCTGTAATATTTCAGTTAACACAGGATGCCGGCTTTCGAAAGAGCTTCCTGCAGGCTGTATACGAAAACTACACTCTGTAAAAAATGACTACTTAGTTAGCATGAATTCTTCTTACTGATTTCCAATGTACCTAATAATCCAATTATATTTCATGGAGAACACGCATAAAAATATTCATTCTTTCGCTCATTCGGTAGAAAACTACGTCATTTTTTCAATTTTATACTCGAAAAGGGGTAATATTTGGTTTTCAAAAACTTTTCCAATTCTCGAATAATTTTGAATCCGCCCTACCGTTACACTTTGATTCAGGGTTTGCAAACCACAAGCCGTATATTTTCTTCGTACGAAAAACCACATATTTCTCTACGTTACAAAAGAGGGACCATATAGAGTTCATCAAATTTAACAGTGGATTCGATCCATATTGTTAACTTTACAAGCCACATTGGTAAATGCAGAGATATGACGATTTATGAACGGCCATTTTACGGTATTTAAAAGTCCCACAAGTAGAAACTTTTTAAACCAAATTATGTCCCTCCTTCGAGTATACGATTGGAAGAAGTCGTAAGTGTCTACCGAATGAATATTTTATGCATGTTTTTCATGAAATATAATTAGACATTTAGAGACATCGAAAATCAATGAGAAAAATTCATGCTGGATAACCATTCATTTTTACGGAGTAAGGTTTCTGCATGCAGCCGGAAAGAAGTACTTTTAAAAAGTAGCATCCTGGAGTAATTGAATCACTAAAGAATTATGCTGCAAGATGATTATTTTAACGATCCAATTTAATTAATCATTTCGAAACGAAAACGCGTTTCGGAATTTCGGTTGACATTTCATGAGTTAGACCACCTACAGTAAGAGGCCATTTTATAGTGTCATTGGCACGGAAAACCCTTGGTTCCTGCTTCATAATATTAGAATGCTCGCAATGCAGTCGTTTTTTATGAAATATGAGTCAACTAGCTGCTGTAGCACTTGAAGCATGTTTTGTTTATCATTCATCACTTCATTCCTAAATGATGTTATCGCCGTATCACCCAACTTACGATCAACTGTTCACAAACATCTCAGGCAAATCGGAAAAACATTCAAAGGGGAAATTAAGGTTCCACATTAGCATGCACTTGAGATTCGAGCATAGTGTTCAGGCATCTGCAGCGGTCTTGTAATCAGGAATGACAATCTGTCATTTCCGCGGCGCGTTTCTGCATGGGATGAAAACGAAAAAGACAATGCCTATCACGTAATGAGAAACCAATTTTAACCTCCAAACTAGAAAATTACTTGCAAAAATCCTTAATTTGTGTTTGATGGAACATGAAATGTTCATGTGCATGTTCATATGAACTGGAGTTCATATTACCAGAAAACACACGGGGAAGGCTGGGGGACCCACTTACGAGCCGAACCCCTCGCAGCTGCATCAGGCAGCGGCATAAGATCGGCGGAACACGCGTGTCTGGGCTTTTAACTAATACCTGTGTTGTTAGTACAGTAAATCGTTGCACAGTTCTATACTACTGGCTGCCTGTTGACACTTTGTGAATATTAAGCGGTTATTCCGCAGTAGCTGATGGATTTCAACTGAAATATGCATACCAAACTTTGGACCGTGCCTGAAAAGGCCCGTTTCGAAAGATTTACTCCAAGTTCGCGTATTAATTTTCTTGGAAATTAAACAAGATAAGTAAAGTGCTCCTGATCCACTCCGGCGTTTTACGAGTATCAGGTAGATTTGACACAAGTACACAGGACATACACTATCCTCAGGGCTGGGTTAAGTTGGGATGGAGGCGACCATGGTCCAGTTCGAGAGGTCGTTCATTTTCCATTCTTAACATAACTGATTAATGATACCGCAGTTTTCGTAGTACAAATGGCGTTGATACCCCTTTTACTTATATTAAGCCATAGGAACAGTTGCAGGGAGGAAAAATGTAAGATGAGGGAAAATGACAAATAAGACCTGAATGGAGTAAGATGAGAAGGAGAAGAAGAAGAAGAAGAAGAAGAAGAAGAAGGGGGGAGAAGGAGGAGGAGGAAGAGGAGGGGGAGGAGGATGAGTGGGGATTAGGAAGAAGAGTAGACGACGGCAGCAATGGTCCCTATTGCAACCATTAGTAACTGCGTAATTAAAGGGGTGATCAAAGGAGTGGAAGAGACTGCGAAGAAAGCATAGAAACCCAAAGTTCGAAGTCTCGGCGTAAAACAAGATTGCCGCCTTATTTTTTCGCTGGTTGTTTTTATGAAATTGAATACGAGTTGCCCTTTTCATCCTATTTCAAATTAACGGCAAAGGCACATAAAAATATTTCTTTACCCAAAAATAGTAAGTTCCCAGCATTATTAATTAATGTCTTGCCTCTCATCTCTTCCGATGGACACCGTTTATAATTGATTACTTCCTGCGGTTTTATTGCACATTTGGCCTCTACGAGGCCAACAAGTAGCCCCTAACTTCTCTTTACGTGTCCAAAACCCTAGCGACCAACAGGAAAAATCCTTTTGCAGAAGTCAAGCAGTATTTTTGGTGCACAGAAATTTTGTTGAACCATAAAATTCCATCTCGGCGGCCCTGAAAGAGTTCGAGGTCTTCCCGTAAAGACTCTCCGCGTGGGTGACATGCGGACTTTTAAAATTTTGCCGTTATGATTGCGTTCGAAGTTCTCCCGAATTCCAGCCACGAACTGAGGTGCGACAAAAGCGCGTTTCGGTTTCTTTCATGTGAACCGTATCAGATATAGTGGCAGAAACGTTACTAACGACTGTATTACTGCTGACAGCAGTTGCAATACTGTCAAGGATGGTAGTTATTTTAACAGCAGTAGATGTAATTGAGAGGTATTATAAAACTCGGCGAAATTAGTAGTGGTGGCCGTCATAGTATTGGTAATTCTGACATTGTCTCCTACAACGGGTCGCTCAGGAATCGCGCTGGACAAACCCAGGGGCCGGACAACACACCAGCACGCGTTATGGAGCTGTAAATTCCTAACAAGTGTCATGCATTAGGGAATGTGGTGGCACGTCTAGGCGCGAGCTCATGTCGCGTCAGTCGCCTGCGATTGATCCTCTCTCCAGTCTTCTCAACTCTGCCTTGACGCCAAGCTCCGGTGGGATAGGGGGAAGAGAGTGCGGTGAATGCAGCGCAAGCCAACTATCACTATATGCTATTTCACGCGCAAGTCACCGTCTCTCGTGCTACCCTGCCGTGGGGCATACAGTAGACATTGACGAAAATCACCGTTGAATTTTCGGCAATTATTAAAATTAGCGATGATGTTGACCCAAATAGTAGCGGTTTTACCGACAAAGAAAGGGGAAACTGGAATGGCCATTTCTGGCTTATTAGCCGTCGAGGCACAACGGAACGAGTGACTTCCGTATGAACGATCGGTGAGCGCACCCTACCACCAAATAGTAACGTTAGAAGCAGAAGCAGCAGTTTTGGCAGTGGTGGTGACAGCTGCAGAAGTAGTAGTATAATTATTACTATTAGTAGTAGTAGTAGTAGTAGTAGTAGTAGTAGTAGCCTCATGCGTGCTACTGAGCGGAAGAAGATAGAATCCGTTCAACACTTTTTTACTAAGAGAATTTTAACCCCGGAACACCGACATTTGTCTTACCAAGAACGTTGCCGGCTTACAGGCCTCGATCCTTTATGGTTCCGTAGATTACAAAAGGGACTATTTTTGCTATTTAAACTCTTATATAATCACACATTTAACCCGCTCACCTCTTTAAGACATCATATCCACCCACGACGTAACAGTCACCGTGAGGTCTTCTTATTTCTGCCTCTGGCACGTACTGTTAAATATCGTCGGTTCTTTTCTGTAAATGCAATTGCTATTTGGAATAAACTACCCATGAGTGTGAAAACTCTGCAAAATTTTACTTTATTTAAGAGAACTATTACTCGATTTTTGCATTCAGCAAAGCTCCCACAAATTTTGGGTGCTGAATCTACTGATCGACTGTACCGTAGCGATGGCGTTTGTGGTCTCTGAACACTATGGCCGGTCTCACCAGCTGTTCCTCGACGCCTCTACTTTGACTATCCCCAACTTCATGAAAGGAATTTGACGTCCGATAATCTCCGATACCGTGCAACCTCCCCCCTTCTTGACGGCCGATATTCTACCACCGCCGACAGTTTTTGTCTCCTGAGCCCTCCAAACCACAAAAACCACCATCAACTATATTTTTATGCCTTAAGCTCAGGAGTTTTTTTTCACTGCCGGTCGGATTTGTCTTTAATCGCTTCCCTTGACAATGCCTGTAAACTGGCATTAAATTAAATTTATTTATATGGCGGCAACATAAGCGGCTGCAGTGGTAATGACAGCCGTAAAATTAGTAATGGCAGTAATAGCAGTAATAACGCCAGAGGAAAAGGTGACAGTCGAAGTAACACCAGTAGCTAATGTCAGAAGGCATTCAAATGTCAAAACTAAACACACAACTAAAACACTAAAACTAAACACTAATCAAGGAAGAAATAGAATACTAACTAAGAGCGGTTACAGAACAACTTAACAGCATCCCGTTTTGCAGTAGTTTTACCCCTCTTTCTACTGTTCTCCTCCAATAAACTTTAACGTGAAATTTCGATTTACGCTACTACGCCTTTATGCTCGACAAGTTTTAAGTGTATTTTTCTTCTCTGAAATTTGAGCTAGAGTCACCACTAGTAAGGGAACATTGACAGAAGGGTTTTTCGACTGACACATACAGGAATCGGGAAGGATAGTTTACAAAGTAGACAGGAGAAGTGGAAATCATATTTAATCCAGATATCGTCCTGCCACTTGACCGCAACAAGCGGAAACTTTAAATAATGTAAGATGACTAAAAGTGCGCCTAACACCTCACTGTCAAAGCAGCGAATGCGACAAAGAATTTTATTAAATTATACTCGCCTATGTGAATAAAATAAGTAGCTATTATTAGGCAATAAATTGCAGAGGATTATGGTATTCAAAGCTTTTCATATGCTTGATCAACTGACGTGAGATTCTCTACACCCCCGAAGAGTGTGACGCATGCTGAGGTCATAGACTTACTCAGTCTGGCTGGATATGGTCATTCAGCGTAGACTATGAGTTATACACGGATAGCATTGCCCTTATTACCCCACATGGCGTTATCATCCTTAGCTGTTAACCTTAGCTGTTTTCCTTAGCTGTTAACCTCGCCAAATCTATTTACGGCCTTATTTGTCCTCAACAAATAGAACTTTGGTCAACTCCCCACTCAGCGGTAATGAAATCGGTTGAAAAAGACAGGGCAACGGGCTCGTGGCCCAGCGGTTAGAGGCGTGGACTTCTAACTAACAGGTCACGAGTTCGAGCCTCGGGTGTTCCACACTTCGGGATTGGGTATGGCTGGCTGACGACGGCTAATAAGCCAGAAATGGCAATTCCAGTCTCCCTTGTCTTTGTCGGTAATACCATTCTGATAATATGAACTTTCCTGTTTTGCAGACTATAGTGGAAAATAATCCGTTTTTCGTATTGCGAACCTTTTAGCATTTCGGTTTTTTGGAATTAGTTTCGAGAACTGCCTGCTCCACCACGCATTTGAACTTTCTCAGACTCACAAATATGGAATGTAAACAAAGAGAAAAATCATAATTAACGTCTTGAAAGTAATTTTCGTTAAAAAACTAGGATCCTCATTTTTGGCAAATATCTTTGTCTCATTGACCTATGTCGGTTGATTACCGTTGACCATTGAAAAAATACACCTTGAACACAATGGAAATGCTGCCGCTAGAACCACATATGTTCTGGTTTTCTACTTCTGAGGGCCTGTAACTTCCTTCCTAGTTTGTCATATGTTATGCGAAATCCGACCTCTGCCTTTTGCTAGCTGACGCACCCCCAGCACTTCTGGGGCGCGCACGATTCTTTATCGCATTTATATGGCGAATATATATATATATATATATATATATATATATATATATGACAATGTTCGATCTCGATAATAGCCAATCATACTTAAATGGGCTAATGAGTTAAGACGCGGTAACTTTTTAGAACATAATTTGGTTTGCTTTCAAACGTACTAAATACTAATACACTATAAATACTAATAAGTGGGAATATTACCAGCTCAAGTCTGCTCAACTTCGGTCCAAAACATACTCTCAACCAGCCACAGTGGGGCTTTAACCGCCGATTTGACAAATTAAGAGTATATATAAATATATGCGGCCGAGGATTAAACCCACGAACTCCAGTCGTGTGCTCCCCTTTCTCCGACCAGTGGGATTTATTCGTCGGTCAACTCCACACTGCAATGCCACTTTGCTGGACATCCTTGGTCGAGAAAGGCTCATTTCTATGCCTAGGTTTTTCCCTACTTTGCCTATGCACGTAGATTTTCTAGTACATTACTTGTTAACAACTGTCTTGGCGCTCTTTGACCGTGTCGATTGCGTCTATTTGTAAACCTGGAGGCTGCAGAGAATGCGTCAACATGGTTAGTATCAAAGCCACTACAATCATTAAAACGACCTATGCGCATCGTCGTTTTTCTGCCTTTTTGAAAGAAAACGTCAAATTGCCTTGTTTTTCAATGCAGTCGCCTCACATGAGTGGTTTTCAGATCTCATAAAATTCACATTTTTTAGACTCTATTAGAGTATTTTGTGTGGAACGTTATGCTAGAAGAAGGACTGTGGATTAGTTGATCTTTTAAACGTTTCATAGACTTTACAGGTGCTTTGATAGATTTTAATCAAAATCACAGCGCCCAGGGAGAGCTTGTAGCCCAGGTAACTAAAGTGTTGGCTGAAGTCAGGCCTCAACTTCGCTGTCGTTAGTTCGAATCCCATCGAAGTCGCGGGGGTTTTCACAATCGGACCGCAAGAGATTATTTCATAGACGTCATTTTACCGTGACTGTCCTGATTTCCATATTATGACTTCACGTTTTCACAGAAACAGTCTATATTCCGTGGAAAGAGGTTGCTGAGGAGAAACACCCACCCTGCTGATGGGACTACATTTCCTAATGTTGTTTATTAGATTGTCGGAGTTCTCTAGTTTGAGTGTTTGCTGCAACTTCTAGGTCGACCAACGGAGCTGCTTACATTGCCTCGGATTTGCTAAAGATTCTCTTCTGGTGGACAGTGACGTCGAGTAAAACACTGCCTTACTTTTTGGAAACATTGACACTTCATTTGCCATTTGTAACTGTCATAGGCATTCAGTGCTAAGACAACAATCAAGCATAAGAACGCGGATGCGAAATAACGGCCTATTTTAATGCATGAGAAACAAAATTTCCTCGTTTATTCCATTAAATATACTGGCTATGCAACTAGCCCAACCAACTGTCTCACGGTTTTGCGTATGAGAACATAGCTGGGCGTTATCACATTGCGAGTTACGAAGAACACCGACACTTCAGTAGCTCGATTATCGCATAGCGTATTTTCGATGCGGGCTGCTTTTACGTCTGTCTTTTGTACTTGTAGATCTCGTACCAGCCTGTTTTCGTAATTCGCTCAAAAATCAGACGGAAAATTCCAGGAGAGGCTACAAAGTAGCAAAGCCTTACCTCGAGTTACCTGGTTGCAACAGAAGCACCATTTTGTCAACGTCAAATAAGGCTTTTGTCCACTTAGTAAAATGACCAAACATAACTAGAATGTACTAGTTGCTGCCGGGTGTCCACGATAGCGGGTCCACGAATTCAATATTCATCCCTTGTAAATAGGAAACCCGTGGGCAATGATTGCCAGGGTACTCAGATTTCCGGAGTAGGATCTTTTAACTGAAAAACAGATGCGGAACAAGCGTTGCAACTGACACAAGATGGGGACAAGTCAACAAAAGCGTAGTCTAATGGCTGTCTCGGTTTTCGTCTCCTCGAATCACTGTCAATGGTAACCAACTCAAAAATGTTGACAACTTAGCCTATCTGATAAGCAAAACCGCGCGGCGCAAACATCTTCGTGCACGAACCGCCCGACGATCGCAATTGCTGACTCAAAGACTGTCCGTGCTTCAAATTCCACCTCGATCACTTCACCGTCCACTCTCACCACTTTTGCTTCGAATCCCCGTGCTGGACTGCCTTCGACCACTACGATACCCCTTACCTCTCAAAGGACTATTACAGCGACAAGGAGTACAACCACCTCTACCTCCATTGCCACCGACCAAAACGCTTACGACGTCCGGACAACCACAAACGCATTCGCCTTCACCATCCCAACTTTGGCGACGTAGACGCCGTCTCATCCTGTCATTGCTGAGAATGCACACACTCCTCACACATCAGCCAGATCGGTCACTTGCGAATCCATCACACAGAGACTGGCGGACCAGCACCCGGAACACCAACATACGCCCACTTTACTCGCCTCTATTGCCCGCATTGCCCTCTCACATTCAGTCGCCGCATGAGTCTAGTAGTTCACGTGTTCACTCATAAGAACTTGCGACAAATCGCCGCAGACACGCCGACATCACTAAACACCCCCCCCCCCACCCCCACAAACACGTGCATCGCGTAAACTCCCCTCCAAAATTCACAAGACCGGGACCCCAAACGAAAGTGGGTAGTGTGCTTCACGGAGCTCCACCACGTGCCTCAGCTGCTGTATCTCTGATCCGAGCCTGAGCCTATCACGTTACACGGAACGTTGTGCTTTGGAAGGTCGACAAATGACGAGATAACTTGTGTCTCGCATTCGGCCGAGTGCGTGTTGTGTGGAATGGCAGCCCGAGGGTCTGAGGGCCAGGCTGCAATACATCCTGCATGTGGTCTTGAAGACACGCCCATCTAGTGGGATCCGGGTCCGCTGTGGCGGAACGCCCAAGGACGGCTCTGGCCGCGCCCACCGTCGGTTTTGTTGTTGCTGGCTAAATAACGGTCAAGCGGTTTTTGTGGACCAGGACGCTTGGTAGTAAGTGTGGGTGTGAGTCCGGCCGTGCTAGCTCCCTGCGTCCTCCCCTCATTCCGGTCTCTTTGACTTTGTCTTGACACCTGGCACAGGCGTGAGAAGAGGAGAGAGTTCGGTAGACATGCGAGTCTGCTATCATTACAAAAGAAGTCACGCGCAAGTCACCATGCATGATCTGACCCTGATGTAGAGTTCACGGTGGACACCGATTCAAGGCAGTCGAATTTTCCCAGTTGTGAGTTCTCAAGTGTTGCAAATTCCGCAACTTCAGCTAACGTCTTTGTAAAACCACGAACTTCTGCAAAGGTTCCATAAGTGCGCTTTCTGGTTAAAATTTAGTCTGTCTGTGATGACTTGCGTGCAGGTTTCGCAGTAATAGCTCAAAAGCACGTGCTCTGAGTTCATAAAAAACTTATCTTTAACTAAAATGACTTTGAGGAGTAAAACTCGTGCTGAATATTGTCCTTAATGCTGGAAATCAAAGTGTCCTTGCCACTGAGGGACGCAATATGGACATTAGTTTAAAAATTTGGAAAATCAGCTCTGCATAGAAAGGAATTCATAAAGAGGATAGCTCGCAGTGGACGCATTAGACTCCGCAGACTAACGCAAGCGAACAAATGAATTCTGAAAGCGAAATAAACTTCGTCATCTTCCAAGTGGTTAGCCTGAATTTGATAAACCTCTGATGCCAAAAAAGGTCAAATCATTGCTGGGTGTCTGCGCTTAAATTAGGGCTCGCGGATCCCAAATATTCTAACCTTAACATCACTTTGCAGCCCCTCACAGGAGGTCTTTTTTCTTTAACTCCAGCCTTTTTTTATCTTGATCGTAAATCCTGATACCAAACTTAAGCACGCACTACTGAATTCTAGTCTGGTAAAACTAAGTGAATAATTTCAATAATACCTCGCCATTTTAATTGTATATTCTTGGGTACCTATAAAGCGGGTTTTGTTTTTCTAGAGAAAAACAAAAACCGAGAAAATACCCAAGAAAAAAACCGAGAAAAAAAACCAAGAAAATACAATTAAAATGGCGAAAAATTATTGAAATTATTTACTTAGTTTTACCAGGCTAAAATTCAGGTGTAAAAGCTGAAATAACGCTTGCGGACGGTCGCCGCGCTCCCAGTTCGTCGTTTTTGCATCTCGCCGAAAGATGACTTCGAAGGCGGATGTCCCCCAGCATTTAATATCACTTCGTGGTACGTCTTTTTTATTTTTCTTGTTTTGCATCTATAACTTATTTCTTTCTCGTTACTTCGGCAGTTCTTTCTGACCTAGACCTGATCATGATAGCATTGCACAATAGTGCAATAGTGTACATAAACTATAGTTTATCGCTGGTTGTTACGGGTGCCGTTTTTGTAGAATCGTGTTTAACACAACCTGCCTGGGAGTCTCTTCCAATGACTAGCGTTAGAATCTTCAAAGAAGCACATCGACTATCTGTCCCGTCTCGTTAAAGAGGACTTGACTGGCTGGGTGGGCCGCGTAGTAGCCGAGACTTCCATATCCGTTGTGCATGCCAAATTCACCCAAAAGTCTCCTGAAGAAGACACTGTCTCGCGCAGCTTTGGACGCTTCGCCAGTCAACCGAGATAACTAGTCATACGCTAGCTTAAAAATCTAAGGTTGCTTCTGTTCCCCCACAAGTTTGCCCTATTAATGCCTGTGATCTGGATTGCCCTAAGGCAGGAATGTATTTACGTCATTTTCCAGGATTTCCACAATCTTTAAGAGCCGGAAGCTCAGTCTTGTTAGGATTAAGATATTGTTTGCTTTGCAGCACTTTGGCCACTACTCCCTGTCTCGAAATCCGTCAAGGTCCCCGTCATTAATGCTTACTACATTTGTCATCTAAACGAAACTCCAAACATCCCAAAACTTCATCTGTGCTAAATCTAATAACGCTCAGCTATAGGCTTGCCTGCTAAGTTGCCGCTTATGCACTGGCATATGCCTGGCTACGGGCTACATTTTATAAAGTGTCCACATCGCCTCGCCCATTCTGTTTATCACGGCTGATAACTAAGTAGAGAAAATGTTTTCAAGGCGAGCAAAAGACTTGGTCGGGGGAATTATTAGATTGGTTTTGTAGCTCTCGTTCGCGCCCGAAATTATCACAGGGACCTGTGGAGCTCCGCAACAACAGACTTAACTGAATAGCCTTATCTGGAGTTTCAGCGTGCGAGAAACATGTTCAGTCTACATTGTTTTCTTCGTCGGCATCGAGATCTGTCGTTTCTGCAGAAAATAGCGGACAGCACAGTCGCCTTATGATCTGAAATAGGTCGAAATCTTTATTACATTTATGCAGACATGGTGTGCTAAGATAGTTCATGGTAGTCATAGTCTGTGACCAAACGGCAGTCTGCATGCCTGAAAACATAGGAGTGAATACTCGTCTGCGCTAGCATCGTCAGGAATCAAAGTGTCCCCGTCTCGAGCCCCTCAATACCTCTGTGTACCGGGATGTATTTGTGCCTGATACGGTTTTGCTCATGCCTAACGATCCTGCCAACTGTATATCTCCACGAGTTACCATCTGTAATAGCAGAACCAGAGTTCGACTCACTCTTCTCCAGAGATTATGACCGAATATCTAGGGCCTAAAAACCACTTCCATGTCATAACGGACTGTGCCAAGTCAGGTTTTGGGCCGAGGTTCTCTTTGCCGTCTCGAGTTAAGTAGCGACGTTGGATAAAGTCATCATCAATGGGGCTCTGGAGAGGCACGGTTCCCGTGTCATCGGGGAAGATTTGATTAGGCATGACCATGGCCGTACGAACAGCAACTTTCTATTCCCTCATAATTTTGCGAGGTTAAATGTCTGTTTTAAAAAACACCTAATCGTTTCTATACATGCCGTCGCCGTCGTCTTGCCCGCTCGTACCTACGCCGAAATGTAGCTTAAGCTGTTCGCATACACACTCCCTTTATTTCTATCCAGCATTGGTCGAGGAAAGCTCAGTGATCCCAAAAGTTAGCTAGACAACAAAAATAACAAAGATTTAAGGCAGCTGGCATATCTGCTTGTAAAAAATGTCAGCGTCTTCAGAACAGCTGTTGTAACTGCTTTTGTGTGGTTGTGAAAATTGTACGCCTACACAAGAAGGTGAACAGACGCTTGATATTTTGCGCCACCGTTACACGCTGTGGCCCTTCTACTCTCTGTGAAAATATGTCCATTACTTCAATTGTAAGCCCTCCGTAGACTTTTAGATGACGGGAGAGTGCCTCAGATGGTTTGATTGCAACTTTTGTCAGTAGCCTAACTAATTCACGTCGATTCAAAAGCCCCGTAGTTCATGCGTCAAAAACGTCATTAAGCCGCACTGGGGTAGCTTGGACAGGAGGCAGATTCAACATCCTCCTCGCCTTGTCTTTCCGTCAAACTTGTGCTTCGGTGGCATGAAGGGTACAAGACGACTGTTTTGACAGAAAAGCATCATCTACGCATGTCACACATGCCGGTCGCTCAGCCTACTAAAAACAGACTTCGTAACTACGACCTCACGTCTCTAGGGGCTTCCATAGGGCCACATTAAGAGGTACCCAGTATGCATGACCCCCACTGTGTATTCCAAAGTACTATTCATTTATCAGCTTTGCGCCTTGGCACGCAGTTGTGACTTACGCCTTGATTCGTTAGGCGTTGGGAAGGTCTTATTTTTGGGGTTTGATACCATTCCCTTATGCGTGTTAAAGGTGATAATTTGTTGCCGGCAACAGTGACAATCGCTACGCCGGGGAAGCATCATGCGCTTTGTTTTGTGCTGCGGGGATTATATGTAGTGTCCACCAGCTTTTTCCACGCCATAATTTTTTAATGACAACTAAATGAGCGTGGGCGCAGTAGACCGCCGTACAGTCGCCCTCAAACGACACATGTAATACTTTGCCCGATTTCATCAGATTTGCTATTAAAGTCACCACGAGAAGACGCCGCGCTTACCTGCCAGTTGAAGACTTTCCAAGCTACGACGCTTGAGACACTAAGATAGTCTGAGGGCGCAGCGTCTTGATTCTGTTGGGAAACAATCGCGCCATTCCCACCTTTATCGTGTTTCGGAGACAACAGGGGTCAGAGGTATTTAGACATAAACGTTGTGCTGGTCACACAACTGACGAGGACCAGACATCACTCGGACCTTTGCCGGACAGCAGATTACTGGAGAATCTTTGGTCGAACGAAACGGTGTCACCGACAATGCGCATTTATGACTGAACTTACACATGCGCATTATACACTGCTCTAGGATGTGTGCTGGCTCCACATATACGTTTTTAATGCGTCTGTGCTTCCGAGGTTAGATGTCTTACGGAACCAGCGAAGACATCGTACTGATACACGTTGACTTCGGGGCCACACTGGCCAATGCCAAATAAGTGGCAGCTAAAGGTTCGAGAATTATATATGCATTCCTTACTGCTGGAGAATACTTTTCGCGCGCCACCCTATCTCAGGCTTTTGATGCAAGCGTTTGCTCGAAATAACGGCACGACAACGATGACAAGAACTTAGCACGCTCCATATCTGTTGTCAGATATAACAACTGCCCTTACCTAGTAGGAGCACAAAGGCTACGGTGTCCACTGTTCACGTCAAGCCCAGTTACCTCCCTCCGGCGCCATATCTGGTGTCAAGGCTTTACCCGAGCAAGGTACTTAGTCAGGTGAATCTGATGTGTCGGACGAATGAAAAATTCTGTGTCAGAGCTTGTGTCTCCTTCTCAAATACTTTATTGAGCTCGTATTTCACTTTTTTTCGGGAAGTAACAGATATGAGCGATTGATAGTTGTTCACCGCGAAATGTCGCCCAAAATTTAATTCGTTGCTTAACAACCCTTTACAGGACACGGTTTGGAGCCCTTGCCGAACACTTTAGAGTGTTATTTACCGACTCAAAGCTACCAGTATCGCATTTGATTTGTGATAGTGTCTAAATCCAAATTCCTACGTCAATTCCTCTTTCAGTAGGTGTTAATGGACAGCTTGAGCTCTTAAAAACTCACACCAGATTACAGACTGCCTTCCATAGTTGTTGTTGCCGTCCAATCGTGCCGACTGAAGCTGTCATTTTGAACTTTTCAGTCACCCTACCGAGAGAGTATCGTTGGAAAATCTGGGACACTAGTAGCCTTACTATGGCCGTCGTTCGTCAAAAAGCTGCGTCTCTACCCTATCCAGTCTGATACGCCATCTTAGTCGTCAAGCTTGACATTTAACAACGCTTTCAAATAACTTCGCAAGCCCCCCAGTCACGCGTTAAAACTTACGCGCTTTTATACTTGTCAGATACATTTCCTTTGTATCTTTAGGTACATATTTGTATACAAAAATTGGATGGTCACATGTTGAAGGACAGTTAAAGGCACTCGAATGTGGTCTTCATGTGATGCATGTAGGTCGCTCAAGGTCAGTGACGAGGTTTTGGGGGAGGTGGCTGGATGGGATACGTCGGGGGCACCCTGGATCCTGTTGCTGCTAATGCCGCTTCTTCGGCATAGTGACGCGTAACTACCCTGCGTGACCGGCCATTCCTTCTGCGCTCTTGAACCCTTCTTTCGCCAACGTACTCGAGAAAACGTTCATGCTCGTATTCACCCATGCCCTCTCTGAACGCCACCACGCTCTTGGAGTGCGTTTTGGTTCCACTTCCGACTCGCCTATTCTCCTCACCGCTGCATACTGACTGGCGATCGACGAACAAGGCGTCTGCACTACGCACTGTCAGAAAGATGTCCTCCACTCTGCTGTTATGGTGGTTATTGTTGTTGTTGTTCCTACTGTTGGCACCAGCGTTGAAAGTCCGGTGATCCGGTTGGATTATGGCGGTTGCAGCGACCGCTGCCAGCGAATCGGCACACAGCACGGCCGTGGGCCCACGACATTTGACATGCCCTTTCCGTCGTTCTTCTCTCAGGTTCTGTACTGCTCGCTGAATAAGACGAATTATGACATGATATACAAAAGGAATGGGCATGAGAAAGATCATCCAGAGAGCCACTGTGGATGCCAGCTCACCCTCAGGTGAGGGGACGCTCATACGCAAGATGGGGATCGAGAGAAAACCCTGAAATGCGGATACATGCGAGACAAAGGCTCTGCAGCGCGGTGTCTCCAACCGGAGAGCCAGACCTACTGCCCAGCCCAGGACGTAAGCCATTGTCAGGGTAGTTACGAGAGCGGCGACCAGCTGTTTGTTTATATACTGGAACACGTACTGGTTGATGTAGACACCAAGAGTTACTAAAAGTATGCCCGCCAAAAGCAGGAGAGGTTGGCTAAGCCAGGTAAGCACAGCGACGGCAGCGGAGGGCTTTTTCCATCGGAGGAGGACTCCGAAGAGTTGAAATAGGACAATTAGCGAGGATAGACCGATGAGACGTTCTATAAGGATGGGCTGTGCAAATAGATATACTCCGACAGTGTGGACCCAGAGCGGAGCGAGAACTAAAAGTAAAATAAAGCTACTTTTAGATAAATAGTAGCAACATTTGTTTACTTATGTATAACAGGTGTAGAATTGCACATCACTCACCGAGATTAAAAACAGCTGTTGCGTGTGCGAGGACGGCAGCAAACTGCTGGTCACAGTCAAGGGAAAGGGCAGTTACGATGAATGCTGCTCCACCACACTGGATAACGGTAGTGACGAAGAGTCCATATCCCATGTCAGTATCCACACTGCAGGCAAAGATGATTCCCACAACCAGCTGTTTTGTAGAAATGCAAAACACATTACGCGATCCTAACATGATGAAGCACATCTAATAGTAAACTCCAAAAATAAAATTTCCGGCAGCATTTTTGTTTCATAGAAGCTTGCACCGCCAGACTGAAGTAAACTGACCTCCTTTTTAAACTATCCTCTGCCGTTCACAATGCCACATTTACAATATTATCCTGTGTAATAATACCTCCGGAATATCCTTACTGCCAGTAAAATTAAACTGGCACTCTGTCAGCCCCAATAAGTCTCGCATGCTTTTTTTCGAAATAATGTCCAGGACTTTGGGGGCAATTATTATCAGGAAGGCCACTTAAAAGCACAACCACAGAGCAGAGCAGTCCCTTTGGCCTTAATCCACCGCCAAGGCGAAAAATAGTGTTGCTAGCTTTCACAGCTCCAATCAGTGTCTAGTTGGTGCTCACTCCGAGGTAGAGTCGAACTTTGGCTGGAAATTTGAGGCAGTTGAGTCTCTCTCTGTTTGTGCTCCTCCCTGGTTGTGGCCTCCACAGTACGTTGCGCGGTAGAGGCTCCGGACCAAAAGGGGGAGGAGAGGGGCTTTGATTGGCCAATGGTTTACTTTAATTGGGCTGCGCAGGATCCGCACAAGCGCCCATAACTGTTGCCATGCATGGAGGAGAATGTGGTGGTATGCCTAGGCGTAGACACCTTCACACTGTGTCAACCACTGCGCCTAATCTCTTCACCCGTCGGCCGACGGACTCGGGTAGTCGACTGGCGCGTGGAAGAAGAAGAAAGGCAGAATGAGATCGATTCTGGACAGTCCACCCCCCCTCCCCCCACGCGCTTGAGCCTACAACGACCCCTTAAGACTTGGAGGATAATCACTTGACAGGATAATTCGGCCGATCTGATGGACTGAGAGTCAGGCTGCAATGGCGCCTTCTTAATGTGACCTTTATGACGCTCACGCATGTGGGATACGGGTCGTTCTCGCCAAAGGCTGGTACGTGTACTGGTGAGTTAGTCGTGTATGGCACACGTAGACGGGCTATCCAGTTTTATCAGGCACTGCGCCGGCGTCCACTTCTGGTCGTCTTGCCGTCGGAGCCAGGTTGGTGAGGGAGGAGAGAGAGTGCGGCGGATGCTGTGCAAGCCCACCGATTGTAAGCCAATTTGCATGCAAGCCACATTCCTGCGTCCACCCCGTGGGGCACATGGTGGGCGCCGTCGTTCATGACGGTCAAACTGGGGCGCCTTGACTGATCTGCTGAGGTCCGCAATGCTAAGTTCGTTCTTCTTCATAGAGGAGCCTCTATTCGTCGGACTACATCAAAAGTTCCCTTTAATTTTTCGATAAGCTCCTCTGGGTAGAATTCTTTCATGCACTATGGGCAATAGGGAGGTCAGGTTCGCTCGTCTGTCCAAACTATTCCCAGTCAGATTAGTGGCCAGTCCTTTCGAGTAGAAACGATGCGTCCCTGGCCTAGTTTAAATACGATTTGCATTATAAGCGCTCCAAAAAGGGGTCTGCAAGTACATCCTCCTAGAAGCGAGCTGCTGCTACCTACAGTTAGACTCATCCGTTAACTGTTTGCTAATTTGTTGTAATGAGCTCCCGCAAATGGGTCTTACATAACTCCAGGAGATGGCGGCTTCGGGCGTAGATGCTGAGTAGATTGGTCCTTCCTTGTGTTTGCTTCAACATATTCTGTTATGCGTGCGTGTATTCGGCCCGTGCTTCCCAAAAGCGACTGCTCTTCTGCGCTAAGTTGAAACTCAAAATATGTAAGGGCTCAAGGTTGTGCTCTTGGAAACTTGGGACCAACTGTAGTTAACAGTTAATTCCCTGAGATGTGTACGTTTGTCTTCCAATGGGAAAGCGTAAGAGTAGGTTGTATTTTTTCTATTGACTGGGTTTTTTTTTCACGGAAGGTATTTGCCAAGAATAATTCCCTCAAAGCTATTTAATCTGGTCTTTGTAATTGAACCTGATTTCAATCATTGAGAACTTTTCGCCTAAGTATTGATCGAGGGAAAAAATGTGTTCTCGAATTTGCTAAAAGTTTCCTAAATATGGGGGTTTTACATTCACCGAACGTTTTTTGCTTGGGTTTTAAAAGTCGCTGCGACACACGTAGTCGACAATGGTGGTCGACAGTCCAGCAGCACGTTTTACGATTGCGTGTGTCCTATTTATCTGTCTGCCATATGACGTGCTCTAAGTGCCAATCCTTGTATTTGTACTTACGTGGGACACAAACTAACGACTACGTTACGTACTCAGCTTGTAAATCTTAGGGGCAGGGTGGACTATTTGGAGAAGGAGGGAGTCTATATAAGATTCCCTGCGACGCTTGTGATGCTGTATATTGTGGTTGAATTAAAGCCTCCGCCCTGCACGTATTCGGGGACATCGACGGGCAGTAAAGAGACGAGATCACCTTTCCCAAGTGGCCGTGCATACCCTGGATAACAGACACGCCGTTTTGGACAAACACGCATCGTTGGCGTCTGCCCTTCAATGAAAAGTCGAGTCTCCCGAGGCCATGCGCCCAAATGAGTGATGCATCAGTAGGCGCATTGAGTCGGATGCCACTTACAAGACTTCCAGGGAGAAATGGGAGAAATGAGAACCAACAACAATATCACACTGTGGCCGCTTACTGACGCAAACGCCAGGAGAATATTGATTTTTAAGCATTTCTAAAATGTCCGACAACGACCTGGGGAACCGGCATCCAATCAGACGTCGTACATTATAATTTCATGAAACAATGGAAAAGGCGGCAGCCGATCCGAGCGAGATGACTGCATGTAGCGATGGCTTGATGGCAGGGATGACAAAGGAGCATTAATTTTAAGCATGTTAAAAAATTTCAACTGTTCTCCGCATTGCTAGACGTCTGACGACGACATAGCCAGCGTCGAAAATTTATGAAACGTCATGTATCTGCATTTACGAATGTGGCTTGTAAAGTTAACAATATTGCTCAAATCCACTGCTTAATTTTATGAACCTCATATGGTCTACTCTTAACACCGTAGAGAAATGCATGCAATATTGTTAACTTTACTAGCCACATTCGTAAATGCAAATACATGACGTTTCATGAACGGCCATTTAACGGTATTAAAAAATCTCACAATTAGGAACTTTTTTAAAACCGATTTATACTCTTCTTTTGCGTATGAAATTGGAAGAAGACGTGATTTTCTACCGAATGAGTAAAAGAATGAATATTTTTATGCATGTTTTCCATGAAATATAATTGAAATTTTCAAGGGCATCGAAAATCAATGAGAAAATTGCATGCTACTTAAGTAGTCATTTTTTGCAGAGTATAGATCTTGCATGCAGCCGAAAATAAGTTCTTTCGAAAGCCGACACCCTGAGGTAACTGGATCATTACAGATTTATGCTGCATCACGATTAGTTTTTCAACACTACTTAATTTATCTTTTCGAAACGACAATGCATTTCGGAATTTTGGTTGACATTTCATGAGTCAGTACATCTACTGTAGATATAGGCGAAAATGCTGACCCTAGGTGTTGAGATTGAAGATGACGGTAAGGCGAGCTCTGGGAATGGTGAATTATTCATCTGACGTTTCCCACTCATACTCGAGCGCATCATCGGAGATAGCGCATCTGAAGGTCACTCTCAGTGTTCATTTCTTGTTGACTCTGTGTTCAAGTGAGAGTTTCAAACATCACTGTGACGCATTTTTAGCCTGGAATTTGCCTCTCCTCCTCTCCCTCCTTCTCTGTGTATATGTACTAAACTAATAATTTTGCAAATGTCTGGTCTGTCTGCGACAAACCAGCAAAAAGAACGGGGCAAAACATTTTCCTTGACTTTTGGCCGGCACCTGTGTAGGAAGTAGAGTAGGACCTCTGCCCAGGGCAGGGGAACTCCCGCCCTCCTCACAGCAGAACACTCACAAAAGCTGTATTGCGTCCAACTTACGGACAGATAGCATCTTTCGACCTAATGTCACCCTGCATCTTGAGCTCAGCACATCTCGCAGTGGGAACCTTACCAACCTATCTGGAAAAACACCAGAGCGGAGCAGAAAACAACCTAAAAATCCGCCGTCTCATTGGTATTTTCAAATAACTACTTCAATCTTCCCTCACATTCGATGGAACTGCGTGTGAGCATGTCTAAAACGCATCAGCGGGGGCGTTTTTGTTCAGTCACACTGTCGAACGACACTGGTTATTGGCCACTATTACCCAGCCTTGTGAGATCCAGTCTGTCATCATCAAGCAGAACACGTTTTGAGACCCACCTAAACATGCAAGCTCATTTTGCTTGGCGGCAAATTTACGATGGTGGAGAGAAAAAGGGTGGTCAGTCGCTAGTCCTGAACTTGCTAGTCTGCAGAAAAGTGGTGGAAAGAACTTAAAACCGGTTACAGTAAGGTGCCTAATCCCCGTCGTACTTGCAGTCGCACAGCAGCCACCCGATTTCGCACTGACATAAATCACCCACTACCGTGTCGTTGCGGCGGGTTGAGCGGAAGAAGACTGCAGCAAGATGACGGAGAAAGCTCTTTACTAAGGTGTTTTGTTAATCAGAATTATTTCAATCGTACTTTTGGTAAAGGAACTATAATTTCTGACGGAATAATAACCTTATCCTTATTTGATTTTCATATGCGTTCAATAGATCCGAAACTATGCACTTCTAAAGCAACCAGTTTTTTGGCTGCGGTGGCTGGGGCGATCCGCAGTGAAGATTCCAGTATCTGGTTGGAATTTCACCGTCATCTAATCAGTACTAATTCCCATCGAATGTCATATCTACGGATTTGTGCTAATATTTCGTGACTTTAAAGCAAGTCACCTGTAGGCCGTCGCAGACAGACACGTGCGGAGTAACACTTTGCTATATGTAAAGCGATCGAGCAAGTCGGTGTATGCTCTGTCACCGAACCGGAGCATACTGGGTCACAACGTTGACATCCTCATGGGAGTGTTCATCACACCTACACATTAAAGCTCGACCTCCTATTTCACAAATCTCTAGCCCGTGGGCCTATTTCAAGCATGTCATTGCGCATCTAACGTGAGCCTGCTTCGTTTAACCATTTTTGGTGGAACACCCTGTGTTTTATATTCAGTGAAGCATTTTCATTCGATATGGGTATCCGAAACCGATATCGACACCAGGTTTACCGATGCCAACTGAATGACTGGAAACAGACCATTTCTAAGCCGGGACTATCGATGTCTTACC